>CM052650.1:173237122-173323463 GCA_028533165.1 Leontopithecus rosalia | reverse complement strand
CATGTGCAGAACATGCAAGATAGTTGCATAGGTACACACGTGGCAGTGTGTTTTGCTGCCTTCTGCCCCCTCACCCATATTTGGCATTTCTCCCCATGCCATCCCTCCCCCGCTCCCCCCCTGCTGTCCCTCCCCTATTTCCCCCAATAGACCTCAGTGTGTGGTGCTCCCTTCCCTGTGTCCATGTGTTCTCATTGTTCATCACCCACCTATGAGTGAGAATATATGGTGTTTCCTTTTCTGTTCTTGTGTCAATTTGCTGAGAATGATGTTCTCCAGATTCATCCATGTCCCTACAAAGGACACGAACTCATCATTTTTGATTGCTGCATAATATTCCATGGTGTATATGTGCCACATTTTCCCAGTCCAGTGTATCATCGATGGGCAGATCTTTTGAATATAAATCCTAATATTTTCTTTCCCATTCTCCGTGTCGTCCTGTCTTACTTCACGCCTTTCCTTCTTCTCCTGGAGTGTTCAGCATCAAGCACCCCTTTATTCCACAGCCACCATTCCGACACGGTGTTCTCTGTGCATTCACCAGCACTCTTCCTCCCCAAATCCGGCCATTCCCCCACCCTGCGAGGACCGCCTCCCAAGCCAGGCAGCGTGCTCCTGCTCAGAGGACGCTCCTCTTCACCCTCTCCAGGGTTCTCGGTTAGTCACCCTCCCCACAGGAAATGGGACTCCCTCGTGCTCTGGACTCCCAGCTTTCCGGCTTTGGCTCATTGGCCTCTGCCTTCTTACTGGCAAAGCTTTGTTTCCCGCTGTCCTCACCCTTGGGAATCTTACAGGATCTGCCCTTGGCCAAGCAATGTGCTTCCCCTAATGGTACCTCCACTTTCTTGACTCAAATGACTCAAATACAATTTTTTCCTCACCCTCACATCTGGGCCCCTTTATATTTTTTTCGTTGAATATGACCTTGATAGTTCAAGCTCAGCAAACCCTCGCAACTCACTGTTCCCACCCCGTACCCATCGCATCTTTCTAAAGTCTCCAGTTTTTTGTTTTTATTTTTACTTTTGTGGTAATTCTACATTCCTTACAAGCTCCCTGGCCAAAGCCTCAGATTCACAGCTGTGACTGTGCTGATCGCCCTTCACCACGCATATCACATTTGCTCCTGGGTCCTTCAAGACCATCCCAGCCAACATAGTGAAACCCTGTCTCTACTAAAATAGAAAAATTAGCTGGGTGTGGTGGCATACACCTGTAGTCTGTTATTTGGGAGGCTGAGTCAGGACAATTTCTTGAAGCCTAGAGGAGGAGGCTACAGTGAGCCGAGATCGGGCCACTGTACTCCAGTCTGATACCTTGTGAAAGAGTGAGACTGTCTCAAAAAAAAAAAAAAAGACCTTATCCTTACTCAGCACAGAAAATTTTGAACATGCATCCTCACTCTGAATAATAAAGGCCCATTTCTGGAATAAAACACAGGAAAAGTTCTTCCTGTGCTAGGGCTGACAAAAAGTTCTGAGACATGACAGCAAAAGCATTAGAAGAAAAAAAAATTGATAATATGGTCTTTGTCAAACTTTGAAACTTCAGTTCTAGGTGGGACTCTGTTAGGAGGATGAAAAGTTAGCTATTGCCTGGAAGAAATATTACAAATCACATATCTAAGAAAGAACTTTTATCCAGAACATATAAAGAATTCTCCAACCTCAACAACAAGAAAATAGACAAAACATTTGCTGACACCTCATCAAGGAAGGTCTACAGATGGCAAGAAAGCACATAAAAAGACATTCACCATCATTAGCCATTAGGGAAATGCAAATTAAAGCTACAATGAGACATCAACACACACCTAATAAGTGGCTAAAATTAAAATATGGACAGAACTGTGTGCTGACAAGCACTCAGAGCACCAGGCTTTCCCACACGCTGCTGACGGAAATGGAAAGCAGTATGGTGGTTTCCTACAAAGTTAAAAACATAAAATTTACACTGCAATCCAAGCCTCCTGGGTGTTTATTCCACAGAAGTGAAAACACAGTCACACAGGAGCTTGTCCACAAACATTCACAGCTGCTTCATTTGTAGCAGCCAAGACTTGAAACCACTCAACAATCCTTCAGCCTGTGAACAAACAGGCTCCGACAAACTGTGATACAAAACGAAGAAACAAATCCCAGCACTTTGGGAGGCCGAGGCAGGTGGATCACGAGGTCAAGAGATCGAGACCATCCTGGTCAACATGGTGAAACCCCGTCTCTACTAAAAATACAAAAAATTAGCTGGGCATGGTGGTGCGTGCCTGTAATCCCAGCTACTTGGGAGGCTGAGGCAGGAGAATTGCCTGAACCCAGGAGGTGGAGGTTGCGGTGAGCCGAGATCGCACCATTGCACTCCAGCCTGGGTAACAAGAGCAAAACCCCGTCTCAAAAAAAAAAAAAAGAAAGAAAGAAAGAAACTATCAATGTGGGCAATGACTTCGGTGGATTTGTAGGGCTTTACGCTGATTTTTTTTAAAAATCTCAAAATGTTGCATCTCTATTATTCTACGTATGTACCATTCTTTTTTTTTTTGAGATGGAGTTTCGCTCTTGTTGCCCAGGCTGGAGTGCAATGGCACCATCTTGGCTCACCACAACCTCCGCCTCCTGGGTTCAGGCAATTCTCCTGCCTCAGCCTCCTGAGTAGCTGGGATTACAGGCACGCGCCACCATGCCCAGCTAATTTTTTGTATTTTGAGTAGAGACGGGGTTTCACCCTGTTGACCAGGATGGTCCCGATCTCGACCTCGTGATCCACCCGCCTCGGCCTCCCAAAGCGCTGGGATTACAGGCGTGAGCCACCGCTCCCGGCCAATATGTACCATTCTTGAAGTGTTAAAATCACGGTGTGAAGACCTAACACCTGCTGCTAACGGTGACTGAAAGGACGAAGGAGCGTCTGGACACTGCTCCTTTCTGCCACACCTTCTCATGAAACTGATTAAACAGTTCTGTCCCCTAATTCTAACCGGGCCTGGGTGCTGATGGCTGAACAAATCTACAGAAATCTGCGGGAGAATCTTTAACCAGAATTTCAAAGACAGACAGAAGAAAAACTATACACACAAAACAACCGACTAAAAGAAAAACGTAAATTTAAATGCTGTTGAAATCTGTATGTACATGTGTTAGTAGCATTGTACCTATTAACAGCTTCTTCATTTGGAGCATGCACTGAGGTCATGGAAAACATTTTCATGAGGAGACACTGACTTAAGAATATGCCAGAATTAAGTCTGGGCACAGTGGCTCATGCCTGTAATCCCAGCGATTTGGGAGACAGAAGCAGGAGGATCCCTTGAGGCGAGGAGTCCTAGATCAGCTTGGCAACACAGTGCACCTCATCTCGACAAAAAAAATTTTAAATTAGCTGGGCATGGTGATGAGTGATTGTAGTTCTAGCTACTCAGGAGGCTGAGGCAAGAGGATTACTTGTTCCTGGGAGGTCAGGGCAACAGTGAGCCGTGATTACATCACTGCATTCCAGCCTGGGACACAGAACAAGTCCATCTCTAAAAAAAAAAAAAGACAAGGAAGGAGGAGAAGGAAGGAAGGAAGGAAGGAAGGAAGGAAGGAAGGAAGGAAGGAAGGAAGGAAGGAAGGAAGGAGAGGAAGAAGGCACCAGAACTCACTATATCATTTTGCAATGTCTTGGAAGCAACATATATTTCCAAAGAAAAGCTACAATTAAAAAAAAAAAAGAGGAAAGGGAAAATGAATACTTAGGGACAATTAAGAGTCTACCAGATTCAATAAAATGACTTTACTGACCAACAAGGTCACATTTTCAATTTTCATATTTCCCTGACACTTAGTACAGCAGCTTAAACAAAATTGCATTTAATAGTATGTGAATATCAGAGAAAATCAGGTAATTTAAAATTAAATTGCCAACTAAGTATCGTAGTAGGATGCAAAATAGTAATTATCCTATTATCACCTTTTTATTACTTCTTAAGTTTAGTTTTAAATTTTACTACTTAAAATTATTAACATAGATTTCTTAAAGTCAATGTATTAGTACATGCTTTTCTGTTTCTGAAAGAAGTAATTCTTCTTAAGAAAAACATAGTTGAAAAATTTAATATATCTGTATTAATTAATCAGATAATAAGACATCAGATTTTGTGAGGAATACTTTACTCCTAAGATTCTAATATATCATGTTAAGCTTTATCCACAAAGATTTTCAAAGGAAGACAGAAAAAAATCTATTTCACATTCAACATTCTGTCAATTACTCCATAGGAACTTCTCTGAAATGAAACATTTTCATTTTCAGACCATCTGAATAACTGGTTGAATGTGGGCACTAAAGCCCGAACTCTGGTCTGTAGATGGATTTCGTGTGTTTCAGATGTGATTGATTGCCTGTTGAGTTCAATTATTACTCCAATGCCTGTGGGATTCTTAAGAACCCTAACATTTGCAGGAAGTGACCTTCCTCCCACTCCATCATGCAACAGCTGTCAGAGATGTTTCTGTGACAGAAAGAAGAGGATTTATCTAGTAAAATTTCTGCTGTTGGACAGTGAAATTGTAGGGCTTCCTTCTTTTAAGACTCTTCTTTTGGCAATAAAGAAGATTCCAGGTGACAATAACAAAGATGAGTGTTAGTGAGATTTGTCAATGGTCTGTGTCTTGCAGTAGTGCAGATAGTTAAAGATATATAAATCCTACAAATCCTACATTTTTGCTGTATTAATAAATATTTGGATGGAAACCAGGAAACGTTTTCATTGTCAATTGCTTCACATTAGACTGAAAATTCTTCATGGACAAAACCTCTTATGAATCCAGTTGCCCCAGCCTTGTGCACACAAGATGGCACTAGCTTGGGGGCCTGAATGGGATTGCACTGATGGTCAAACTAAAGAGAAGAAACCCAAGAGAAAGGGGGTTATCATCAGTTGCTTTTTCTCCCCAGCACATGCAATGTGCATTTAGGTCATACTATTCAGTTTCAACTCAGGTAAGAAAGAATATATACCTTGGTGAATATATACCATTTCCATTAAAAAGTAAAAGTCTTGCTGGGCATGTGGCTCACACCTGTAATCCCAGCAGTTTGGGAGGCCAAGGCAGGCCCATCACAAGGTCAGGAGTTCAAGACCAGGCAGACCAACATGGTGACACCCTGTCTCTACTAAAAATACAAAAATTAGCCTGGCATGGTGGTGGGTGCCTATAATCCCTGCTACTTGGGAGGCCGAGTGAGAAGAATCACTTGAACCCAGGAGGCAGAGGTTGCAGTGAGCTGAGATTGCTCCTCTGCACTCCAGCCTGGGCAACAGAGTGAGACTCTATCTCAAAAAATAGTAATCTTAATGCTTCTTATTTTTTTTGGCGAGGGAGTTTCACTCTGTCACCAGGCTTGAGTGCAATGGTGCGATCTTGGCTCACTGCAATCTCCTACTACTTGGTTCAAGGGATTCTCCTGCCTCCATATCCCGAGTAGCTAAATTTACAGGCATGCACCACCACACCCAGCTAATTTTTGCATTTTTAGTAGAGGCAGGGTTTCACCACGTTAGCCAGGATGGTCTCGATCTCCTGACCTTGTGATCCACCTGCCTCGGCCTCCCAAAGTGCTGGGATTACAGAGGTGAGCCACCGGCACCCAGCCCTGCTTCCCTTTCACACTGCTGGTTTTCCTGAAGCATTTGGTGTTTTCTGCCTACCTGCCACATTGATAACTAAGCAATTAAAATGTATGGCATATGTAACTGACATAGGTTTCCCTGACAACAGTGTAGGTCTCCTTCCTCATAATCCATTCCCAGAATGAGGGTCCTGGCAGCAGCTCTCTGAAAATGAGCATGTGGAGCACAGGGTGTCTCACCTGTAGGATGACTGAATGAACAGCAAGCAGCCTGGGGGCTGGGAGTTCATAGAGTTTCCAGTTCCAGGAGCACTTTTCCATGTGGGCCAGGGCTTGAGTGCATTTCCCCTTCAAAGAGAGTTGCTCTGCACAGGTTTTATTTTTTCCCTCTTTGGCTTCCGAGGAAGTTCTTCACTGCCCGAGGCTGTGCTCAGCCTTTCTCAGAGTCCAACATCCACACCAGGAGCTTTCTACATGCAGAGCACCTGCTTTATGCAGACGACTCTCCAGGCAGCACTAGCCAAGCACCATTTTCAATCAGTACCAGTCTTTGTCCTGCAATTTCTCTCTAAAAATTTAAGTTAAGCTGCTTTACAAATTATGTCTGTATTCCCATGCCATTTACCTTATTTTCTAAAAGACATGTCTAATAGATGCATGGTATTCTATTTACTGTCACTCCCAAAGTTTATTTAGTCATGTTTCTATAAGAGAACACTTGAGTATTCCCAATTTTATCATATTTAACATTGTAATGAAAAGCTTTATACAGAAATAGTTGCCCATCTATAATTACTTCCTAGAAATGGAATTGTTACAAAGTGAACAAAGAATTTGATTTTAACACAGATTGACAAATGGCGTTCAAATCATTTATACAAAACTACCCTCCCACCAGAAGTCTAAGAGGCTCCCTCTTTCCCCATTTTCCTCTGTTCACCTTATTCTGTTTTTTCTCCCCCAAATTGTATCAGTAGAAAATAATATCCCTTTATTTAGACTTTTTTACTACATGTGTGATGAAGGCTTTTGCATTTGTAGACCACTTATATACAATTTATGAGTTGGCAATGCTATCTCAGTTTTTAAATGGAGAAATTATAATTCTTTATAGTGATTTGTAAGAATTCCTTATGGAAAAGAATATTGACACTCTCAGTTTTGTTTATAATAATGTTTGTTTAGTCAAGTCTTTTTTTTTTGGCTTTTCTGTTTTAAAAATACATATTTCGCCAACAACATCCAGCCTGAGAGCAAAATCAAGAACACAATCCCCCTTACAACAGCCACAAAGAAAATGAAATGGCTAGGCAGGAAACTAACCAAGGAGATGAAAGATCTCTACAAGGAGAAGTACAAAACATTGCTGAAAGAAAGAAGAGATGAGACGACACAAGTAAATGAAAAAATATGCCATGCTCAAGAATTGGAAAAATTTAAACTGACCCAATTGTCCCATAGACAGTTTCGTTTGTTTGTTTCTCTTTCTGTTTTTTTTTTAGAGACAGAGTCTCGCTCTGTAGCCCAGGCTGGAGTGCGGTGGTGCAATCTCGGCTCACTGCAACCTCCATCTCCCAGATTCAAGCGATTCTCCTGCCTTGGCCTCCCAAGTAGCTGGGATGACAGGCACGCACCATCTCACCCAGCTAATTTTTGTATTTTTAGTAGAGACAGGGTTTCACCGTGTTGGCCAGGGTGGTCTCCATCTCTTGACCTCGTGATTTGCCCACCTCGGCCTCCCAAAGTGCTGGGATTACATGCGTGAGCCACTGCACCCAGGCAACAGTTTTTTCTAATAAACACATAAATTGACTCTTCTGGTTTTAAAGCTTGAAACTTATATTTGTTTTATCTGAGTTCCTTCCTCAGGAAATGACCTTCAGGCCTCTCACAAAAAGTATTAAAGAACTGAAACTCACCAGATCACCACATCCAGACAATGAGATACCAGACCTCTCAATCATCATGATTGCGTCTTTGCTCCTTCCTGGTTCCTGTTTTGTTACTATTTTTTTTTTCAAACAGAGTCTCCCTCTGTCACCCAGGCTGGAGTGCAGTGTTCAAGCTAGTTCAACCCTAGTTTTAGTAGTTCAGAGAGACAGATTTTTGACTGAGTTCTCACGTCCTCAGCTGCAGCGCTCGATTAAAGTCATCTTCCTTGGCAATACGCATCGTCTAAGTCATTGGCTTTCTGTCTGGAGAGCAGCAGGACCCACCTAGACTGAGCCCCTGATGTTTCAGTAGCAAAACCACTATTGTAAAAATGGCCGTATCGTCCAAAGCACTTTACAGATTCAATGCTATACCTATCAAACTACCAACGTTGTTCTTCACAGAATTAGAAAATACTACTCTAATATTCATGTTGAATCAAAAAGAGCCTGACCAGCCAAAGTAATCCTAAGCAAAAAGAACAATGCCAGAGGAATCACTCTTTTCAACCTCATACTATATTAAAAAGCCACAGTAACCAAAACAGCATGGTGCTGTTACAAAAACAGACACATAGACCAAGGCAAAAGAATAGAAAACTCACAAATAAAGCTACATACCTACAACCATCTGATCTTTGACAAGGCTAACAAAAACAAGCAATGGGAAAAGAACTCTCTATTCAGTAAAAACAGCTGGGATAACTGGCTAGCCATATGTACACAAGTGAAACTGGACCCCTACCTTTCACCACATACAAAAATTAACTCAAAATACATTAAAGATTTAAATTTAAGACCTTAAACTATAAAAATTCTGGAAGACAACCTAGGAAATACTCTTCTGTTCATCTGCCTTGGCAAAGAATTTTTAGCTAAGTCCCCAAAAGCACTTGCAACAAAAACAAAATGGACAAGTGGGACCTAATTAAACTGAGGAACTTTCACATACAAAACAAAGAGAAAGGAAAGATTAGCAAAGTAAACAATCTAGAGAATGGGAGAAGATATTTGCAAAGTATGCCTCCCACAAAGGCCTAAGATCTAGAATCTATAGGGAACTTAAACAATTGAACAAACGAAACCCGATTAACCCCATTAAATCATAGACAAAGACATGAACAGATACTTATTCTCAAAGGAGACATGCATCAAATATGTGGAAAAATGCTCGGCATCACTAATCATCAGAGAAATCCAAATCAAAACCACAGTGAGACATCCTCTCATACCGGTCAGAATGGCTATTATAAAAAGTCAAAAAACCAGAGGCTGGCAAGGTTGCGGAGTAAAGGAAACGCTTATACACCGTTAGTGGGAATGTAAATTAGTCCAGTCCACTCTGAAAAGCAGTCTGGAGATTTCTCAGAACTTATGACAAAGCTACCATTTGACTCAGCAATCCCATTACTGGGTATACACCCAAAAGAACCTAAATCGTCCTGCCAAAAACACATGTACACTCAGATGTCCACTGCATCGCTATTCACAATAACAAAGACGTGGAATCCACACAGGTGCCCCTCGGTAAGAAATTGGATAAAGAAAATGTGGTACATAGACATCACGAAATAGTATACCCCATAAAAAAGAATAAAATCATATTCTTTGCAGCAACATAGTTGGAGCTGGAGGTCATCTAGGCTAATTAATGCAGAAACAGAAAACGAAATACCACATGTTCTCCCTTGTAAATGGAAGCTAAGCAGTGAGCACCTACAGACATAAATATGGGAAACAACAGACACTGTGGACTACTAGATGGTGAGGGGAGGGGGAAGTTAAGAAAACTACCTCCTGGGTACTGTGCTCACTACCAGGGTGATAGGACCCATACTTCAAACCTCACCAGCAGGCAACAGTCCACTGTGACAGATCTGCCCTTGTACCTCCTGTATCTAAATTGAAGGTTGAAATTTTTTTAAAAAGAAAAAAACTTATACAATAAAAAAATGTTTGGTTTGAGATAAGTTAAATATTATCTGGCATGTTAGTTAATTTAGAAAAATATTATCTGGTATGTTAGTTAATTTAGAAAAATATTTCACTATTTAAGCATTCAAATATTATTTTAGTTTTGCATGTGATATAAAAAAGGGAATCTGATGTGAGTATGTATCTTAAATATTTGTCCAATTTCCTCTCACAATTTATTAAATTTTTCACCATTTTCCATGTGTGTAAAATGCACCTGCATACTACGCATATGGCATACATATTAATATTTTTCTAAAAATGTACCTTATGTTCCATTGACCTATCTATCCTCCAACTAATGTTACTTTTAATATTGTAGGTTTTTGTTGTTGTTTGTTTGTTTGTTTGTTTGTTTTGACAGAGTCTCGCTCTGTTGCCAGGCACCAGGCTGGAGTGCAATGGTGGGAGGTCAGCTCACTGCAACCTCTGCCTCCCAGGTTCAAGCAATTCTCCTGCCTCAGCCTCCCAAGTAGATGGGACTGCAGGTGCACACCACCATGCCCAGCTAATTTTTTTGTATTTTTAGTAGAGATGGGGTTTCACCATGTTGGCCAGATGGTCTTGATCTCTTGACCTCATGATCCACCCACCTCAGCCTCCCAAAAGGGCTGGGATTACAGGCGTGAGTCACCTCACCCCGCCCGTTTGTTTGTTTTGAGATGGAGTCTTGCTGTGTCACACAGGCTGGAGTGCAGTGGCAGGATCTTGGCTCACTGCAACCTCTATCGCCTGGGTTCAAGTGTTTCGTCTGCTTCAGCCTCAGAAGTAGCTGGGATTTCAGGTGCACACCACCACGCCCAGCTAATTTTTGTATTTTTAGTAGAGATGGGGTTTCACCGTATTGGCCAGGCTGGTCTCGAACTCTTGACTTCACGATCCACCTGCCTCAGCCTCCTAAAGTGCTGGGATTACAGTCATGAGCCACTGTGCCCAACCAATACTATCAGTTTTAAAGTATATTTTGCTGTTTTTTGGGTTTGTTTCTGTTTTTTGAGATGGAGCCTCGCTCTGTCACCCAGGCTGGAGTGCAGTGGTACAATCTCAGCCTACATTGCAACCTTCACCTCCTGGCTTCAGGTGATTCTCCTGTCACGGCCTCCTGAGTAGCTGGGATTACAGTGCATGCCACCTGCCTGGATAATTTTTGTATCTTTAGTAAAGATGAAGTTTCACCATGTTGGTCAGGCTGTTCTTGAACTCCTGATTTCAAGTGATCTGCCAGCCTCAGCCTCCCAAAGTGATGGGATTACAGGTGTGAGCCACCATGCCTATACTACTGCTGGTTTATAATTCGTGTTTTATTATTCATCTTTTCCACATTTTTTCTCAGTTATCCTCCCTTATTTATTTTTTTCCACTTAATTTTGAGATTACTTTGTCATCTTACATATCTAGTATACATATGGATTAAATTACATAAATGTTATTAATTAATTTGGAAATAATTTACATCTTTAAAATGTTGTCGGCTGGGTGCCGTGGCTCACGCCTGTAATCCCAGCACTTTGGGAGGCCGAGACAGGCAGATCACGAGGTCAAGAGATCGAGACCATCTGGCCAACATGGTGAAACCCCGTCTCTACTAAAAATACAAAAAAATTAGCTGGGTGTGGCACGCACCTGTAGTCCCAGCTACTTGGGAGGCTGAGGCAGGAGAATTGCTTGAACATGGGAGTCAGAGGTTGCAGTGAGCCGAGACTGTGCCACTGAACTCCAGCCTGGCGCCTGGCGACAGAGTGAGACTGTCTCAAAAACAAACAAACAAAAATATTATGATATAATTTAATGGTGTGTCTCTCAACTTGTTCAACTAGTTTCATTTTTGTTATTAAAACTCAGCTATTCTTTATAGAAGTCTCAAAATATTTCTTGTAAGATTTATTTGTATGTATTTTATAATTTTACTACTATTGCAAAAATAGTTTCTATTCTCCCTTTATATTTTCTATTTTCTAAAATTTCCCAAAAATTATAGTCATCTGCTTAAAACCTTATCATGTGATACGGGTTTGACTGTGTCCCCACCCAAATCTCATCTTGAATTTTTACATGTTGTGGGTGGGACCTGGTGGGAGGTAACTGAATTGTGGGGGCAGGTCTTTCCCATGCCGTTCTCATGATAGTGAGTCAGTCTCCCGAGATTTGAAGGTTTTAAAAATGGGAGTTCCCTGCACAAGCTCTCCTCCATCGCCATGTGAGATGTGTCTTTCGCCTTCCACCATTATTGTGGGGCCTCCTCTGCCACGTAGAACTGTGAGGCCAATAAACCTCTTTCTTTTGTAAATTGCCCATCTTAGGTATATGTTTATCAGCAGTGTGAAGATGGACTAATAGATCATGGTTTTCACTGCAGTGACGAAACAATCCAAACTTCTTCCCAAGGAACGTCCCTGCCCACCTCTTTATTCTCAGACAACACTGATCTTCTCACTTACTGCCTCCAAAGGCAGTGACCCTCAGTGGGGCGGAGGGACTCTTTTCCTTCGGGTCTGTGCTCTCCCCACACCTTAAGCCTGGTTGACCTTCTCCCCGTTCCTGTGGGTGTAACTCTCTCACCCAATGCCTCACCTTATAAGTGTCTCACCATCAAAGTCTTTCCTGCCCACCTGCCTATATTACACTCACTGCCCCAATAGTTCTTCATTACATCGCTCTGTTTTCTTCACAGTAACTTTTCAGAACCTGTAATTATAGGTTTACTTGCATATTTTCTTTCCCTCCTACACTTCACGATCAATGAACCTAGCATTAAAATAGGATTTGTGGAAAAGGAAAATGAGACAGAGCAAGGGAGATGGGGAAGAATAAAACAAGACAGCCAGAACCTGCAAAAACGAAAAGAAGGAAAAGTGAAATGACAGCAACGTCAGGGTACTCTCTATTTGACTGTTCTCATGTTGTGTACTGTTTCATGATGTTTGCATTGTTGGTCTGTATTTGGATTTGCTTCCTTAGCTTGGGTGTCTAGTTTTTCTCAGATGCTTTCAAGGGTCTTGCGACTGGCAAACCATCCACAGTGGCACACTCCTGTACCTTCATGGCACACTCAGAACTGCACACACACTCGGAGCAAGAGAAAGAAGGGCAAGAGAAGGGCTGAAAATAACCAACACAACAAAAGACAGTACTATAATTAGGAAAAGAGAAGGAAGGAAGCAAGATAAGCCTGGATGGAAGAAATAAATGGGTGGAGAAAATTCTGGGAGGGATTCAGGATTCGAGTTCATCTTCAAAAGCCTGGAGCAAGGTTTTGAATTCAGACTTCTGTCACTGAAGACTTTACTCTTAATAGATATGCTATTCTGGTTGTGCATTTATTTGCTTAGTAATATTTACACATAGCAAGCTGTATTTTAAAAAAGGATACCATTAAGGACCCATCAAGCTGTATAAATAAAGGATACTAATAAGGACCCATCCAGCTTTCCATAACCACTTGCCATGACTGAACTTTACAGAAAACATGTTAAGGATGTTTGGTTACCATTTTACAAACATTTTGAGAGACTTTTCTGTTCCAGGCAGTATGCAGGGCAATAGAAATACAAACGGTAGATGATAGATAGATAGATAGATAATGATAGATGATAGATTGATAGATAGATGATAGATAGATAGATGGAAGATGATAGATAGATAGATAGATAATGATAGATGATAGATTGATAGATAGATGATAGATAGATAGATGGATAGATAGATAGATAGATAGATAGATAGATAGATAGATAGATAGATAGATGATGGATGATGGATAGATAGTAGATACGTGATAAATAGATCGTATACAGATGATAATAGATAATTCCTGCCCTCAAACAGCATACATACAGCATGGCAAGAAAGTAGATCAGATTACACAGAACGGGTGAGAACTCACGGAAGGGCCCTGGGTGTGGTGGGTGGTGTGTCAGTGGCTTGCTTTAGAAGGGCTTTTCTTAGTAAGTAGTGTGACTTTCGAGGTCAGCAAGGTGGTAACAGCATTGCAGAAAGAGGAGGAAGAGACAGCAAAAAGTGTGTGGAAAATACAGTTCACCAGGGAAACACTGAAAAGTATTTACTATTGCTAGAGACAGTTCCATACCTGATTTGAGAAGGGCAAACCAATATGTTGGGAATGAAGGCAGGGACAAAGTATGGACCCTCCTGCTGGAAACATGCAGAAATTCTGCCCTAATGTCTATTAGTGAGACATCGAAGGCTTTAAAAACTCTACTGCTGTATTCAGTGTTGCGTGAAATTTACCTCAAGTCTTACTCTGAAAGCAGTGGGAGCACATGTATTGAAAGGCTAAGGTCAGGTAGGAAAGCAGGAAGCAATGTTCTAAACATTATCAGCCATTCGGGAGCTAGCCAGAGGCGGGAACGTCTACACTCCCTTGCAGACTGCGACAGTGGGTTCTCCATTTTGGCTTTGCTCCATAGATATCCTTTTTGAATAATCTGTAGATCTATGTGAACTCCAGACACGACCCTCTTACCCAATATCCCATTTCAGGAGGGAAACCATATAGGTAATGGCATATAAAAAATTTTAAAAAAGAGAAGATTATTTCTTAAAAAGATACTAATGATTGGGGTATGGGGAGGTTGCTGAATGAGATGGTAACTTTTATAGGGCGGGTAGAGAAAGCAGTTACCTCTGGCAATTCTGCCCCAGACAACTGGATAAGAGATGGTATCACTCCCTGATTTAGAAAATACGTAAGAAAGAATTGGCCTCATACTTAAGGACCCTAAATTCAGTTTTGTATATGTTAAGATGGAATTGCCTTTTGCTGATTCCCTAAAAGGTAGTTAAATATGCGAAGCTGTAGAGAGAGAATAGGGCGTGAAGAACACGTTAGCGGTAGTTGAACCCATAGCAATGGGTGAAATCGCTTAGACAAATTTCACAGAATAAGAAGAGGGTAATGCCGTATGTGGAAACTGAGCTCTGCAAGTGTGGGCAAAGGAAAGGGAGCATAATAAAGTGTCTGACAAGCAGGGTCAGAAACTCGGCAGTAAAATAGCAGTCAATATCATAAAACCAAGCAAGACGAAACTACTCAAGGAGGAGGTGACAAACAGCGTCAGATGCAGGTAGCAGGTAACAGGCCACTCGAAAGTTACATCAGTGACACTGGAGGAAGGGCTTTCTGTAAAACTACTCGGAGAGGAGGCGGGATTAAAAGCAGGCATTGCGGGCTATTCTTTGATTAGAGTGCCTGCATTAGCAGGTTGAGGTGGAAACGTTTACCATGGAAAAATAAAAAGATCTTGTTTCTATACCAAGTAGCATAATCTACCTGTGAAGCAGAGACTGCAGATTTGGAAGGAAGTGAGTATCATGAGAGACGCTATTCACCCAGGAAGTCCAGATGAGATACACAGAGAACATGGGTTGCAAAGATGAAGGGAAGGACGGCAGCTCCTCTGAGGCCCGAGGAATGACTTGGCATTGATGATGAACGGAAGAATGGTAGCCTCCTAAGGAAGAAGGATTTGATCTTTAGATATGGGAGAAAAAGTGTTTCATCAGTCCTAAAGTAAAACTAAGTGACAGGGATGAGAAGTGTGTCAGTAACAGACTTATTCATTCATTGATTCAATTGCTTAATGATCTACCATGTACCACGTCTACTATTTAGATACAACAATTAAAATCTCACCTATAAAATTAATGATAAATTAAAAATGAAAAATAACTTCTTTTTTGGAGACAGAATTTCATTTGTCACCCAAGCTGGAGTGCAATGGTGCAGTCTCATCTCACTGCCACCTCTGCCTCCCGCAGTCAATCAATCCTTCTGCCTCAGCCTCCCGAGTAGCTAGGACTATAGGCACGAACCACCACGCTCCGCTAGTTTTTGTATTTTTAGTAGAGACAGGTTTTCACCATGTTGGCCAGGATGGTCTCAATCCCTTGACCTCATGATCCACCTGTCTCAGCCTCCCAAAGTGCTGGGATTACAGACATGAGCCACTAAGCCTAGCAGAAAAATAGCATTTTAAAGTAGTAAGTCTTTGGTGTGATTAGTGTTACCAAAAAAAAGCATGAGAAATCAGGTTTGATGACATTTTTTTTATAATTTTTTTAACTGGAAAATAATAGTTGTATATATTCATCATGTACCACTTGATGTTTTGAAATATATACACAGGGCCGGGCGCGGTGGCTCAAGCCTGTAATCCCAGCACTTTGGGAGGCCAAGGTGGGTGGATCACGAGGTGAAGAGATCGAGACCATCCTGGTCAACATGGTGAAACCCCGTCTCTACTAAAAAATACAAAAAATTAGCTGGGCATGGTGGCGCGTGCCTGTAATCCCAGCTACTCAGGAGGCTGAGGCAGGAGAATTGCCTGAACCCAGGAGGTGGAGGTTACGGTGAGCCAAGATTGCGCCACTGCACTCCAGCCTGGGAAAACAAGAGCGAAACTCCATCTCAAAAATAAATAAATAATAAAATATATACATATTTTATAATGGCTACATCCGATTAAAATAATTCCAAAGCTACCTCTTTCTTTCATATTTTTACCACAAAGAGGACAGTTGGAGCTGAATGTTTGCCATTTGCACTAAACTCTGTGTGTCCAGTTCTCAAGCACAACACACAGTCATAGGCAGAGTGAGACATCTGAAATCATGGACATGTCTGAAATAGTTGCTGGCCCAAAACTACTTTGATGAGAGAACAGATGGGTGACAGCCTGGAGTTTCTATAAGCAGTTAAGATAAATAGTCAATGTCAGCAAACAACGTCCACAGTAACAAGCCTGAAATCACCAAGGGAGTATTTTTCATTACTGATATGTAAACATTTGCCAAAGTCATGATGAGCAGAAGCTGCTTCTCCTAACCTTGTGGTGCCCACTCTGCTGAGTGTCTTTCCGAGAGCATTTCACTGAGCTCAT
Organism: Leontopithecus rosalia; assembly: GCA_028533165.1. Classification (NCBI taxonomy): domain Eukaryota; kingdom Metazoa; phylum Chordata; class Mammalia; order Primates; family Cebidae; genus Leontopithecus; species Leontopithecus rosalia. Next base: position 173,307,052 of record CM052650.1, on the reverse strand, counting down.
TGTACCTGTAACACATCTCGTCCACGGAGCCTTACTTTGTCAGAGTCTGCGACACTTCATCTAATGGGTTGTGCTTCTAGCACGTGTGTCCCAAATCATACACGCTTCCTCCTTTCAGATTCCTGAGGGAGACGAGGAAAGTGACAAAATATAGTGAATTCATAAGAATTACTACAAAAGCCCGAAAACAAAATCAGTTTTGTTTACAAGTTAAGATTTGAGAACGAAAGAATAAGTAATTATTTCTGTTTGTATGATATTTACGTGAATGGCTCTTCTGTCGGTTTTCTACTGATACTGGAACCAATCACGATGGACTTCGTGACACAAGCCAACAACATTCACTATCTCCCAGTGCTGTAAGGCGGAAGCCCAACGAGAATGCCTTGAGCTAAAATAAATGAATTAGTTGACTGTGTTCCCTTCTAGGGGCATGACGGAGAGTCGATTTTCGTGCATTTTCTGAAGGCCAACATTGGCTTGGCCAACAATTCCTGGGCTCAAGGCCCCTTTCTTCCGTTTTCAAAGACAGGAACAGCGTATCCCTCTGACCATTCTCTCATCACCCCATCTCCTCCTGACTGTCTTCTGCTTCTTCCCTATACCTTTAAGGACCCCTGTGATTCCACTGGGCAGGACCAGCTCCCTATCTCAACACCATTAAATTTAATTACATACAAAAGTCCCTCCTTTCGTGTGGGATGACATATTCACAAGTTCTAGGGAATATCCTACCTACCATGGCCCCATTGCTTCGTTAAAAACTTGACAACAGGTAAAATGGAAAAAATACAAAAAATAATGTAAGAGTCGTGATTATTTTAGCATGCATGTTAAATGTAGATTTTTATCAGTGGGATGAAGCCAAGCTGTTTATTCTATGTGGCCTGTCAGTACTCCCCTACTCGAATGACAGCTATGGAAGAGAAAAAGCATATGAGAAGATGGTGTAGGAAACGGTCAGTGCACAAGACCAGAAATTACACCCCTGTGTAGTGGGATTGGCTTTTTTTTTTTTGAGACGAAGTGTCACTCTATCACCAGGCTGGAGTGCAGTGACACGATCTCGGCTCACTGCAACCTCCGTCTCCCAGGTTCAAGCGATTCTCCTGCCTCAGCCTCTCGAGTAGCTGGGATTATAGGCACATGCCACCGTGCCCAGCTAATTTTTGTATTTTTAGTAGAGACGGGGTTTCACCATGTTGGCCAGGCTGGTCTCAAACTCTTGACCTTGTGATCCACCTATGGGTGGGCAGGGACTAGACCAGCAATCCTGACAATTTGAAATTAGATTTAGCGTTTGCTTTTGTTTAGTGTTGAAAAAAATGTGCAGCATGTAGAACTGTGCCAGTATAATGACATCTTTTGTACAATGAAGAAAACATTCCCACATAGTCACAGAAGTATAAGAAAAGATGCTCAATAATAATAATTAGCTACTAATTATCAGGTAAACGCAAATCAAAACCAATGATCCATCGCCTTACTCTCATTCAGATGAATGCTATCAAAATAAATGAGTAAAATCACACGTATTGATAAGAATGTGGAGAAACTGGGACTCTTGTGCACTGTTTAGATTGTAAAATGGTGCAGCAGCAATGGAAGGTGAAGTGCTGAGGAGTTACCTAAAAACACTCAGTTATTCCAAAGTAATCATTTAAAATCTGACGGGGGGGGTGTGTTTTAAATAGACTCCGTATTTAAACTGAATGGAGACAGTTGAAACTGGAAAGAAACTGAAATATTGTTAATTGAAAATTCTAAATTATTCAGCTTTCTGTCAAAACACTGACTCAAAAGCTATAGTGGTTTTTCAAAAGTTGAATATATGATCTAGCAATCTCACTGCTGAATATATATCCAAAAGAATTAAAAAAGGATCTCAAGGTATTTCACAGCTGTACTATTCACAACAGCCAAACGGTGGAAGCAACCAGAATGTCTGTCAGCAGATGAGTGGACAAACAAAATGTCATATAGACTCACAGTGTGATCTTATCCAACCTTCAAAATGAAGGAAATTAGGGCCAGGCGTGGTGGCTCATGCCTATAATCCCAGCACTTTGAAAGGCTGAGACAGGCAGATCACAAGATCAGGAGATTGAGATCATCCTGGCCAACATGATGAAACCCCATCTATACTAAAACTACAAAACATTAGCAAGGCATGGTGGTATACACCGGTAGTCCCAGCTACTTGGGAGGATGAGGCAGGAGAATAGCTTGAACCTGGAAGGCGGAGGTTGTAGTGAGCCAAGATGGCGCCACTGCCCTCCAGCCTGGGTGACAGAGCAACACTCCATCTCACACAAAAAGAAAAGAAAATTATTTCACATGCTATACATAAGTGAACCTCAAAAACTCTGGGCTGAATGAAATAAGTCACTTGCGAGAAGGCAAGTGTGATTTCAGTTATATAATGTATTTAAACAAACACAAGGTAGACTAGTGGTTACCAGGGGCTAGGAGAGTTGAAAAGTGGGAATTGCGTCAGTCTGTTTAGTGCTGCTGGAACAGAATACCGTAGACTGGGTAACTTACGATGAAGAGAAATTTATGTGGTTCTGGAGGCTGCAAGTCCCACATCATGAGTCTGGCATCTGACAAGGGCCTTTCTGCTGCATTAGCTCACGATGGAAGATGGAAAGGTAAAAAGAGTAAGAGCGAGAGCAGGCTGAACTTGCTTTTTTTTTTTTTTTTTTTTTTGAGGCAGAGTTTCGCTCTTGTTACCCAGGCTGGAGTGCAATGGCGCGATCTCGGCTCACCGCAACCTCCGCCTCCTGGGTTCAGGCAATTCTCCTGCCTCAGCCTCCTGAGTAGCTGGGATTACAGGCATGGGCCACTGTGCCCAGCTAATTTTTTTGTGTGTGTTTTTAGTAAAGACGGGGTTTCACCATGTTGACCAAGATGGTCTCGATCTCTTGACCTCGTGATCCACCCGCCTCAGCCTCCCAAAGTGCTGGGATTACAGGCGTGAGCCACCGCGCCCAGCCTGAACTTGCTTTTATAACAAACCTACTCTCTTAATAAGAAACCCATTTCCATGATAATAGCATTTATCCACTTATGAGGGCTCTGCCTTCGTAACGGTCCCACATCTAAAAACTATTGCAGTGGCAAGTAAGTTTTCAACACATTCAGACCGAAGAAGTGTCCTCAGGGCAACCCAGAGTCCAGAGGTGCCCACTGCAGAGTGGGCAGTTTGGTCTCATTTAACCCTTTGGTGTGACTTGCTGGCACCCGTTCCTAGAATTCATGGCCCTGGCCATTTGATGTGCATTTGAAGTCCTTACCAGTAGAGCCCTCATTGTGGCTGTGGATGTGGCAGACAGAAAGAGAGATAGAAAGTGTGCCAGTTTGGGGTTCATCTTCGATGCTACCCAGGACGACTACCCAGAAGGACTTGTCAAGAAAAGGGTGAGTCTGCTGGGCATGGTTGCACACACCTGTAGTCCCAGCACTTCGGAAGGCTGAGGTGGGCCGATCGCAAGGTCGGGAAATCGAGGCCATCCTGGACAACATGGTGAAACCTTGTCTCTACTAAAATAAAAATGAAGCCAGGTGTGGTGGTGCACTCCTATAGTCCCAGCTACTTGGAGTCTGAGGCAGGGGAATCGCTTAACCCGGGAGGCGGAGGTTGCAGTGAGCTGAGATCTCGCCACTGCACTCCAGCCTGGTGACAAAGCAAGACTCCATCGAGAAAAGAAAAGGGTGAGTCAGCCGCTTCCTGGGAGGTTAATGAATGGTTGGGGCAGAGAGAGATACAGTCCTGCATTTCTAGCACCAGGGCCAGAACGTAAGCAACACTTGCTTCACTGAATGTTCAAGGCCACGTGCTCTCCATGACACTGGGGTGAACAAAGAAAGGGTGTAATTATTACGATTTAGCAGCCACTGGAGCTGAGCATCATGGCGTGCTCAGTTCCTGGGGAGGAGAGGTCTGCCACGCTTGCGACAAAGCGTTTCCTGTTCTCTCTGCCCACTGGACAGAGCTAAAAGAGGGAACATGCTGCATGAAGAAAGTGCTGGAAGCATTAAGGGAAGCAGAGATTTTACTATGTCCCCCAGAGAAATAATTTCTAGACTGAAAATAGCTACCAATGTCCGCGTTGTGAATTAGCATGAACCACCCCAATTAAATAGAGAAATATTTCAATGGTGATTTCAAATATACATATTACATCGAATGTGTCCATGTGAATTTCAAGTAGTCTGCTCTCCAGAAAGCACCACGAGCTGCTTTGCATAGCACAATAAGTGGCCTGAATGCCAAAAAGTTCTTTCAAAAACCACAAAACTACTTGATACGCAGTTTATCTGAAAAAGATTCCCACAAGGTATAAATTGAATTCCTCAAACACACTGCCAACAGATGAAGAAAAATAGTGGTTTAATAAATGCTGCATTCCTTTCCATAAAAGTATATCCCAAAGGGAAAAGTTGGAAATTATAGATGTTATATTAAAATGTGCCATTGTAAGTTGAAACATTTTTGCATTAAATTTTAAAAATTCTCATATTCAGAGAAAGAAGTATGTGAGAAATTATCCTCAAAGTGGCTAATACGGCATTCTGAATTTTAAAATTGGATGTGAAAGAAACAAGTTATTTTAACTTCAAAATGACTACTCTTAAGATTAAGCCCACCTTATACACACAAGACTTGGAAATTTTGGGTCCATGAACAAAAAGGGAAAAGTAGATTTATTCAATCAGTCCATTGGTTGCATTTGATTATTTGCAAAAATTTTAAAATCAGAATTGAGGTTGCCTTTTAAAAACGATTCCTGGCCCAGCGTGGTGGCTCATGCCTGTAATCCCAACACTTCGGGAGGCCAAGGTGGGCATATCACGAGATCAAGAGATTGAGACCATCCTGGCCAAGACGGGGGCAAAACCCCGTCTCTACTAAAAATACAAAAAATTAGCCAAGCGTGGTGGCACGGGCCTGTAATCCCAGCTACTCAGGAGTCTGAGGTAGGAGAATTGCTTGAACGTGGGAGGCAGAGGTTGCAGTGAGCCGAGATCACACCACTGCACTCCAGCCTGGGCGACAGAGAGAGACTCCATGTCAAAAAAACAAAAAAAGTCAAAAAAGTATAATTTTCTAAGAACCATGGATTGGAAGAGTTATTCTCCTTCTGCAGTAACTTACCTTGGCCAAAGGAAACCTTCAGCTTGGCAGGACCCATGGTATCACAGATCCATGCCCTTGGGCATAAATATCTAAAATGTTTCAATATCTAAATATCTAAAATGTTTCAACTACCCTTGGAAACAAAAGAGCTGAGAAGTCAGGATGGAGTGGAGAATCATATTTAAATCATATTTAAAATAAAATTTGGGTCAGAAGCAGATTTCTCCTCCTAGTTGCATATTTTTCATATTTCAAACGTGAAAAGTAAGTATATTAATTACAATAGATATAATTAATATCTATTAATTACAATAGATATAATTAATATCTATTAATTATAATAAATAAACTGGTCTCATGCAGAAAAAGACATAAGTAAACTGCATTCTTCAATGTTACTGTGAATAGCTAAACATAAATATTTTTTAATAGAACAGTATTTACTAGTTTCAAAATTAAAACAAAATTGACAGTAGTCTTCAGAACTAAATAAACTGAAGTTTAGAGTATGACATTAAGTTCTAAGGCAAGTGAGATACCCCAGTCTGTCTTTGTGAACAGAATTTTTCTTTTTCTTTTTTCTTTTCTTTTTTTTTTTTGAGACGGAGTTTCGCTCTTGTTACCCAGGCTGGAGTGCAATGGTGTGATCTCAGCTCACCGCAATCTCCGCCTCCTGGGTTCAGGCAATTCTCCTGCCTCAGCCTCCCGAGTAGCTGGGACTACAGGCACGCGCCACCATGCCCAGCTAATTTTTTGTATCTTTAGTAGAGACGGGGTTGCACCATGTTGACCAGGATGGTCTCGATCTCTTGACCTCGTGATCCACTCGCCTCGGCCTCCCAAAGTGCTGGGATTACAGGCCTGAGCCACCGCGCCCGGCAGACTTTTTATTTTTCTATGATTTTTCTTAATGTGACTGATAATATTTTGGAGAATAAGCATAACTTAAGTAACTTTACTAAAAATTAAAAATTCATACAAAAGTTATCTCATTTGCATATTTTTCATTCCAAAAGCTGATGAATGAAACATAGCTTTGCTCTTGAACTGCAGTTTTTCAAAATGCTTAACCAACAAAAATCAAGACTTTCATTTTACAAATTTGGAAACAAAATCAGCATACCCCAAATTAGTGATGAGAATACAATTTCTGTTATTTATTGCATGAGATTATACTCAGATATCAGGACGCACGGAAAGTTCCACCTTAATGAACAGAGTAGGTTATGAGACACAGCATTTTTAAGGCATAATGCACTCAATTTCACCACGGAACCCCAGATTATATTTCAGATTCTGTCTCTAATAAGTCACATGGGATACGCATTTCACCACTCTTTCTTACTTTAAAGATTTTGTTTTTAATTTGCCTTAAGATGGAGTCTTGCTCTGTCACCAGGCTGGAGTGCAGGGGCTCACTGCCATCTCTGTCTCCCGGCTTCAAGCCATTCTGCCGCCTCAGCATCCAAGTAGCTGGGGCTACAGTGCACACCACTGCACCCAGCTAACTTGTGTATTTTAGTAGAGACGGGGTTTCACTGTCTGGGCCAGGATGGTCTCAATCTCCTGATCTCGTGATCCACCACCTCAGTCTCCCAAAGTGCTGGGATTACAGGCGTGAGCCACCACACCCAGCCTAAAGAATTTATTATCTCTTCTTCAGCAACCCAATCCCAGAGTCCTACTTTGGGTAATTTCATCACCGACTTGCCCCCTCTTATTACTCGCCTTCTAACTTCCGTATTTCCTTCTCTTTTCCGTGAATCCACTGAGTCCTCCTCTTTCTCCTGAGCTGTCGAGCCCTATTGCATTCACCTGCTTCTGCACTCAGCCAGGACCAACAGTCCATATTATTTTATCCAAGCGCACACAGGAACCCTCCATATCCTTAGTCCGTCACTACAGTACTCCTGAAAATGTGCAGTCCTAGAGCCAATAAAATGTAGTTAAAAATGGAGAAGTCTTTGATTCTCTTAGACCAGGTTTATGTCTGCCTCACCATTCAGCAGGGTAGTTCCCCGCCATAGTTCTCTCTGGTTGCCCAGAGTGTTGACAGTACGTGTGGGTCACAAGAACTCTTGCAGAGGTGAACCACGCGAGCTTGTGCTCATTCTCCAGTCACACGACAGCTGCTTTCTACCTCTTTTTAAAATTCTCCAAACGCTAAGCACAGAGGAGCAAGGCACACGAGGATTCTCTGACGGTGCTGTGACACAGGCATTGCTTCGGGGCCGCGTTCCTGACTCTGGAGGGAAGAGCAGGTGGATTTGCTTAGTTACCATCTTTCCTGCTTATCTCCAGCTGTCTTATCAAAGCTTTTCCTCCTTCGTCTTTTAGCCTCGCCAGTGCTCTGTAGCCTCAGCCGCGTGGTGAACGTATATTTTGTGAGGATGACCAGCACAACCTGCAAAGCATCCAAATGTCTTCCCGCAGGCAGCCCTGGCCCTGGATTAATCCCGAACTTTCCACTGCTGGTGTCTTCTGAAGCTGCAGGAAAGTGTCAGTGCTGAGGAATCTGTGTTTATTGAGAAATATATTGTCTTTCTCTTACAAAGACTGTCAGGCTCCCTACGTTTTCTATCAGAAGAGTTGAATGTATGTAATGTTAAGAGTTAGGAAATGCAGCACTCTGGGAGGCCGAGACGGGTGGATCACGAGGTCAAGAGATCGAGACCATCCTGGTCAACATGGTGAAATGCCGTCTCTACTAAAAATAAAAAATACAAAAAAAAAGAGTTAGGAAATGTACCTCTGAAGTTTAGATGTTCTTCGGCTCATCCCACGGTATTTACAGGGTCCAGGGTAGGAATGAATACGGCCCAGCAGTGAGGCCTACGCTGACGTGCATGAGGTTTATTTTACGTATTGAAAACACAGAACACTCTGTACATTTTTGGTCCTTAAAATACCATTTCCAGAGACACAGTACAGTGAAACTGAAGCGATAATTTTGATTACAGCCGAAACATTGGAGTGTTTGCTTCCCTTAAGTTCGTGCGTCCTTACATATCAACCGGGCACGTTACGCAGAACCGGGACTGCAAATACAGACTGGGGGCTGCCCAGGGCCTCTGACGTGCTGTCCTCTGTTACTTACTCATTTCACCACTCCAGACGCCATTGACCCCCAATGCACTTTTGAGGAACGATTGATCCTAATGAAAACAGCGGCCCCGGTTCCCTGCTGCGTGGGATGATACCAGCACCTAGGGCCAAGGACCGGGAGGAAACGCTCTGTGCTGCCCTCTGGAATCAGACCCTGTTGGACCTTTACTCAGGCTTTACCCACCGTGGGCGTCTCCACCATTGAAAAGGAAGGGAGGAATGTGGAAATACAGAAAAGCAGGCGCCTCTGGGGTCTGGATCGTGACCTGGCACCTGATTTACTCTCTGATTATTGAGAGGCTCGGCATGTAACTGTCCACGCGCAGCAGATATGCCGCAATAATGCACGAAGCGATCATAGCCGATTGACCAGCACTTACATATGTGTGTCTGCTACTGCGGACGCCTGCTGGGCTGTCCTCTAACCACAGAAGATCCAGACTGCCATCATCAAGTAAGCACATTTCTATGGCCATGTTGGAAGCCAATTCAAGTATCTACTAATGATGATAAACTATCACAAATGTTGCGATTACTTTTCTAAGAGTCTGTACAAATTGTAATAACCCAAATATATTTATAGCTTCCTGGAAGAATAAGATATTATTATTTATATCCTGCTTCTGATATTCCCTATGCAGACAAAAAGAATAAAAATAGGTAGAGAACCGGTTTTAAAATAATGTAGGAAACACTGTGAAAAATGTCTGAAAAATACAAGAACACGGAGACCAAACTGAAGAAGTAAAAAGAGCAAAATCCTTCCCTTTTAGACACTGAACACAGCACCAATTTTCCTGAGACCTCCAGGGAGCCGAGAACCCAAAGAATATCCTAATTAGAAAAGAGATTCTGGGGTGTGGTGACACCCGGGGAGGACTGGAGAACAGTGCTGTGGAGTACTCAGTTCTGAAAGACAAACGGGGTTTACCTGGATTTAAGGGAGACTCTGCAGATTACTATAATTCTTTTTTTTTTTTTGTGATGGAGTCTGGCTCTGTGGCCAGGCGCCAGGCTGGAGTGCAGTGGCGTGATCTCGGCTTAACGCAACCTCCACCTCCTGGGTTCAAGCAATTCTCCTGCCTCAGCCTCCCGAGTAGCTGGGACTACAGGCACATGCCACCACGCCCAGCTAATTTTTGTATTTTAGTAGAGTTGGGGTTTCACTATGTTGGCCAGGAGGGTCTCAATCTCTCGACCTCGTGATCCACCAGCCCAAAGTGCCGGGATTACAGGCATGAGCCACCGTGCCCAGCCTACAGTGCTTTACTTCAACCCAAATCCCAATTTATAGGACAAGCACAGAGAAGAAAAATTGGAAACATTGAAAAGAGAAGAAAAACTGCAGTCAGCTTTGCACTGACCAGAAACAACTTGAACTGAAAAAAAAAGGCTGTGGATTAAAGAGCTTCATTGAGAGACATGCTGACATTCTGCCTGAGGGTAATCTGCTCAAAGTGAAGGAGGCTGTAACAATCTGCAGACAGAAGTGTCCCTAGAAAACAGACCCAAGTCACTATGCCTGTCAATGACAGACCGGGTAAAGAAAATATGGCACATGTACACCATGGAATACTATGCAGCCATAAAAAAGGATGACTTCATGTCCTTTGCAGGGACATGGATGAAACTGGAAACCATCATTCTCAGCAAACTAACACAGGAACAGAAAACCAAGCACTGCATGTTCTCACTCACAAGTGGGAGCTGAACAATGAGAACACATGGACATAGGGAGGGGAACATCAAACACCGGGGCCTGTCAGGGTGGGGCTGGGAAGGGAGAGCATTAGGAGAAATATCTATGTAGGTGACAGGTTGATGGGTGCAGTAAACTAGCACGGTACCTGTACACCCATGTGACAAATCTGCATGCTCTCCACAGGTATCCCAGAACTTAAATTATAATTTTTTTAAAAAGTCCCAAATTGAAGTGCCCTGAATCATTCCTACATCCCACTGAAGTATCTATATATTAAAAAACAAAACTTTTTTTTTTTTTGAGATAGCCTCTCTCTGTCACCCAGGCTGGAGTGCAGTGACATAATCTCAGCTCACTGCAACCTCTGCCTCCCAGGTTCAAAGAATTCTTCTGCTTCAGCCTCCCAAGTAGCTGGGATTACAGGCATGTACCACTACGCTCGGCTAATTTTCATATTTTTAGTAGAGATGGGGTTTCACCATGTTTGCCAGGCTGGTCTCGAACTCCTGACCTCAGGTGATCCGTGTGCCTCAGCCTCCCAAAGTGCTGGGATTACAGGCTTGAACCACTGCACCCAGCCAAAAAATAAAGCATTTTAAGACAGATAAATTACAGCAGATATGTACAACATACATTAAAAACAGAACTAATTTCCTGATAAATTAAAATTTCATGAAAGTCAGCAGTTATTTAATTATAAATCTGGTCAGAAGGCAAAACCAAGCAAGACACATAAAAGTAGTATTCGGCTGGGCACAGTGGCTCATGCCTGATTCTGAGTACTTTGGAAAGCTGGGGAAGGAGGATCACTTGAGCCCAAGAGGTCGAAACCAGCCTGGACAACATAGTGAGACACTGTCTCTCTAAACAAACAGACAAACACACAGTTAGCGGGGCATGGTGGCTCACACCTGCAGTCCCAGCTACTCAGGAGGCTGAGGTGGGAAGGCTGCTTGCGCCCTGGAGTTCAAGGCTGCAGGGAGCTATGCTCATGTCACTGCACTCTCGCCCGGGCAACAGAGTGAGACCCTGTCTTAAAAATGAGTGGCAGTGTATGAGAAGATGGTTCCCTTTCAGAAAGTGAGATACGTTCAGTAGCAGCGTAGAAGAAGATGGTAATTCTCATTCACAAATTGAGATCCATTCATTTAAACAGCCATCAGGCTTACTGAAGTCAGTCATTTGGCAAAGTCAGAATTCCGATGCGTAACCATGCTAAACAGGTTGTGGGACAATGGGCACTTTGCTATTCTGTTGATATTACCATGTGGGAACGGAAACTGAAACCGTTTTGGAGAATCAGCTTTGGAGACAAGTTGGTGGAATCTTTAATCCAGGGATTTCACTCCTAACTCAAGCTGGAGCTATCCTGGCAGACTAGTTATTAAAAATTACAGTACGTTCATATAATAATACAACATCTTGTCACCAAAAACTAATTAATTTTGCCTAATTATGCAAGTATATATGTAGTACTTGTAAGAGTATAGATATGTGAGACATTTGAGATATTGTTTAACTTGAAAATAACTCTTCAGGAAAATTTTCCTAAACTAGCAAAGCAGGTCAATATATATATATATATATATATATAAAAGAAAAGAAAATAACTCAGGCCGGGCAAAGTGGCTCACACCTGTAATCTCGGCAGGTGGATCATGAGGTCAGGAGTTCAAGACCAGCTTGACCAAGATAGTGAAAACTCATCTCTACTAAAAATACAAACATTAGCCAGGCATGGTGGCACATCCCTAAAATCCCAGCTACTCAGGAGGCTGAGGCTGGAGAGTCGCTTTAACCCAAGAGGTGGAGGTTGCAGTGAGCCGAGATCGCATCACTGCACTCCAGCCTGGGTGACAGAGCCAGACTCTGTCTCAAAAAAAGGAAGTAACTCTCAGAGTGTGTATAGAACAGTTCATTCATGATAAACTGTATACCATTATATATAATACACTTTCTGTGTATAGAAAATAACTGGAAGTCCATGCAAAAACCTGTTTTTTTCTGAGAACTGGAGTAAGAGTAAAAGGGGACATTTATTTTTCATTGACTCCTCCTCTTATAAAAATATTTCTTACCAGCATACAAAACTCTCAGAAGAAAAACTTTTTGTGGGAAATGTTTGATGTACTTAAGAGAGTTTTAGGAAGGATCATTACATATTACTGTCTTCCACTTGTATAATTTCTATCTGAAGTCAAACTTGGGGAAAATGAAACACATGAGTGTTGAAGTCTGTTGTCTCCGCTTAGACATGCAGATGCACAGGAACGAGGTTTTTATGTAAGTGGTGAAAGCAACACATTTGATAATTAGGTAAAAACTTTTTTCTCCTAAAGAAAAATATATTTTGCTATGGCAAAATACTAACAACAAACTTTTATTTCTTATTATCTTCTGTGAATTTGCAGGCACTGCAAGCCTGTTTCCTTTTTTTATGGTAATAATATCCAAACAAAGCGGAAAATATAGAGCAGGGCCAGGATTTGAAAGTTAGCACACTAATGATGAATTTCTACTAGACTATAAAATCCCAGTAGAAAAATGATACTATGTAAAATAAAATAAAAATTTGTATTTATTATTTAAATTATCATCGTACTTCAAAGGGGAAAATATGGTAAACCAATTGATGTGATGGGGTTCCAGGCTCTTGCTTTCTGCTGTTTCCAGATAGGGAATTTTAGAAACCTCTTTTACAAGTGACATTATTTCTTCTCAAGTACGTTAGAAATCTTGGCAAGAAGGCCGAGCTCGGTGGCTCATGCCTGTAATCCCAGCACTTCGGGAAGCCGAGGTGGCAGATCACGGGGTCAGGAGTTCAAGAGCAGCCTGACAAACATGGTGAGACCCCATCTTTACTAAAAATACAAACCTTGGCTGGGCGTCATGGCACGCGCCTGTAATCCCAGCCACTTAGGAGCCTGAGACAGGAGAATCGCTTGAACCCGGGAGGGCGCCATCGCACTCCAGCTTGAGCAACAGAGCAGGCTGTCTCAAAAAAAAAAAAAGAAAGAAAGATAAAAGAAAAGAAATATTGGCAAAAAGAGTTTTTGCTTTGTTTTCTTTCTTCTACTTTTTTCAAAGCACTTTCATTTCGACTAGACGTGATATGAATCAAAGAGGAGCTGTGCTGAATAAAAATCCTGCCATGGGCCTCTGGTTTTTGCAAAACCACAATAAATGATAATCCTACTTCTCTCTGGTAGCAACTGTTATATAATGAAATGTACTACACTGTTCCAGGCAGCAGAAGCTCTTCAGCTTCTGCATTTGCTGAATAATGAAATTGGTAACAAATTTATTAAGAAATATGAAACACTTGATGACATTTGAATCATATTTCTATTTAATCACATGTATTTATTCTTATCCTCACCAGTCTTAATAATAATTATTATTCCCCAAAATGAGTAAGATGAGGCTTTGAGCATGTCTGATGTTATACAGCTAACAGCAGCCAGGGTCTGTCTGACCCCAAACCATCTGAATCATGGGGCCACGTTCATGGAGACTAAGCCTTGATCTACAAACCTGTAAAATTCTACTTTAGTTCGTAGAAAAACAAGAACTCCAAAGTGCTCATATGCGTTCTAATTATATGCCAATTAAATTTACTTTTTTTCTTAAGGAACTTTTCCCTTTATCTGCTGGGTGATCCATTTTTATCTCCCATGTCCCATATCGGTATGTTATTTACTGTGTGTTATACGTTTTTCAGAGTAAATGAAGCTTAAATGTTCAACTCTGGGTATGTTTTGCATATAATAATGTAAATTTAAGCATAAATCATAGAAAAATGCTTTAATCATATTTATAACTAAGCCAAACTTTTAATTACATTTAAGTATCCAGTAAACTTTATTACTTAAGAATTCCATATAATTCTGGACGAATCACGCTAGCTAATTACCAAAATCCACACTGCTATTAACATGCCTATGTTCATAATATTTTTCAAAAAGTTCATTAGCATGGACTATTACATAACATTCTTCTTGAAATAATCCATTATTGCTTCTTCCTTTAAGGAAGCTGGATAAATTCATTGCAACAAAATATTTCTGTATAATCTGAGTAACAGTTGACACCAAACCGTGCCAAATATGTGTAACAGTGAAAGTAGGTAAGTGTGATTTTCCTAAAAAGTAGGTATCTAAGTCTGTATGAATAAAATGAACATAATGTTTCAAAGACTTACTCATTTGCTTCAGGCACCAGAATTAATTACCACAGTCCATTTTGGTAAAGTAAGAGTTAACACCTTTCTTGATGTCTAAAAGCAATTCGGTGTGAACAAAGCACCCAGTGTGTACATAACGTTGACATGAGCTAGACAGAAGTCACCAGCATAATTTCCAAATGATCCTTTTTATTAGATAACTCAAGTACTGTTAATTATTATTAGTAGTTTTTTTTTTTTTTGAGATGGAGTCTTGCTCTGTAGCCCAAGCTGGAGTGCGGTGGCTCCATCTTAGCTCACTGCAACCTCCACCTCCCAGGACCCGGTTCAAGCAATTGTCCTACCTCAGCCCCCCAAGTAGCTGAGATTACAGGCATGAACCACCATGCCCAGCTACTTTTTGTATGTTTTAGTAGAGAAGGGGCTTTCACCATGTCGTCCAGTCTGGTCTTGAACTCCTAGTCTTGAGATCTACCCGCCTCAGTCTCCCAAAGTGCTGGGATTACAGGTGTGAGCCACCCCGCCCGGCCAACTGAAGAATTATTAAAGAAAATGTTCTAGTCTTTGAAGTGTGTCTGCCAAACCAGAAGCACTGCCCTTTAATCCGCATTTAATTATATTTTCTTAATGGTCCCTTGGCCTGCTCTTTCTCATAATTAAATAATTTTATTAGTGGTAATGCATCATGAATCTAAGGGTAAATCTGGATATAAAAGTATCACTAAGAGGTGTTTCAGCTTAATTCTTTTCCAGGTTGACTCAACATAATTTTAGCAGTTGGGTTTCTCTGTTTTCAAAATATGTCACAAATACATTTTTACAGCTTCTGGAATTGCATATTTAAGTTGTCTTAATTTTCTGTTCTTACTTTGCTAAGCACGCCTTTGGATAAAACATTCTCAGCAAAGTGACACAAGAACAGAAAAGGAAACACCGTATATACTCACTCATAGGCGGGTGATGAACAATGAGAACACATGGACACAGGGAAGGGAGCACCACACACTGAGATCTATTGGGGGAAATAGGGGAGGGACAGCGGGGGGGGGGAGTGGGGAAGGGATGGCATGGGGAGAAATGCCAAATATGGGTGAGGGGGCAGAAGGCAGCAAAACACACTGCCACGTGTGTACCTATGCAACTATCTTGCACGTTCTGCACATGTACCCCAAAACATAAAATGCAATAAAAATTTAAAATAAATAAATAAATAAATAAATAATAAATAAAAATAAAAATAAAAAAAAAATCACGGCAATTTTTCTTTAGCCTCCTCGTGATCACTCATTTCATTACAGTGGACCTCTCTATTGCTGTCCAATTAGGCTAACTTATAACATTCTCTATTTGGTTTTGACTTTGGAAATTTCTGCACAGTGGAAGTTCTTGTATTTGGGTTTGCAATTTGAAATCACCAAATATTCACCTAACATAATAAAAGTCAAAATATGTTTTATGAGTATCATCAGAATGATGGAATATACTTGATAATTTGCACTGATCTTATGGAGTAAATTCATCTTTGGCATAATGATCTCAATATTTTCCTTTAAACTTAGCACTGTCTTTTAAAAAAACACCCTGTAACAAAACAATTTGAGAGTAATCGAAATTAATATTAATTGGCCTAAACTTACTAAAATGAACTTTTGCTATTAAATAAATTATACCTCAATGTTAAATCCAACCATCCACCCATTCCCCCATCCCCCCATCCCCCCATCCACCCACCCATCCATCCATTCATCCATCCATCCATCCATCCATCCATCCATCCATCCATCCATCCATCCACCCACCCATCTATCCCAAGTCCTCTTCACTGGAGGTCAGTGTTTGATCACAAGCCATCCAGGAATTCCACTCAAATCTGCCTCTGTGTTTTGGGCACAGTGTATGCTACTGATGGCAAGTTACCAGCATCTGGGGAGTCTGCTGTTGGCTGTGGAAGTTTTATTCTGCTCAAGAGAAACCCCTCTTTCCTCTTGGCCACACACATCCCCAAGTAAAGGCAGCCTGCATTTTGAATCAGGTTGGGTGTAGTTAAAGGAAGGAGAATATCTTGTGTTGACTGCATTTTCATAAACTTTGTTTTCTTCTTCAAGGGCCTCTATGAAAACTCGAGTGTGAGGATGGCACGCACCTTAAAATCTGGGACTGAGTTGCAACACCTTATAAACTAGTTGGCTTCAATGGTCTGTTTCTCATTTTATGCCTTTCCTAGTTAAAATTGTTCTTTTTATAGATAAAATAAACCTTCTTAATTTCTAGCTTCATGCTAGATTTCTACATTTATCTCTGTCTTACTGAGTATGGGGTATGTAAGAGCATTTAATGATCAAAAATATAAGTTAAGTAAAAGACAATTTAATCCAATTTTTCAGACGAGAAAACTAAGAGTCAAGTACTTGAAATGTATATACATAAATAGAATAGCATTTGGAGAGAAAAATACTAATTGACCTGATGCTATGAATATATTTTTATACTTTTCAAAGTTTGCACACGCCACACTAAGCATGTAAAATTTAACCGACAGTTGCACATGCGCCAAATACTGTTTTATATGTTTCACAAATATTAACTCATTTGATCCTCATGACGGGCCAGAGCACAGGTACAATTATTAGGTAGCTGTACAGATGGAGGTGTGAAGAGCTTTGCCTATGGTTATAAAAACGGTAAGTGATTTGAACCACTATGTTACACTTAGTATCACAGCCTAGCGAAGGTATTACAACACAGGCAGGATAAATATCATCTTCATTGGAAAAATGTAGAAATCCAGGCAGGGAGCATATAAATGTTTGGCTCAAGGGTACTTGAGTAGATGGGAGCTAATCCAGGAACTCATAATGGAGGTTAGTTCTGATTCCTGTCCAATTTTTTTTCCCATTATATTACATTGCCAAAGTGACTGCAGTTGTGATCATCACACCAAGCAAATACGAGTTTGTTAAATTATTTCTCCTACATATAATTTTTGATATTAAATTTTATCATTAGAATAAATGTTCGTGAAAACACAATCAGGATGTAAACTAAAAAAAACTTAATACATAAATGATATGAACAAAATGCATAAAGTACCAAGCTTCAAATGCAGTATTTCAGATCAATCGTTTATACCATTTTAATTCAACAAATGTCTGTTGAATGTTTAATATATTCGTGGGCTATAGAATAAAACTGAAAAACAGAGGATATGCAATCCCTGACTTCAAGTTACTAAACATCAGACAAGCACATAGGATTCTATCATTTTTTTTCTTTTTTATTTATTTATTATTTTGAGACGGAGTTTTGCTCTTGTTACCCAGGCTGCAGTGCAATGGCGCGATCTGGGCTCACCACAACCTCTGCCTCCTGGGTTCAGGTGATTCTCCTGCCTCAGCCTCCCGAGTAGCTGGGATTACAGACACGCGCCATCATGCCCACCTAATTTTTTGTATTTTTAGTAGAGATGGGGATTCACCATGTTGACCAGGATGGTCTTAATCTCTTGACCTCGTGATCCACCCGCCTTGGCCTCCCAAAGTGCTGGGATTACAGGCTTGAGCCACCGTGTCCGGCCGTCATTTTTTTTTCAATCTTGGGAAGGAAAATAAAATGATTTTGAAGATGCTCAGCAGCAGGTGTGGTTTAAAATAGGGCTTGGATTATTTTTCCTTTCCTAGCTGTACTGTATAAATAACAACGAAATTGAAGAAAACATTGTGTTGAATCACAGTAATATATGATCTTAATCAAATCCTGCAATCTCTTTTAAATTCAGATCATCCATGTTTAAAATATGGTTCATAATGCTTACCTCAAAAGTTAGGGAAATAAAATACTATGTAAAAGCCTGTGTAAACCATAGCATGCTGCTTAACACTGAATTAGAGCATCTAAGTTAATATGTACATTTAAATCACAGAGACCTATTTGCAGTCCATTGCACCTTGCCATTACTGAGGAAAATGCAAAGGAAGAATCATTGCAGTGTACCTGTGGAGAGCTACAGGCTGTGCCAGAGACTGTAAATACACAATCTCAGTTACTCCTCATCATACCTCTACAAGTGGCCATAGCATAACATGAGGAAGCTGACTGTCAGTGACTATATGACGTCTCCGAAGCCATAGCATTAGAACCTAGCCGAACTTGGGTCTCATTTCAAACTGAGGTCTTTCTTCTGAAAAGCTCTTTCCACGTGTGCATGCTGTCTCAGCAATTTGTGTTGGCTGAATTTCTTAAGATGTGTTAATATATTTTAAGTGTGATTAAATACACATATATAAAAGTTATGTAAGTTACCCAAGGTCAGGAGTTTGAGAAGAGCCTGAGCAAAATGGTGAAACCTCATCTGTACTAAAAATTCAAAAATTAGCCAGGCATGGTGGCAGGCACCTGTAGTCCCAGCTGGTTGGGAGGCTGAGGCAGGAGAATTACACCCTCGAAGCAGAGACTGTAGTGAGCCAAGATCGCACGACTGCACTCCAGCCTCGGCAACAGTGTGAGACTCCATCTCAAAAAAACAACGTTAAGATGATAACTTACGACTTTTTTTTTTTTGAGACAGAGTCTTGCTCTGTTGCCTAGGCTGCAGTACAGTGGTGCGATCTTGGCTCACTGCATCTTCCACCTCCCAGGTGCAAGTGATTCTCCACTTCAGCCTCCTGAGTAGCTGGGATTACAGGTGCATGCCACCACACCTGGCTAATGTTTTGTATTTTTAGTAGAGAAAGGAGTTTCACCATGTTGGGCAGGCTGGTCTTGAACTCCTGATCTCATGATCCACAAGCCTCAACTTGTGGGATTACAGGCACGAACCACCATGCCCAGCCTATCCTAACCATTTTTAAAAGTACAGTTCAGTGAACAACATTACATTGTCATGCAACCACCGTCAACATCCATCTCCAGAACCCTTTCAATCTTGTGAAACTGAAACTCTGTCACCTTTAAACAAGAACTCCCCATTCCCCTCTACAAGCGGCTGACAACCCCCACTCTATTTTCTATCTCTAAGAATGTGACTACTCTAAGTACATTGTGTAAGTGGAATTCTTAGTGAAACGCCAGGAGTTCAGTCTTTTGGCTGCATAGAAAGCCAAGGACTGAGACGATCAGTATTTTCAAGGAAGAATCTTTAATAGGGCGCTGCAGCCAAGGAGATCGGAGCTCAGTCTCAAATCCTTCTCCCTGACCTGCTAAAACTAGGGGTTTATACAGCAGGGAAGGAATGCAACGAAGTGTAAGGAAACAGGAACTGGAGAGAGGCAAGGAAGCCGCCATGATGAATGACGGTCTGGCATCTCATTGTCTGAATATGGTAACTGGGTATCAGTTCTTTGATGCTTTTTTCTGAGAGACCTAAAGGTCATTTCCTGAAGAAGGAACTCAGAAAAAGCAGATGTAAGTTTCAAGCTTTGATACCAAAGGGGTCAATTTCTATGTTCATCAAAAAGCTTTTTTAAAAATCTATGGGACTATTGGGTCTGTGTCAGCATCATGCAGTATTTATCCTTTTATGACTGCTTATTTCACTTAACATAATGACCTACCATTGTAGCATGTGTCAGAATTTCCTTCCATTTTAAGGCTGAAATATTTTATTCTAAGTAATATATCATATTTTGTTTATTCAGCCAGCAACAAACACGTGGCTTACTTCCACCTTTTGACTATTAATAATGCTGCTTATGAACATAGGTGCAAAAATATCTGTACGAGTGCCTCCATTGAATTATTTTTGATATATACCCAGAAGTGAAATCACTGCATCATACGGTAACTCTATTTTTAACTTTTTGAGTAACCACCATACTGTTTTCCATCGTCACCGAACCATTTTATCTTTCACCAACAATGCAAAAGTTTCCCAATTTATCTACATCCTTGCCAGTGTTTGTTATTTTCTGTTGTTGTTTTGCTTTGTTTTGTTTTAATAGTGGCACTCCTAATGGGTGTAAAGTGGTATCTCAATGTTTTGCAAGTCAGGGTTTTGACTTGCATTTCTCTAACAATTAGTGACACTGAGCA
Source organism: Leontopithecus rosalia (assembly GCA_028533165.1). Taxonomy (NCBI): domain Eukaryota; kingdom Metazoa; phylum Chordata; class Mammalia; order Primates; family Cebidae; genus Leontopithecus; species Leontopithecus rosalia. The sequence continues at coordinate 173,286,895 of CM052650.1, read as the reverse complement.
TCTCTTCACGTGCTTATTAATGTGTGTCGTTGTAGAGATGTCTATTCAAGGCTTTTGTCAATGGTTTTGTCAACTGTTAATTGTGTGTGTGTGTTTGAATTGTAAGAGTTCTTCATATATTCTGAATGTTAACACTAATCAGATGCAGTATTTGCAAGTGTTTCCCATTTTATGGGCCGCCTTTTCACTCTGCTGACTATGGCCTGTTTTGCGCAGACGTTTTTAACTTTGGTGTAGCCCAATTTACTTACATTCTCTGTTATCTATGGCTTTATTCTCATATCCAAATAATCATCGCCAAATCCAGTGTCATGAAGCTTTCCCCTTATATTTTTGCCTAAGAAAGTCACAGTTTTACCTCTCATGGGTCAGGTCTTTGATCCATTTTTAGTTAGATTTTGTGTATGGTCTATGGAAACGGTCCAACTTAATTCTTCTGCATGTGGTTACCTCATTCTCTCAGGACCATTGGTTGAATAGACTGTCCTTTCCCTATTGAATGTTCTTGGCACCCTTGTTGAAAATCATTTGACCATGTATGTCGAGGTTTATTTCTCGGCTCTATATGCCATTTCATTGGTCTATATTCCTGTCTTTATTCCAAAAACCACTGGTTTGATTACTGTAGCTCTGCAGTGAATTTTTAAATCAAGAAAACCTCTAACTTCATCTTTCCATTTCAAGATTATTTTAGCTATTATTGATTCTTTGAATTTCCATATGAATTTAAGAAAGAATTTTTCTATGTCTGCAAAAAAAGGTTGAGATTTTGATAGGGGTTGCATTGAATATGTGGATCATCTTGGATACTGATATCTTAGCAATATAAGTCTTACAATTCATGAATATTTGTGTCTTTCCACTTGTGTATATCTTTAATTTCTTTTATACTTTTCAGTATCTAAGCCTTTTGCCTCAGTAGTTAAGTTTGTTCTTAACTATTTTACTCTTTTTAATGCTATTATAAATTGAATTGTTTTCTTAATTTCCTTTGGGTTGTTCATTGTTAATACATAGAAATGCTATTGATTACAGAGTCTCACTCTGTTGCCCAGGCTGGAGTGCAGTGGCACAATCTCGGCTCACTGCAACCTCCGCCTCCTGGGTTCAGGCGATTCTTCTGCCTCAGCCTCCTGAGTAGCTGGGACTACAGGCATGTGCCGTCATGCCCAGCTAATTTTTTGTGTGTTTTTTGTAGAGACAGGGTTTCACCATCTTGGCCAGGCTGGTCTCGAACTCCTGACATTGTGCTCTCCCCGCCTTGGCCCCCCAAAGTGCTGGGATTACAGGCGTGAGCCACCGTGCCCAGCTGACAAAGTTTCCTTCCATTGCTAGTTTGTTGAGATGTTTTGTAATAAGAGTGTAAGGCCGGTTGCCTCGCCGGAGTCAGACAGACACATCCATCCCTCTCCGTGCCTGATCATATGTCATCACGGAAGCTCGTTATCTGGCCTCGCCACATGGCTTCCCCGCACTCCCTCTGCATATCATACCCAAGGCCACACTCAGCATTAAACTATGCATCCAAACCTAGCCCGCTTTAACAGGAAGCCCCCACCAAACCCTGCCAGGTAGCGGTCTGCCCCGGACGCCCCCGGAAGGCCCACTTACCCAAGGTCCCGCCCACCTACCAATGACAGCTAGCTCCAGGCACTTCCTGCCTCTCACCAGCCAATAAAATTGCCTTCACTTTGTTTCCCCTATAGCCAATCAAAGCCCACTTACCCAAGGTCCCGCCCACCTACCAATGACAGTTAACTCCAGGCACTTCCTGCCTCTCACCAGCCAATAAAATTGCCTTCACTTTGTTTCCCCTATAGCCAATCAAGGCCCACTTACCCAAGGTCCCGCCCACCTACCAATGACAGCTAGCTCCAGGCACTTCCTGCAAGTTGTCTTCCCTTTGTTTTCCAATAGCCAATCAATTGCCTTCCCTCCCCATTAAAACCTCACACCCTAAACAGCCAGGCGTGACTTATTTGGCCCCTTCCTGGACCACAGAACTTCTCTGGGGAGCTGAATATATTAGCTTCTCATTTTCTTATACTTGCCTCAGTTTCCTCATTTTACCTCAGCAATAAACCTTACAAAGAGCATCTTGTCAAACTTTTTTTCTGCATCAGTTGAGATAATCACATGATTTCTGTCCTTCACTCTGTGAGTGTAGGGCATTACTTGGATTATTTGCATATATTCAACCATTCTTGCATTCCTAGACTAAGCCCAATTTGTCATGATGTAAAATCCTTTTAATGTCCTGTGAATTCAGATTGCTAGTATTTTACTGAGGATTTCTGCATCAGTATTAATCAGGGATAATGCTCTGCACTTTCTTTTCTTATAGTGTATTTGTCTGATTTTGGTATCAGGGTATATCTGGTCTCATAGATTGAGTTTGGCAGTACTCCCTCCACTTTGACTTTTATTAGAGTTTGAGAAGGATTTGTTTTAATTCTTCTTCAAATGTTTGCTAGAATTATCCGGTGAAGCCATATAGCCCTTCGCTTTTCTTTGCTGAGAGGTTAATCTCCTTACTATAAGTCTGTTCAGATATTCTATTTCTTCATGATTCAGTCTTGGCCATTTGTGTGTTTCTAGGAATTCGTCTATCTCACCTAAGATGTTCAACGTGTTGGCATACAATCGTTCATAGGACTCTTTTATAATCCTTTTTATTTCTGCAAAATTGGTAGTAATGTCTCTTCTTTCACTTCTAATTTTTAGTTTATTGAGTGTTCTCTCTTTCTCTCTTAAGCATTCTAGCAAAAGGTTTCTCCATTTTGTTAATCTTTTTAAAGAACCAATTCTTTGTGTGAAAAGTTTAATATTTACATTAACTGTACTATTTTATGCTTTTATTCAAATTTATTAGTTTGTAAATACATTTGTATATTAAAATTAAAAGATATGGCCAGGCGCGGAGGCTCACACACTTTGGGAGGCTGAGGCGGGCCAATCATCTGAGGTCAGGATTTCAAGACCAGCCTGGCCAATATGGCAAAACCTGTTTCTAATGAAAAGTTTTTTAAAAAAATAGCCTAATGTGGTGGCTTGTGCCTGTAGTGCTAGCTACTTGGGAGGCTGAGGCAGGAGAATGACTTGAACCCAGGAGGTGGGGGTTGCAATGAGCTGAGATTGTGTCACTGCTCTCCAGCCTGGGTGACAGAGTTAGGCTCCATCTCAAAAAGAAAACAAGAAAGAGATACATAAGTGAACAGAACTAATCATACATCTAGTAAATGGCACACCCGGGAATAAAGGCAAGCTTTTTTGACTCAAGTTCCATTTTCTGTTCACCCAGTATGTGGTATGCAGTTTTCTAACCCCACTTTTAGAACCTTGAATATCATATATAACTGATGGCGTGGTAAAAGATGAGGTTGTTTAAAAGATAAATCATCGCTCAGTGGACATGCTCACTTTTAACATATACTGAGACAACAGACAATTATGAGACTACACTGCTATGTGGATCCCAGGGAAGAGGAGGGACCAACAAGTTAGAAAACAGATCAGCGAAAATGTTGCTCCTGAAGAAGGACTATACTAATAAAGTCTGTGCTGATATGCCCGTAGGGAATGGGAGATGTCGATGGGACGAAGTTTGCCTGTGCCATTTGGGGCTCCATCCCCTGTACCGCTTTTCTTAGCAATAATGGACTTATTCCTGCATAACGTCAATTTGTTCTACGGAGCAATTTCTCTCCAAAATTTTATAGACAACATTTTCCAGGATAAAATGAATAGTTACAGAATAAGTATTAGATGGCCAAATCTGTAAAACGCCTCTTAAAAATCGGGCAAGCCTCCATCTACATGTGCATGTGCCAGACCTGTCATTTCCATCCGTATCTGTCAAAGGATTTCCAGACTATTAGGAGAGCTGGCATTCGTTTAATTAACACTGAAGCTTAAATGAGTGAAGACTTAAATGAACCCTGTGAGACTCACATTTCTCACTGCTACGAATAATTACACTTTCTAAAGAACTGAAAATTGGCAATGAAGAGTACAAATTTGGATTATTTGGCAGTAGTTGTTATACCTATTATATTCTTTTAAAGAAAAACATATAATATTTTATTATCTACAATTAGTTGACACAAATTTTATAGAATTGGGAATATTGATCTTTTTATCTTAAATCCTACATATTTGGTTTTTATTCATATTACCCAGCAATTATATTTAAAAGCGGAACTTAATTCTCTATCATAAAATCACATAATCGTTTAGTTAGGAGGAAGATCAGTGGCTTTCTCGTTCTGCTTTGGAGAGATCCACCCATTGTTTTAATATAGTCTTATTTTAAAAGCTCATCGGTAACCCAAAACTTTATCCTCTTTTTCTTTTAATCAGTTCTAAGTCATTTTAAGATCAGTTTTGGGCCAGGCGCAGTGGCTCACGCCTGTAATCCCAACACTTTGAGAGGCCGAGGTGGGTGAACCACGAAGTCAAGAGATCGAGACCATCCTGGTCAACATGGTGAAACCCCGTCTCTACTAAAAATACAAAAAATCAGCTGGGCATGGTGGCGCGTGCCTGTAATCCCAGCTACTCAGGAGGCTGAGACAGGAGAATTGCCTGAACCCAGGAGGCGGAGGTTGCGGTGAGCCGAGATCGTGCCATTGCACTCCAGCCTGGGTAACAAGAGTGAAACTCCCTCTCAAAAAAAAAAAAAAAAAAAGATCAGTTTTGTACTTTTATCAGGTGGGCATTCTTTCTTCATATTATTTAATCACACGGTCTCTAGTGTTTTGAGAGTTCATGAATTTATCAGAGTACCCAGTTTTGAAGTCGTGCTGCTCATGCCAGCAGAGGCACCAGCGCACGTGATCCAGGGGCATCATTCAGTCCCAGAGCCTGGCTTGAAACGCCGTGCTGGAATGTGAGGGACGTGAGCTTGCTCAGAGATCACCCTCCCTCAGATCCTGTTCTTCCTTTGGGTTCAGTGGGGCAAGTCACGGGGCCACCATTCTCCCACTCAAGCTCGGGTTCAGCGTCCTCTTTTCTCCTCTGGAGTCATATGTCGGCTCTAAGTTACCTGATATTGCCTTGGGTGTCCTGGGTGTTCACTGCCGTTCCTTCAGTAACACTTAACACCTCTGCGTTCTTCATCTCATGTCTCTAATGAAGTCTTCATGCTTCTTAGTGTGGATTTTCCCTTATGCTCTACTTTTGCCTTTATCGGTTGGTAGGTCTTATTCTCTGGAGACAGCAATATGTATACATTTGATAATTAATTGCTCACTTGAAATTCAAGTGTTTTGCATGAAATTCTAGATTTTTAGGTTCTTAAAATGTAACCAAGTACCCCCATTTTTCTACAGGTAGTTTAATTATATTTCCCCTCCTGCTCTCTCTTTTCTCCTTTCTCCATTTCCCTGGCCCCCTGCTTTCTACTTAGCTCTGCTGAAATGCAAGTATAACCTCTCACCTCTCCCTCACCAGACACTGCTTTAACTCTGTGCTCCAAGACAAATTGCTCCTTCAGAGGAGACAGTGAATTTACAGACCGAAGCATGCGCCCAGGGAACTCTCACCTCCAGGGGTTGCCTAGGAGCTTCCATCCTTTGGGGGTGACCTAGGAACTCATACCCACTAGGATAGCATGTTGAAAGCATGACCACTTGGATTCTTTTACAGCTTACCTCTGAACAAAAAGGTGCCAACTCAACTTCTTGGTAGGTAACTGACCAGCAGCAAGGGCACCCCTGCCCTTGATTTCCTCCCTTACCCTATGAAAATGTCCACTTTTTCATAGTGGTAAAGGGATCAATGCAACAAGAAGAGCTAAATATCCCAAATATATATGCACATATTCATAAAGCAAGTTCTTAGAGATCTTTAAAGAGACTTAGACTCCCAAACAATAATAGTGGGAGACTTTAACACCCCACTGTCCATACTGGATCAACCAGACAGAAAAGTAATATTGATATTCAGGACTCGAACTCAGCTCTGAACCAAGCAGACCTAATAGATGTCTATAGAACTCTCCACCCTAAATCCACAGAATGTACATTCTTCTCAGCACCACATTGCACTTATTCCAAAATTGACCACATAATTGGAAGTAAAACACTCCTCAGCAAATGCAAAAGAACGGAAATTATAACAAACAGTCTCTCAGACCATGGTGCAATCTAATTAGAACTCAGGATTAAGAAACTCACTCGAAACCACACAACTACATGGAAACTGAACAACCTGCTCCTGAATGACTACCGGATAAATAACGAAATGAAGGCAGAAACCAAGATGGTCTTTGAAACCAGAAACCAGTGAGAACAAAGACACAACATACCAGAATCTCTGGGGAAAACTTAAAGCAGTAGTAGAGGGAACTCTCTGGCCCTAAATGCCCACAAGAGAAAGCAGGAAAGATCGAAAATCGACACCCTAACATCATAATTAAAAGAACTAGGAAAGAAGGAGCAAGTAAATTCAAAACCCAGCAGGCGACAAGAAATAACTAAGATCAGAGCAGAACTGAAGGAGACAGAGACACGAAAACCATTGAAAAAAATCTATGAATCCAGGGCCTGGTTTTTTGAAAAGATCAACAACATGGAATGACCTCTAGCCAGACTAATGAAGAAGAAAGAGAGAAGCATCAAATAGATGCAATAAAAAGAGTAAAGGGGACATCAGCACCGATCCCACAGAAATACAAACCACCATCAGGAATACTATGAACACCTCTATGAACATAAACTGGAAAATATGGAAGAAATGGATAAGTTCCTGGACACATAAACCCTCCCAGGACTAAACCAACAAGAATTTGAATCCCTGAATAGACCAGTAACAAGTTCTGAAATTGAGGCAGTAATTAATAGCCTACGAACCAAAAATCGTCCAGGACCAGCTTGATTCACAGCCGAATTCTACCAGAGGTACCAAGAGGAGCTGGCACCATTATTTCTAAAATGATTTCAAACGATAGAAAAAAGAGGGACTCCTCCCTAACTCATTTTATACGGCCAGCATCATCCTAATACCAAAAGCTGGCAGAGACACAACAAAAAAGAAAATTTCAGGCCAATATCCCCGATGAACATTGATGTGTAAATCTTCAATGAAATACTGGCAAATCTCAAAAAGCTTTGAGGCAGCACATCAAAAAGCTTATCCACCACGGTCAAGTCGGCTTCATCCCTGGGATGCAAGGCTGGTTCAACATATGCAAATCAATCAACATAATCCATCACATAAACAGAACCAATGCAAAAACCACGATTATCTCAGTAGATGCAGAGAAGGCCTTCCACAAAATTCAACAGCCCTTCATGCTAAAAACTCTCAATAACTAGGTATTGATGGAATGTATCTCAAAAGTATAAAAGCTATTTATAACAAATCCATAGCCAGTATCATACTGAATGGGCAAAAGCTGGAAGCATTCCCTTTGAAAACCGGCACAAGACAAGGATGCCCTCTCTCAGCACTCCTACTTCACATAGTACTGGGGTTATCAGGCAAGAGAAAGAAAGAAAATATTCAATTAGGAAAAGAGGAAGCCAAATTGTCTCTGCAGATGACATGATTGTATATTTAGAAAACCCCACTGTCTCAACCCAAAATCTCTTCAGTAAAGTCTCAGGATAAAAAAAATCAATGTGCAAAAGTTACAAGCAAAGCAGAACCTCCAGCTTGGGGCACCCAGAGAGGTGTCTCCTGTCAGAGGTACATTTCAATGGTCTAAGTTGTGGTCTGAGTGTGTCCCCAGAAGTTTCTCTGTTGAACACAGGAGTAAATTCATTATGGGGAGAGTGGCCTCGTTGTAAAAGTGAGTTCAGCTTTCTCTTGCTGTCTCCCTTACGTGCTTTCTTGCACTGCAACCTGGCACCGTGGAAGGAGATAGCAAGAAGACCCTCAACAGATACCGGCCCCTAAATCATGCACTTCTCAACCTTCAGAACTCTGAGCAAGCAGATTTCTGTTGATTATAAATGACCCAGCCTGGGGTATTCTGACACAGCAGCACAAAACAAACGAAGACAGCGTTCCTGAGTGCTCGCATTCTCCCCTGATCCAGAGGGGCACACTGTCTGTCCTCCCTCAGGCACGAGTAAAGCAGGCTACTTTGTGGCCCCATGGCTCCTGGTCCTTTGGCATTAGTGGGGAAAAGATGGAACAGGGAGCTCCTGAGTGGGCTGCTTCATGGTTCCCAGGTGCTGGGAAGCGCTGACAAATGAGATCAGAGGGACACATGAGAACATGGGGACAAGCTGGGAGATGAAGGACCTGCAGCTCCGGAGGCGTATTTCTGGAAAACTGCAAGCAAGCTGTGTGTGTGCACGTGTGTGTCTGCGTGTGTGCGTGTGCATGCGTGTATGTGTGTGTTTAAAATAAAAATAGAGAAATTCAATCTGCCAGGCACGGTGGCTCATGCTTGTAATCCCAGCATTTTGGGAGGCCAAGGCGGGAGGATCACCTAAGGTCGGGAGTTTGAGACCAGCCTGACCAACATGGAGAAGCCCCGTGCCCACTGTAAACACAAAATTAGCCGGGCATAGTGATGTATGCCTGCAGTCGCAGCTACTCGGGAGGCTCAGGAGAATCGCTTGTACCCGGGAGGTGGAGGTTGTGGTGAGCCGAGATTGCACCTTGTACTCCAGCCTGGACAACAAGAGTGAAACTCTGTCTCAAAAAAAAAAAAAGAAAAAATTCAATCATACTAGAATCTCCAACTTGTTCTGAGTCTGTGACTAGACCAATGACACATGATAAAAAACTACCATGCATTTGCTTATTCAAGAAACCTGCGCTCATTCAAGTAAAAGGCTTAATGGTGGGAAAGTCACATATTAAATAAATTCCGTTTTTGCTACACAGAAATGCAAGACTGTCGTTAGAGAATACACAGTAGGACCTGGGGTGTGTGCTCGTGAGGGTAGCTTCTCCCAAAGTGTCATGTTTAAGATGAAACCCGGCCGGGCGCGGTGGCTCACGCCTGTAATCCCAGCACTTTGGGAGGCCGAGGCGGGTGGATCACGAAGTCAAGAGATCGAGACCATCCTGGGCAACATGGTGAAACCCCGTCTCTACTAAAAATTCCAAAACTTAGCTGGGCCCGGTGGTGCGTGCCTGTAATCCCAGCTACTCGGGAGGCTGAGGCAGGAGAATTGCCTGAACCCAGGAGGCGGAGGTTGCGGTGAGCCGAGATCGCGCCATTGCACTCCAGCCTGGGTAACAAGCGAAACTCCGTCTCAAAGAAATAAAAATAAAAATAAAAAAGATGAAACCCGAGGGACAAGTACCTGTCACGGGAGGGAGGATTAGGGGAGCATTACAGTAAATGGGAAGTCGTCGCATCAAGAGCCATTAGATTTTTATTGTGGTGGACTAAGGTGGCCTGTGGACGGGCACGGAGGTCGCGGGAACGCACCGGGCCTGTGTCCCCAAGGAGGTGGGAGGCCACTAGAGGGTGCGCAGCTGGGAAGTGACAGGGGCAACCACTCCAGCAAGCAGGAGGCCAGAACTGAACTGACGTGTGGGCAGCCGAACGGCAGCCTGCTGGCGGGCCTGTGTGACCTGCGGCCGTGCACGCCTCTGGCTCCATCGCCCCGTGACCGTCTCGCTGTCCCCGTGCACATCAGACTCACAGGGCGCTTTCCGGGCTGCAGTGCCAGACCCTGAAAACGTGTGCTCAGCCGGCACACACGGGGCGGGAGCGGCCAGGCACGAACGGGACTCTGCAGGTGAAATGCTTTCCCAAGTCCCTAGATTCCTCTCAAGATCCGGGGCCAGCTCCCCTCATTCACACGGATTGGAAATCCCTATTTCATTTCGAGCCCACCCATTACGGATTATTTGTAGGCTTAAGGAACCCATCCCAGAAACTCAGTGTAAGGGTCAGATAACAGCTATGAAATCATGACTGACTGCAAAAAAACTACATTTCCTGCCCGAGAAAGAGTGTAGCTGTCCCAATCCAATCTCCTGATATAGCTATTAGAAAAAGAATGAGTTTTCTGCTCAGAAAATTGTCCTTCTTTCAATAGCTAACTGTCCACTTGTACAGCAAAAGTTAATTCTGTCCAAGTTTTTCAATTTGGCAGAACAGACTTTAAGGCCGAAACAATTTAGTAGTAGAAAATTCGCTAATCTTACATTTAACAGCAGGGAATACTGAAGATCAATCGATTAAAGAAAACATCATAAACGTTAGGTAACAAATATCAGGGATTGAACTGTGTGATTTGTTAAGGGAATTCACATGCGCCTTATTTCATCTCAGAAAAGGAAATTCAACCACAACTCAGACTTGTAAAAACAGAATTTTAAAGATTATCGGATTCATAATAAATGGAAACTGCAGAACAGGAAATAGAGAATGCCGACGTTGAAACAAATGGCCAGTCCCACACCCTCTGATACCTGAATCTTCTCGCAGGTATCCTCATCCATTGGTACTTTTTTCCTGTGTTTAAGTATTTGAAGTGTCAGAGGTCTCAATCATTTCAGAAAAGGACTTCTAGAGACAGCTACTATCTCTTCAGTGACCCCCGGGATCAAGCGAATGGAGTCCACTTTCTCTGGACGGAACAGTCTCAGGTCAAACAGCCCCGCTGTCCACCTGGGCCACATTGGACACGGTGCTTACTACCCCTTTCAACCTGGCTGTGGTCCTGCGCATGAAAACTTCATCTGTTCCCTTCAGCTTCCATGATTTCGCCAGGCCTAACTTCTTCTTTTTTTTTTTTTTTTTTTTTTGAGACGGAGTTTCGCTCTTGTTACCCAGGCTAGAGTGTAATGGCGCGATCTCGGCTCACCGCAACCTCCACCTCCTGGGTTCAGGCAATTCTCCTGCCTCAGCCTCCTGAGTAGCTGGGATTACAGGCACGCGCCACCATGCCCAGCTAATTTTTTGTACTTTTAGTAGAGATGGGGTTTCACCATGCTGACCAGGATGGTCTCGATCTCTTGACCTCATGATCCACCCGCCTCGGCCTCCCAAAGTGCTGGGATTACAGGCTTGAGCCACCACGCCCGGCCAGGCCTGACTTTTAATGCTTACTTATAAGCAGTTCACAGGATTTGAAAGGTCAATGGGAAACTGATCTTCAAGAGCATTCTCGAAATACCACCACCCCGTGAAACGCGTTTAAAATGTGCGGGGGTCGCCCTAGAGACACTCTGACCCCAGTCAGTTATTACGGGTATGATGAGAGTCCAAACAGCATTTATCAAACTGACAGAAAAGAAAAAAAAAAAACCTGAACCAGTACATACCTTTTTATAACAAGTTCCTTTAGTATAAGAAGTTTTGCCTTGGAAAATTTGGAATGAAACTACAGGTTCATATTTCCAGTGAGAAAATGGGGTGGCTTTTTACAGAAGATTTCCAATAGCTTCACTTCGTCCTGCTCCTCTTTTTCACCCTGACTCCTAAACCAACTCCGAAGATAAATGAACAGCTCTGGGCAAATAGTCTCCCAGGCTCTTCCACTACGGGAAGAGAGGACATGTAGGGGCTTCCTCATAGCGTGGCCCTCTGGGACACCTGATGTGTGCCCTTGGTGTCAATTAAAAATTCCCCTTCCATCCTGGCGCACCCTTAGCCTGGGGTTATTTTCCAATTATACCTGATATTCTCCCAGTTGAAAATGGAATGCAGTAGATAGACCCTTTTTTCTGTTTTTCTCATGGTATCATGATTTAATGAGAGTCGCTGGGTTTCAAATGCATTAGATTACTTTCTTTTTATTCTTTTTTCTCTTTGATAAAATTATCTCATGAGAATGTCACTAATGCTTTGGGGAAGTAGCATGTCTTCTTACTGATCAGAATCACTAATTTCAACTTTGTTACCGTCCCAGTGTCTCCTTAAGCTACTATAATCCAGTATGTATCTGAAACCCACAGTTTACGCAGTAATTGTGATGAGTTTAATGGAAACAGTGCCTTAATCTCAAAAATTGTTTAACTGTTCAATGTATTCTACTACTCATGGGAGTACCAAGAAATAAGATTTTAGAAATCATATCAGAAAAAAAGATACTCACGAAATATATAATCATTCTTAAGGAGAAATAGTAGATGGATTTTTTTTCTCATTTGAAGCATTGACTCCAGACTCATTTATAACAAAATGATTTATTTATCATTGCTGAGCAGAGGAAATTGCTTTTTAAAAAATAATAACACTCCTTTATTTTCTAAAAATAAATAATGGTGGTAGCACACAGGACACTAAGAATTTTCACTGTGGTCATAATTCTCCCTCTCCACCCTCAAAACCTGCTGCTTCCCTGGGAGCTTTAAGATCAGCTTGAATTGACTTTCTCAAGAGTTGTTTTTCTGTCTTTTTCCCTAATTTCCTGAGGTTTCTGTGTATATGCCTAAAAGCCAATAATTGTCTTGAACAGACCAAAGTAAAAATAAATGAGATGTCTAAAATTCATTTTTATCTCATAAATGTTACACCTTGTCAATTAAAACAAATATTCCTTTTCTGTGCCAAGAAAACATTTTCCGTTACATTCACAATCTGCTTCAACTGCCATCGGGTACAAGAGAAACCTCTAACAGATGGGAGTCAGTAAATGGCAATTGCAACTAGAGCCGACTATATGAATAACAAATGGAAGACGTATTCTGTGAATTACCTCGGAAGGCAAATATGGTTATGGGGGCTTTGTAAGATGTTGTGACATCGATTCTAAGATGGAGGCCTGCAAATCAAATCAAAGGAAATGTTATATGCATGTAAATCGATGTGATACATATGCATGCACATGCATAAACATCATATATATACATACACACATATATACACATCACATATATACACACACACATATATACACATATATACACATACATATATATACATACACACATATATATACACACACAGACATAGGCATCATATATATACATACACACATATATACACATCATATATACATATATACACATACACATATATACATACACACATATATATACACACAGACATAGGCATCATATATATACATACACACATATATACACATCACATATATACACACACACATATATACACATACATATATATACATACACACATATATATACACACACAGACATAGGCATCATATATATACATACACACATATATACACATACACATATATATACATACACACATATATATACACACACAGACATAGGCATCATATATATACATAAACACATATATGCACATCACATATATACACACACACATATATACACATATACGGACACACATATACACACATATATATACATATATACACATACACATATATATACACACACAGACATAGGCATCATATATATACATACACACATATATACATATCACATATATACACACACACATATATACATACACACATATATATACATATATATAAACACAGACATACGCATCATATATACATACACACATATATACGCCTCATATATACACATATACACACATATATATGTGTGTATATGTGTATATATCTCTGTATATATATGATTCACCTCCTCCTGCTCCTCTTTTCACCCTGACTCCTAAATCAACATACATATATGTGTGTGTGTATATGTATGTATGTATATATATGATGTGTATGTATGTGGTATATATGTGTACATATGTGTGTATATATGTGTGTATGTATATATACGATGTGTATGTATGTGATATATATGTGTACGTGTGTGTATATGTGTGTATGTATGTGGTATATATGTGTACATGTGTGTATATGCATGTGTGTATATATATGATGTGTATGTGTGTAGTATGTGTACATATGTGTATGTGTGTATGTGTGTGGTATATATGTGTACATGTGTGCATACATATGATGTATATGTATGTGGTATCTATGTGTACATATGTGTGTATGTATATATATATGATGTATGTGTGTGGTATATATGTGTACATGTGTGCATACATATGATGTATATGTATGTGGTATCTATGTGTACATATGTGTGTATGTATATATATGATGTATGTATGTGGTATATATGTGCATGTGTGTATATGTATGTGTATGTATATATATGATGTGTATGTATGTGGTATATATGTGTACATATGTGTGTATATGTGTGTATGTGGTATGTGTACATGTGTGCATATATATGATCTATATGTGTGTGGTGTGTATATGTATGTGTGTATGTATATATGATGTATGTGTATGGTATATATGTGTACATAGGTGTGTATATGTATGTGTGTATGTATATATATGATGTATGTATGTGGTATATATGTGTACATGTGTGTGTATGTATATATGTGTTATGTATGTGGTATATGTTGTACATGTGTGTATATGTATGTGTGTATGTGTATATATGATGTATTTGTGTGGTATATGTGTACATATGTGTATATATGTGTATGTATATATATGATGTATGTGGTATATATGTGTACATGTGGGTATGTATATGTGTGTATGTATGTGGCATATATTGTACATGTGTGTATATTATGTGTGCATGTGTATATATGATGTATGTGTGTGGTATATATGTGTACATGTGTGTATATATGTGTGTGTATGTGGTATATATGTGTACATATACATGTATATGTATGTGTGTATGTATACATATGATGTATGTATGTGGTATATATGTACATATGTGTGTATATGTATGTGTGTATGTATATAGATGATGTATGTATGTGGTATATATGTGTACATGTGTGTGTATGTATGTGTGTGTATATATATGATGTATGTGTGTGGTATATGTGTGTACATGTGTATGTATATATGATGTATGTGTGTGGTATATATGTGTACATGTGTGTATATATGTGTATGTATATATGATGTGTTTATGTGGTATATATGTGTACATGTGTGTATTGTGTGTATATATATGATGTATGTGTGGTATATATGTGTACATATGTGTATATATGTGTGCATGTATATATATGATGTTTGTGTGTGGTATATGTGTACATGTGTGTATATATGATGTATGTTTGTGGTATATATGTGCACATGTGTGTGTATATGGTTCTTTATCTCACGTTACATAAAGTCGTCAAGGTTGTCAAGACCTTTCTGTTGTTCTTAGAACTATTTTGAAGCAGTAAAACAGCCATCTGCCCTTTCTTTTAAGGCTTATAAGAACACATCTACCAAGCAAAGGACTTTTTGCCAATGTGCATACCTTATAGCACAACCTCAGGGTATTATTATCCCTCTGGCAAAAACCTTATTTATTAGTTTACATTTCTGTGACTCATGATGCAAAAGAACAGGTCATGATAGGAGGGGAGGATGAGAAGAAATTCTGAGCTACCTCAGCGCAGAATGGGAACAGGGTTAACTACATCATAAATTGTAAACGTGGGAACGACAGACTTCTAAGGTTTTCTTGTGAAGTGCAGAGCACAAGTAAGGGGGTAGGAGAACAAATTCAGTTTCCCTGACGCCTTGGCCTGTAAGCCATACATTTCAATATACATGACCATATCGCCTTTCCTCTTGATGGCAGATGAATGCTTCAGTGAAATGCATCAGTCCAGGAAGCTGTGAAAATGAAATCAGGGCTGCTGTGAAAGGGCATGGATATTTATTGGTAACACTTAGATCAGAATTATATATTAACATGAAGTTTCTAAACTAATCTCCACATTTGACTTGAACAAAAACAGCTTATTTGCAAGACAATGCCACACATTTCCAGAGCTTGCCCAGGATTTCCAGCGGGTGCACGTTCTGTGGTTTAGAATCACTATTCTGGCCACTGCATAAATCAATACTTTAAAAAATTGTTTCTATTAAGATACATCATAAAACAAATGCTCATTTTTTTACATGTCCAAAGGCCTTGAGAAATTCTGAGCAAAAATAGAAGGAAGGGAAATTATAAAAAACAGCAATATGTTCCTTTCACATATTTTGAGGTCCACCTGTTTAAATGTTTCCAAAGCCATTAAACACATCTGTTATTTTTTCCTCTAGATAAACAAAATTATGTGAAAAAGTAAATATACAGTTTCTAAAGCCAATTCAGATGGGCTTTGGCCCTTACCTCTCTGGGTACTTCATCTTCGCCGTCTATGAAAACAGGTTTTCCTTATTTACCTCTGAGTCCTGTGAAGTGCTCCTGAGTCCATGTAACGAAGGACAAGGCACAGAGCCGTCCCTCAGTTAACAGTGGGCATTATCGTTAGGGAGGGAACAGGTGGATGTACTTCTCCATGCAGGCAATCATGCGTATTTCCTCTTTTCATATATTCGACCTTGTGGAATCTCAAGAGGCTGAAGCTTCTTTCACTAGAATATTCAAAAGAACATTTAAAATTAGGAGATGGTCTCTAACAGGCCTCATACCTCTGATACTCTGGGAATCTTTAAGGCTGTATCCTAGACACTATTATTTTTGTTTTATTTCTATGTAACTATTACCTGTCTTCTACCGTGAAGATATTCCACAGTCAGAAACACATCATTTTTTGAGGTATAAGGCAAGACTTCTGAGTAGCATTCTTGCGTCAGCATTTATAAGCATCCCCTCGATACTGACTGTGTTAAACTTCTGTGGGGAACATTCTACTTAATGTCACTGTGTCAACCTCATGGGACTCTGTCCTACGGGCAGCTTCTCTTCTGAAGAAGACATTCCTGACCAGTTCTCCTTGTCTCACTTTGTCCCTCCCCTCAAGAAAGAAGACCTCGTGCCTGTAATCCCAGCACTTTAGAAGGCCAAGACAGGCAGATCACTTGAGGTCAGCAGTTCGAAACCAGCCAGCCTGGCCAACATGGTGAAACCCTGTCTCTATTAAAAATACAAAAAAATTAGCTGGGCATGGTGGCAGATGCCTGTAATCTCATACGTGGAAGGCTGAGGCAGAAGAATCTCTTGAACCTGAGAGGTGGAGGTTGCAGTGGGTCAAGATTGCACCATGGCACTCTACCCTGCGCAACAAAGTGAGGCTACATCTCAAAAAAAAAAAGACCTACTCCAACCAGCACTAGTGAGAAATGCGTATTTTACTGAATGTATCTTGAGGAAACATGAATGATTGAAGGGTACATCTCTAACAACACAGCAATTCACCTCCTTGCAAATATAAAAATATCCATTAGATATTATGTCGGTCTGGACCCTCTGAGAAGCTGATATCAGCACTGGATTAAACATACAAGGCATTTCTTAAGAAAACTACTGTAAAAGATGATGGTGAAGGAGCCGGAGGAGTCTGTGAGAAAGCATCTTAGGCTGCTTTCCAGTGTATGGAAGGTTGTCCATGAGCCAACCTCAGCCATCAGAGGAGCTCATGTCTCCCAGGACAGCCAGCACTGCTTCCACCCCAGTCACTGGCCGGAGAGCAGCCCATGGGAATGTGTGCAGCACAAATGCGCGGTGGATTTCAGCTCAGTGGCCAGGCTCTTGGTCTCTAACACGTGGAGATCTGCAGGGAGTAGTCTCTTCCACCTCAAATCTCTCTTCCCAAATTCTGCTCTGGTATCCACTGCAAATTCTACCCACTGTGCCAGTGAACTTTTCCTTAGTCTAGTCTGTCTTTCTTTCTTTTTTGAGACCGTTTCACTCTTGTTGCACAGGCTGGAGTGCAATGGCGCAATCCCGCCTCATCAGAAACTCCACCTCCCAGGTTCAAACGATTCTCCTGCCTCAGCCTCCCAGTTAGCTGCGATTACAGGTATGCATCACCATGCCCGGCTAATTGTTTGTATTTTTAGTAGAGACGGGGTTTCTCCATGTTGGTCAGGCTGGTCTCGAACTCCCAAACTCAGGTGATCTGCCTGCCTCGGCCTCCCAAAGTGCTGGGATTACAGGCATGAGCCACCGTGCCTGGCCTCGTCTAGTCTTTCAAACATCACACACTCAAGAATTCTCCCTTCAGAGCCTTTCCACATCTCTTCCTTTCTCTGGTCTCTTCTACAAGGGTATCCAAATTTGCATCATCCATCATTATTCTCAGGTATATTACAAGCCCTCAGGAAATTAAACATCCGTCAGTTACCGGGCGTCACAAGCCACAGAAGCCGGCGAGCAGGAGGGGCCCCAGGACACATCGTGTTTCCTGCCGCATCAGAGCAGGGCTGCGCTGTCATCAGCCGTGTTCTTCCACTGACAACGCTGTGCCATCTCATCTGTACCAAGGTTCTGAAACTGCTTCATGAAGTCATCAGTGTATTTTAATTGCCAAATTTCCTGGACAGTTCACAGCCATTATTCTTGACATTTATACGCACTGGACATGACTGATCATTCACGTCTTGAAATTCTCTTCTTCCCAGACGGCCGTGATAAAACACTCTGAACATCGTTCTCGTGCCTTGACGGCTACTCCATTTCTCTTCTTTCTGATGTCTTTTGTTCCTCTCCATTCCTTAAATATGGCTCTTCCTGGACTTCTTGCTTTAGTCATGTGCTCCAAATACATACTTTCCCTAGGAACTGCATTCGCTAATGCAGAAGAAAATTTCCATTTACTTATGTACGTTGTATTTATCAAGCTCTTGGTATGACAACATGTATTAAGTTCTGGGGATAATATGACAGTGAAAAAATCCCGTCTTTAAGGAATATACTGTCCAATGTGAGAAACGTAAAAGCAAACAGGCAATTGCAGGCAAGGAGCTGCTGTGATGTGGGGGAGGGCAGGGTTCAGGGCACGCACCGGAGGAATCTGACTCATACTTGGGAAATAAAGAAGCTTCTCAGAGGAAGAAAATCACCAGTGTGTGGTACTAGTAACAACAGGAGCAGGAGGGCATTCCAAACCAAGAGCTCCGCATTTGAGGAGCTGTAATTCAGGTACATGGTTCAGTAGATCAGCTATTGAATCAAGGACAATGGGAGAGGCTGGGTCACAAAGATGCTGAAGAATCAAGCCACTGAGATGAAGGAGACCATGCACCATCGCAGCCTTTGGTTCCGTGCTGACAGCCGTCAGAACTCAGACAGGCTTCAAAGAGCATGACTTCATGTTTCAGAAGATTTTTGGAAGCTTACTCCATACAAAAGAAGGATTAGAAGTAGGGTATACAGTTGGCAATCAGCATCCGTGGCCTCTGCATCCATCGATTTGACCTTGTGCAGACAAAATGCAGTGAGTCCTGTGATCATTGCTAATTTTTTTTTTATTTTATAGTGAAGGCGGGCTTTCACCATGTTGGCCAAGATGGTCTCGGTCTCTTGACCTCGTGATCCTCCCGCCTCAGCCTCCCAAAGTGCTGGGAATATAGGCGTGAGCCACTGCACCCGGCCCTGTTTTCTTATACACTGTTACGCTTTTTCCCCCTACTATAGAAACTCCTGGTTTTAGCAGGTCAGGGAGATGGATTTGAGACTGAGTTCCCACCTCCTTGGCTGCAGCACCAGATTAAAGATTCTTCCTTGGCAATACTTGTCTCAATCACTGGCTTTCTGTGCAGCAAGTAGCAGGATCTAGACCAAATCCCTGGGGTTTCTGTAACACAAACACTAATCTACCTTCTTTCTCCATATATTTGCCTTTTCTAAACATCTCGTGGCCGGGCACGGTGGCTCACGCCTGTAATCCCAGCACTTTGGGAGGCCGAGGCGGGTGGATCACGAGGTCAAGAGATCGAGACCATCCTGGTCAACATGGTGAAACCCCGTCTCTACTAAAGATACAAAAAATTAGCTGGGCCCGGTGGCGCGTGCCTGTAATCCCAGCTACTTGGGAGGCTGAGGCAGGAGAATTGCCTGAACCCAGGAGGCGGAGGTTGCGGTGAGCCGAGATCAAGCCATTGCACTCCAGCCTGGGTGACAAGAGCGAAACTCCGTCTCAAAAAAAAAAAAAAAAAAAAACCATCTCGTGTAAATAGTAGATTCACTTAACTAATAATAGACTGGAAATATTGAAAGTATAATGAACTACGTAGCATCATTTTATGTTAATAACTTCTTTAAACTTGTCAATGACTTTTGTTAGTGATATCCTTTGACTACTATACCCATTTCATTTTCTTTTTAACCTCATAGACTAATTTCCTAAATGCAATCAGCTGAATGTAACTTAATAAAGCTGTCACTTCCAACATTTAAATCTTGTCAGGAAGAAAAATATGACTTTCTCAGTTATTTTCATAAAACAAGATGACTTTCTGTGGAGTAATTCTCATAAAAGTGTAAGTATTGGGTGAATAAAATATGCTGGAAATATGTATCTATTTCAAAAGTGTATTTAAATAAGCTTTTTAAAATAAGAGACTACATTTTAGGTTCATGGATTTCAGTCGAGTTTTTTCTTTAGAAAAAATCAAATTTTTATGACTTTAGTTTTAATAAAAATATTCTATTTAATAAAATTATATGTGATAAGGCCATTCACACTATGTTGATGATTCCTCCAATTATGAAACCTAGCCAAATTTAGACAGGTTTCAAATAAATCAGTGCTTTTAAAAAAGTAAGCCTCAATCATACACTAATTGTGTTATAAACTGAAGGTCTAATGGAAACAAAGATGTTACTGCTCAAAAACAAAAGTAATGACTATTGTTTCAAGGTGGAAACTCCATCTACAAATCAGATTCCTCTAAAGTGCTGTAAACACAAAGTAAGTCAACAGATTCAATAGTCTCTAAACAACAGATCGATAAAAATGCCTAAAAATACCATTTAATTTATTTGAAAGTGTTCCTTGGGGACTTTCTCTTCATGAGAGACTGCTGGCTTTAGGAATCAAAACGAACGGAGGACGGAACCTTCCTGAAAGCTCTGGAAGTGCTCCTGGAAGAATGTGCGCTCTGCAGCTGTGTCAACAGTGATGGGCCTGCAGGATTAGGAACGCGTTTTTGAAAGGGATCTTCAGCCAACTCTCATACCAGGACATTTCCTACGACATTCCCACCAAACGTCTAGCCAGTAAATGCCAGTAAGAAGAAAAATATTTTCCTTGAAAGGACAAGTTAGACCTTTGCATAGTGTCAATAGTTACAAGTTTTTCTTTATAACTGTGAATCACGTTGTCTCCAACAATCAAATCGATTTTTAACCCCTTAGGGTCATTCAGGAAGACAAGCTCGCCTTGGGGACTGACCAGTCACTAGAGTGAGGGAGAGAATGGAATCTGGGGTGGCTCTTAGGCTTACAGCTTGTAAGTGGCACGTGTTGTCAACTTTGTGTAAACATACAGATTAACGCATTGGAATTCTTCTTCATTTAAACAAAGTGCTTAAAACCACATTTAAATTGCAAATGTTGACTTCAATAAAATCTTTCTCCGGATGTTAATAAATATTGGAAACTGTCAAATATAATTCTTATGATTAGGATAATATAGTTTTTCAGAGGCCAAATTGTCTTCAGTTCCAAGAGTCCTACAGCACACATATGAGGAATATTTCTATTTTAATAGATTCCTTTGTATTCAGCAGTAGAGAAACATCCGCACGCCACTTTGCAGTAAGTATAAAATAAAATTACAGGCCGGGCGTGGTGGCTCACACCTGTAACCCCAGCACTTTGGAAGGCCGAGGCAGGTGGATCACAAGGCCATGAGATCAAGACCAGCCTGGCCAATAAAGTGAAATCTTGTCTCTACCAAAAGTACAGAAAAATTATCCAGGTGTGGAGGTGGATGCCTGTAATCCCAGCTACTCAGAAGGCTGAGGCAGAGAATTGCTTGAACCTGGGAGGCAGAGGTTGCAGTGAGCTGAGATCATGTCACTGCACTCCAGCCTGGGTGGCAAGCAAGACTCCATCTCAAAATGTGTGTGTGTGTGCGCGTGTGTGTGTGTGTGTGTAAAGATGCAAACATTTCACACAATGCAATATCCTTCCTTGATTTTTTGTGATGAAAACTACGTGTCTTGGTTGACTAGCTGTGTATTTAATTAGGTCATAAAATTAATAGAAAACAGAAGAACTGAGGTGCAAGTAGGCAAAAGGGAGAAAAGACCACAGAAGAAAAAGCTGAGGATGACAGACAGAGGGAAGGCTGCCCACAGTGACACAAAAGTGATGGCATGGCTCAGTAAGAATGCTGAGAGCTGTACCTTTAAAACAGAAGAAGCCTACACCTTGAGTATTTCTGAGAGTGTGTGTGTGAATGTTTGTGTGTTGTTAGTGAATGAAGAGGGTTCACACAAAAACACTGAAGTTAATTGTCCCTAAAGTATACATTAGCCTGCTATTGCTGCCATAATGCATTAGCAAAACTCCTATTTATCACCTCCTAGTTTCCATGAGTCAGAAGTCTGGGTAGAGCCTGGCTTGATCTCGTTCTCCTACAGGGCACGCAAGGTGTGAATCGAGCCACCAGCTGGCCTGGGATCTTCTTGGGAGCCTCTGAGAGACCACCTGCTTCAGGCTCATTCAGGTTGTTGGCGGAATTCAGCTCCGTGTTGCTGTAGGAGTGAGTGTCCTTGTGATTTTGTTAGCTATTGGCTAAGGAATCATTCTCAGCTTTTGAAGTCACTCATATTCTGTGACTTTGGGCACCCTCTGTCTTAAATGCCAGTCATCACGTGTCCCACCTTTTCACATACAATCTCTGATTTTCTCTTCTACCTCCCTCTTCCGACATTTAAAGAGCTCATGAGACTACATCCAGCTCACCTGGATCATATAAGTTAATCTCTCTATCTTCAAGTCAACTGAGGAGCAACGTTAATTACATCTGCAAAGCCTGTCACATAACAGGCTGTGACACTAGGTGGCTGAGATCACGAGGAGCAAAGTTCTGCCCACCACAAGGTAGCAATAAAATATGTTAAAGATAAATCAGCAGGTTGGTCGAAGGTTGCAAAATGTCATCTAGACAGCAGGAACAGGTGCAAGAGATCGATTGTACCCCACGGTGATGTACTTGAAAATTGCTAAAGGGTAGGCTGTAAGTGATCTCACCACAGACAAACAAAAGGTACATGTTTAGCTACATTTACTGAATCCACCATGTATACGTGTTTCAAAACAGTATGTTAGGCTGGGCACAGTGGCTCACACCTGTAATCCCAGCGCTTTGGGAGGCCAAGGCAGGAGGATTGCTTCAGCCCAGGAGTTTCAGACCAGCCTGGGAAATACAGGGCGACTTCTATAAAAGCGCTCTACCAAAAAAAAAATTAAATTAAATTGAATTATCCAATGGGTCCTAGTTATTGGGAGGTTGAGGCTGGAGAAGCGCCAGATCCCAGGAGGCAGAGGCTGCAGTGAGGTGAGATCGCACCACTGTACTGCAGCCTCAGTAACAGAGCAAGGCTCTGTCTCAAAAAAGAAAAGAGAAAAGGCATAAAGAAAAAGCCGCACACTGTGTTGAACGCCGAAAATAAATATAATTATTATTTGTCAACTACAGTAAATAAAGCACATTTATTTTAAAAAAGATAAATCAACAGCACCACAGAAGTGACTAAGCAGGGACACAAAGAGGCAAGGTGGGACAGTGACTAAGAAAGGGAGAGAGGAAACCTGACCTGGACTCAAGTTCTGCCTGGGCCACCTACTATCCATGGGGCTCTCAGCAAGTCATGCAACTTCTGTGAGACAGCTAGCTTATGCATAAAGAAATGTACAAATAGAAGCTCAAGAAATGATAAACATCATGTCACCAGCTATGCCTTACGGCTGCCTGACTGCTCTTCACTGGGGCCCAAAGCTCCCTTTTGCATATTTGCTTCTAACACCCGGAGAACTGAAGCACACTTTTATTTGACCTGGATTATTTGGATAAACTGGCTTTGACAGCTATTTGGTTTGAAATGTACAGGAAGAATCGTTTTCTTGTGCCTCGTTTCCTACTCTCCTAAGATCATGGTGTGGTAAAAGATCAACTACAGATGTGGGCAGCGTAAAGTAGCAAATGAAAACTGACTTGGATAGCTTTAGATTTCAGTCCTACTATATGATTTTTTTCTAGTGTGTTTGAATAACTGACTTATTTTCTGAGCCTCACACTTAATGTCTTTAAGACTGAAATAACCAAACTTGAGTGAGGGTGAAATCTGTGAATAAATGTAAAAACAGTTGTAGTCTTAAAAGTGCTATAAAATATAAAACACTGCTCTTATGATGGTAGTAATGGTGGGGGGGGCACACTTTATCCAATATTAATAGTTGGGGCTAAAGAATACAATATTTAAGTTGAAAAAGTCACTGGATTTAAGAGCACACTCAAAACCATGAGAGGCAACATCAACGTACTTGAAAACATTGCAACAGAAACTATCCAAACTGAAGCAGGGAGAGAATAAAAACACTAAAAATAAATCAGAAACTCCGTGAACTGTGGAAAAACAGCCAGTCATCTAACATACGTACAAGTAGAGTCCCAGGGAAAGCAAGAGCGGGAGGGGGAGGAAAGAGGTAGGAAAGTATTTAAAAGAAAACAGCGAAACATTTTGTGGGTTTAATGAAAGATACACACTCACCAATGCAACAAATTCAGCTGACTAAAATCAGAAAGAGAACACCAGAAGTTATATCAAATGAAATTACTGTAACTTCTTGGTGAAGAAAAAAAATCTTGAAACAGCTGGAGAAAAAGTACATACTACATAAGGGGAAGAGAAATGAGAATGACTGAAACTTACCAGAAATGAAGCAAAAACAAGGTATTCAAATTTTACTTTAAAAATTTAAAAACTGGGCCGGGACAGTGGCTCATGCCTGTAATCCCAGCACTTTGGGAGGCCAAGGCAGATAGATCCCAAGGTCAGGAGTTCAAGATCATCCTGGCCAACATGATGAAACCCTGTCTCTACTAAAAATACAAAAAATAAGCTGGCTGTGGTGGGGCATGCCTGTAATCCCAGGTACTCAGGAGGCTGAGGCAGGAGAATAGCTTGAACCTGGGAGACAGAGGTTGAGGTGAGCCAAGATCACACCATTGCACTCCAGCCTGGTGACAGAGCAAGACTCTGTCTCAAAAAAAAAGAAAAAAATTTTAAAACTGTCAATCAAGAAATGTAAATTTAGCAAACAGCACAACAACCATCATTCAAAAATGAGGATAAAAGAAACCTCAGGAAAAAAAAGCTGGGATAATTTGTCCACAGCAAACTTATACTGCAATAAATGAAAAAGTAACTTATTTATAGTAAAAAAAATATCAAATAGACAACTTGGATTTACAATATACAAAAAGGATAGAACAAAAGAATGCTACCTTGGGGTAAATGCAAACTTTTTTTCTCAATATAAAAACTTACTTAGAATATAATTAATAGTTTAAAGCAAGAAGAAAATGTAATGTGAAATTTATAACATTCAGAAATAAAACGCATGGTAATTCTCAAAAGAAAGATAAGAGAAAAATGGAAGCATTCTGTCGTAGGGTTCTTTTCAAAATGGATAATATTATTTGAAGGTACATTGTGACAAATTTAAAACAGACAGGAGACAGAAAGCGCACTGTTATAACAGTCTTATAAGCAAAGTGGGAAAATACTATTTGATAGCATACTGAGATGAGTTAAAGTTTGTAAACCCAAAAGCAATACCTATAAAATAAAGAGCTGTAGTGAATAAAGCCATACTGTACATAAAGTCAAACATTAAACAATAGTCAACTAACATGGAAAAAGGTGGAAACCCACAGAGAAATAAGAAAAATGCGGAACCAATGGATACATTAAAGGTAAATCGTCTAATACTAAATTTTAAAACAGATTATTTTCATAGACACAACATTCCATCTAAAAGAAATTCACTTTAAAAGTAAGAGAAAGAAACAAAAATGCACTACATAAATTCTTAATAACAAGAAAGTCACGTGGTTATGTTAAATCAGGAAAAAGAGGGATGCCAGGATACAGAAAGGTGTCATTTTTTATTTTGTTTTGTTCTGAGATGGAGTCTCACTCTGTCGCCAGGCTGGAGTGCAGTGGTGCAGTCTTGGCTCACTGCAACCTCCACCTCCCGGGTTCAAAAGATTCTCCTGCCTCAGCCTCCCGAGTAGCTGGGACTACAGGTGTGTGCCCCCACGGCTGGCTAATTTCTTGTATTTTTAGTAGAGATGGGGTTTCACCGTGTTGGCCAGGATGGTCTCAACCTCCTGACTTCATGATCCGCCCACCTCGGCCTCCCAAAGTGCTGGGATTACAGGATTGAACCACCTCGCCCAGCCCAGAAAGACATTTTCTGATGGTGAAAGTGTGAACGCATCAAGAGGACACAAGAATCCTAAGTGCAAGCATCACATAACAGCTTCCAAATATATCAAACGACATTTGACAGAAATGAAAGTAAAAATAGACAAATCCAAAATTATACCTAGAGAGGGCAGAGAAAGAAAAAAAAGTTAACACGAATTAACGTATTTCTTTAATGCTTTCCAGCTTCTTTCTGGCATGTTCTCAAGATTTTGTGGTTCCATCGATGTGAATGGGATCTCTTCCCAGAGCCAGTCTTCAAGCCAAGAACAACTTGGGCAGAGGTGATTCTGGCTACCATGAGCTTTCAGGAGATGCGTGGGCTAGAGTTTCTTAACTTTATCTCAGTTTGCCATACTAAATCTCAAGGTCCCTTTCCTTTACAACCAGTTGCTCAGCTGCTGCCAATCAATGGAATTATGCATTTAGCAGGCACTGAAACTACACAGTCAAGCAGTTCGTTTTGATGCTTTCTCCTTTGTGTAGCTGACTTTCAGATATACAAGGTATCTTTTTTTTTTTTTTGAGATGGAGTCTTACTCTGTCACCAGGCTGGAGTGCAATGGCACGATCTCAGCTCACTGCAACCTCCGCCTCCTGGTTCAAGTGATTCTTCCACCTCAGCATCCTGAGTAGCTGGGACTACAGGCGTGCACCACCATACCCAGCTAATTTTTGTATTTAGTAGAGATGGGGTTTCACCATGTTGGCCAGGATGGTTTCGATCTCCTGACCTTGTGATCCACCCACCTCCACCTCCCAAAGAAGGTATCTTTTAAGATCACCACAGTGGCTTTCTAATTTTCCATCTGCATCTTGAGTTGAGATTTTAAAACCTAAAGCTTATCTTTCGGTTTTCCTTTCTGTTCATTTGCCAGCACAGCCAAAAGTGAGTCTTCTACCATATAATAAATAAGGTAGAAAGTAAAGAAAAACCAGACTGTGTCTTCTCTGCTCCATTGCTTGTTTGCCATTGTTTCCCTGTGGACAGCTGCATTCCTCTGCAAATTCAGCTATTCTGGAGAGCCTCTCACAATTCCGGCTTTAGGGAACTGAAGCAATTCTATTTCCACAGCTGTCCCTGCAGCTCAAGTGGCGGTCACCGTTACTGTTCTCTGAGTAGCTCAACATACCCTGTTGTCTTTCCTCAACGCTGCTTCACTTCTGTAACTAGTCCTTATATTACGTTCTCTTGATTTAAACTATGTAAGTGAATTCAGTCTCCTGTTGCAGCCACAATGGACATCAGGAGTTGCCATCAGGAGTTGGTATTCTCAGGATGGAATTTGATTCTGAGTCACTCATGTATTAAACAAACACATAAATGACTTCCTTTTTGAGGAAGTTAGCACTGACAATTTGTGGCATGCAGTGGTGTCTTTTTTTTTTTTTTTTTGAAATGGAGTCTGCCCTGTTGCCCAGGCTGGAGTGCAGTGGTGTGATCTTGGCTCACTGCAACCTCCACCTCCTCCACCTCTAGGGCTTCAGCATACGAATTTTGGGGGGATGCAGACATTCAGTCCATGACTGAGGTTAAACGATAGGAAATAAAAGGCCAGATTCAAACCCGGGCAGCCTGACTGAAGAGGGGGTGCCTTAAAATTCCAGCATGACATGCAATTTAGAAATAAACATCACTATTTCAAATATTTAAATAAAGAAACTGAAGTGTCTAGCTTTCTAGAGAATTCGTCTTACTGGAATGGGTTCAAGCAATTCTCCTGCCTCAGCCTCCCGAGTAGCTGGGACTACAGGTGTGCACCACCATGCCCAGCTAATTTTTTTGTATTTTTAGTAGAGACAGGGTTTCAACATGTTGACCAGGGTGGTCTCGATCTTCTGACCTCGTGATCCATCCGCCTCGGCCTCCCAAAGGGCTGGGATTACAGGTGTGAGCCACCGCCCCCGGCCTGGAGGATAGTTTATACAGCTAAAGTATCTTTCAAGAATGAGGACAAAATAGAGACAAATGAGCAGATTTTGAAAGAGTTTACTTCTAAATAAGCCTCAAAACAACTTCTAAAGGTTGGGATTCAAAAACGAAGGGGCCCATAACGCAGGCCTGAAATGTATCAAGGAAGGGAGATAAGGAACACAGAGTAGATTTGAGTCTCGCTTTTGTTCAGTATTAAACAATGTCTAATTTGTGGATTATAAAAGCAAGATAGAGGCCGGGCGCGGTGGCTCAAGCCTGTAATCCCAGCACTTTGGGAGGCCGAGGCGGGTGGATCACGAGGTCAACAGATCGAGACCATCCTGGTCAACATGGTGAAACCCTGTCTCTACTAAAGACACAAAAAATTAGCTGGGCATGGTGGCGCCTGCCTGTAATCCCAGCTACTCAGGAGGCTGAGGCAGGAGAATTGCCTGAACCCAGGAGGCGGAGGTTGCGGTGAGCCGAGATCGGGCCATTGCACTCCAGCCTGGGTAACAAGAGCGAAACTCCGTCTCAAAAAAAAAAAAAAAAAAAAAGCAAGATAGAAATTTTTTAAATACAACAACTGCAAGTGTGATTTGAAAGGAGTGATGAGAAATGAAGCATTCTCAGCTCCTTGAACTTGAGGGGAAGAAAGCTTCCAAACGGTGATGGAGATCTAAATTAAATACTGTCTTCAAAAGGAGCCACGAGGAAGGAGAACAAGGGGACAGGAAATACGGGAAAAGCAAGACACGTAGGCGATTCAGAGATACTCATAACCGAGACTCATATACAGTGCTCTGAATTTTCCGGACAATCTTTGAGACATGTTAAAGAAACCAATTCATTCAGTGCTCACAATGAACTTGTCAAGTGGCTACTCTGAGCAGCCCCATTTGACAGATGCAAACCTTAGGCAGAGAGAATCTGTCTTAGTCTACTCAGGCTGCTGTGGCAAAATACCATAGACTGGGGCTTAAGCAAAATAAATCCATTTCTCATGGTCCTAGAGGCCGAGAAGTCAGAGACTGAGGTTCCAGTAAGACAGGCTTCTTTCTGGGCTTCTTCTGCCTTGTAGGAGGCTGCCATCTTGCTGTGTGTTCACATGACCGTGTCTTTGTCAATGTGCGTATGTTGTTTGTGTGTCTCTTCTTACAAAGGCACTGATCATGGGGCTCCATGCTCACAATCTCACGTAACCCTAATTACTTCCCGAATTACATCTCCAAATACCATCATGTCGGGAGTTAGGGCTTCCCTAACGAATTTTGGGGGGACGCAGACATTCAGTCCATGACTGATGTTAAACGATAGGAAATAAAGGCCAGATTCAAACCTGGGCAGCCTGACTGAAGAGGGGGTGCCTTAAAATTCCAGGATGAATGCAATTTAGAAATAAACATCACTATTTCAAATATTTAAATAAAGAAACTGAAGCGTCTAGCTTTCTAGAGAATTCGTCTTACTGGAATGGAAAATAAAAACCTGTTCGCTGAGAAGAGACCTACCTAAAACCACGTGAGATCTATGTTTCTGCAGCAGTATTTATTACGGAGCATTTCACTGTGTGCACATATCATGATTACTTTTCCCATGTTTGTGGTTTGGAGGACATTTGGGTTGTCCCTCATCTGGGACTAGGATGAATCGAGCTGCTGGGACCATTTGTATGCCAGTGTTTTTGTAAACCTGTGTTTCAGTTCTTCAGGATAAATACCTAAGCCTGAGAAACTGCCAAACGATTCTCCTAAGTGGCTGCACCATTTTATAAACCTGCTCAGCAGCGTAGGAGAATTCTTGTTGCCCCACTTCTTTGCCAAATCTGGTTATTACTGAGTGTTAAATTGTAGTCATTTGAGTGTGTGAGTGCATATATCCCTGTGATTTTAATTTGCATTTTCCTGATAACTGATGATGGTGAGCAGCTTTTCATCTGCTTGTGGGTTGTATATCTTCTATTGTCAAATGTATCTCAATCTTTTCCCTATTTGCAGTTTTTCTCTGTATTATTATTTAATTGCAAAAGTTATTTATTCATTTTGGATACAAGTTATTTGTCAGACATATGTTTTACAAATACTGTCTCCCAGTCAGTGCTTTGAATTTTCTTATGAACATGAACTTTAAATATGTATATAAAAAATCAAGAATATGTCATATTTAGAGATAAAATTAAGGAAATATGTGGAAAATATTCATACTGAAAACTGCAAACATTGCTGAGAAAATTATATTTCTAAATAAATGGTGAACATGTCTAATTTCAGTTTTCATCCTATGTATTTATTCTGTATAATCAGCATAGCTGCTGGCCTCATTCCTTTGAGCTGAAAAATGCATAGAATAGATACACTAGCAGGTGAGGTATACCTTCGTGCTTGGATTGGAAAACTCAATATTTTTAAATATTAATTTTCCCCCAAATTAATGTAATAGATTCAGTGCATTTCCAATCAAAATACCAGCAGGATTTTTGTGTGGAATTTGGCAAGGTGAGTCTGATATTTAAATGGAAACACAAACAATGATAAAATAGCTAGAATCTTATTTTTTTAGGTAACAAATTTCCATCTTTATTAATTTTATTCACAAAAATTTCCTTCAGTGTATTAACTACATTCTTTGACAACATTCTTTGATTAAATTAATTTAAAGCTGTTTTATGGAAATTCTTTGGAGCTGTGTTCTTTAACAGACAGAGCTAAAGTGCTTAAAAGTTCAAGCAGGTGGTAACTGAAAATTGAATAACGTATGGATGCTTTGGCTGAAGCTGATGTACAATCAATCAATGCACAGTGAATAACTACATTTACATTGTGTAAATGTAGTTATTTTTATGAATATAATGTACTTTTTGTCATTTTTCACTTTAGCTTTTATTTAATATTTTTATTTAAAAAAAAATGCAATTGGGCCGGGCACGGTGGCTCACGCCTGTAATCCCAGCACTTTGGGAGGCCGAGGCAGGTGGATCACAAGGTCAAGAGATCGAGACCATCCTGGTCAATAAGGTGAAACCCCGTCTCTACTAAAAATACAAAAAATTAGCTGGGCATGGTGGCGCGTGCCTGTAATCCCAGTTACTCAGGAGGCTGAGGCAGGAGAATTGCCTGAACCCAGGAGGCGGAAGTTTCGGTGAGCCGAGATCCCACCATTGCACTCCAGCGTGGGCAACGAGCGCGAAACTCCATCTCAAAAAAAAAATGCAATTTAATTATCAAATGTTATATATAGCTACATAAAACCAAATCAGACCTGGCTCCTCTGTTCCTCTTCATGCTGCTGATAGCAATGTTCAACTCAGGGCAGAGGAAGAAGAGATTCGAGACAATGAATGCTTTTCGTTTTGCTCAGTATCATTAATCAAATAATTTGTCTGTGCCTATATAACAGGCCTGATAAAATGGTGTAGTTTTATTAGAGGTAACTTTCCAGAATCAATAACCTTCCTAATGACTATAAAGCCTGGGTGCCTTGCAGCCCAAATTCATGCGATCGGATGGCTTGCTGTAATCAGGCACCGGCACTGGCATTCTGGCGCAGTGAAGTAAGTGCTCTGTGATTTAGCCCTCAAGTGCTTCTGGCATTTCCCCTCTTCGTTGGCACATAAAACGTACATTTCTCCTGTAGTAAAAAGTAATTTATTGACTTTTTAAAAAACCTTCATCATCTGTGATGAGCAGACTATTGGCCTCATAAGCCTTTCTATTCAAATGTTACTGGGCAGAAGTTGGCTTGCTCAAATCTTAGCAAACTGAAATTCAATCCAGATCAATGAGGGTTTTTTTATTCGATTTGGTCCTGGAATGGAAAGAATCATCACATTTTTAAATGAGCATGTCTAATTTCAATTTTCATCCTATGTATTTATTCTGTATAATCAGATAACTGCTGGCCTCGTTCCTTTGAGCTGACAAATGCATAGAACAGATACACCAGCAGGTAACTGTTTATTTGGGAGCTAGTGAGGAAAGACTGTGCTTAGACTAATAAGGCAAATTTGATCAATGTCAGCCTAGAACTTGTGTGTCTAGGAATTTGAAACAATTCTATTTCCTCATTGTCTACATAGGTGACAAAAACGTATGCATAACGGTGCCTTAGTTTACTTAAATTGCAACTCATTTTTCTCTATGAAATGCTTCCAACAGAGAAAAATATAAAGGACTATAAATTAGATGAAGTAGCTTAGCTAAAATATTCTATGTTGGGCTATCAGAACTGAAGTAGTTATGTGTTGGTTAGGTTTTGCTGCATAACAAACCAGCTAACCCCACTGGTTTAACATGAATACACTGTGTTGGTTAGGTTTTGCTGCGTAACAAACCAGCTAACCCCACTGGTTTAACATGACAACCGTTTATGTAGCTCATTCTATGAAAGCAATTTCAGCTGAACTCTGCTTGGAAGTTCTGGTCTGGGCTAGACTCGTGAGCATCTGTGATAACCTTGGTCAGCTCCTGGATCATCCAAGACCTCCTAGCCACTCAGGTAACTGGCGGTCAAACCACGGTTGGCTCAGGGCTGAGCTCAGTGGCTCACGCCTGTAATCCCAGCACTTTGGGAGGCCGAGGCGGGTGATCACCTGAGGATCAGGTGAGGCCAGGAGTTTGAGACCAGCCTGGTGATCAGGCCGAGGATCACCTGAGGCCAGGAGTTTGAGACCAGCCTGGCCAACATGGTGAAACCCCATCTCTACTAAAAATACAAAAATTAGCTGGGCATGGTGGCATGTACCTGTAGTCCCAGCTACTCAGGAAGCTGAGACAGAAGAATTGCTTGAACGCAGGAGGCGGAGGCTGCAGTGAGCCGAGATCACACCACTGCACTTCAGCCTGGGCAACAAAGTGAGACTCCATCTCAAAACAAGCAAACAAACCAAAAACAGTGGTTGGCTTGGTTGCTGGGGGCAGTCACCTCAGCCTCCAGAGGGCTGGTTGGGGCGTATTTGGGTGGTGGTCTTGAGTCTCTAAATGCATCAATAAACATGCTCCACTGCACGAGCACTTCTCAAGTTGCTACAAGACTCATATTTGCTAGTGCCGCACATGTCAAAGCAATCTGGTTTTCAGTCCCAGCGGCTGTGTCAGAGGACACTACCAAGTGAATGAGACAGAGTGAGAGCAAATTGGAGCCACTGCTGCCATCAACCCACCCTACACCTGCACTGCCACCCGAGCTGTCCTCCAGCGCTCCCGCCTGCCTGTCAACAGAGGCACCGCCTCCTCATTTCTAGAGTAGCGCTGTACTTGTGAATATTTCAGTAGCCTTTGCCTAATTCCTGATAACAAAATAAAAGTACCTTTGTGAAAATATTTTCATTACCTTACTATAATTTAAAAGTTCCAACATTTTTCTAATATACGAATTTTAAGTTTTCAGTGTATTCTCATAGTTCTTTTTCTAGCTCAGGATGTATATGACTGCACAAGATTTTTTAAATATTCTAGACATATATGCAACACTCTAAAACTATTTAAAGTTTTGACTCTATGTAAAACTGCAATCCCAAACGATGTAGCTCCTCACTCCTCACCTTTCACTATTTTCTTCTCATGACATTCATCCTCCTTTAAATTCTCTGAAATTTATTTGATACTGTATTTGTTGTGTAGTTTTCTCACGTTGGATGCATGTATTTATACCCGCCAAAGTGCTGGGATTACGTTTCAGGCCCAGAGCCTGAGATGGGCCATGATCTGGTATGTGCTCACTAGATGCTTTTTGAGATGAATTAAATTGAGCATTGCCGAAACACTATATACAAACTAGATGCATTCAACGTTCATTCTTTTTTTTGAGATGGAGTCTCGTTCTGTCACCCAGGCTGGAGTGCAATGGCACGATCTCGGCTCACTGCAACCTCCGCTTCCCAGGTTCAAGTGATTCTCCTGCCTTAACCACCTGAGTAGCTGGGATTACAGGCACCAACCACCATGCCCAGCTAAGTTTTTTTTGTTTTTGTTTTTTTGATATGGAGTCTTGCTCTGTCTCCAGGCTGAAGTGCAATGGTGTGATCTTGGCTCACTCCAACCTCCACCTTCTGGGTTCAAGAGATTCTCCTGCCTCAGCCTCCTGAGTAGCTGGGTCTACAGGTAAGTGCTACTAAACCCAGCTAATTTTTTTGGTATTTTTAGATGGGGTTTCACCATGTTGGCCAGGATGGTCTTGATCTCTTGACCTAGTGATCTACCCACCTCAGCCTCCCAAAGTGCTGAGATTACAGGCATGAGCCACTGCACCCAGCCTTTTTTTTTATCTTTCATAGAGACGAGATTTCACTATGTTGGCCAGGTGGTCTTGAACTCCCGACCTCCTGATCTGCCTGCCAAAGTGCTGGGATTACAGGTGTGAGCCACCACGTCTGGCCATAAATCATAATTTTTGCGTGCATTTCTGAATGTGTTCCCAGAAAAAACTAGCATTTGACTTGGTAGACCGAGTAAAGAAAATCACCTTCACTAAGCAGAGGCCACATCCCATCCAATCCACTGAGGGCCCAAATAGAGCAAAAAGGCAGAGAAAGGGAGCATGTCCTCTCTGTGTGAGCTAGGACATCCATCTTCTCTTGCCCCAGAGCCCTGGTGCTCCTGATTTTCTTTTTTCTGTTTGGAGACAGGGTCTCTCTGTGTTACTTAG
Organism: Leontopithecus rosalia; assembly: GCA_028533165.1. Taxonomy (NCBI): domain Eukaryota; kingdom Metazoa; phylum Chordata; class Mammalia; order Primates; family Cebidae; genus Leontopithecus; species Leontopithecus rosalia. The sequence continues at coordinate 173,252,236 of CM052650.1, read as the reverse complement.
GCTGATATCAAACTCCTGGGCTCAGGTGACCCTCCTGCTTCAGCCTCCCACGTAGGTGGGATTACAGACACCAATGCCACACCCAGCTAGTGTGGGGGTCCTCATTTCTAGGCCTTTGGACTCAGACCAAATTATACCACCGTCTTTCCCGCTTCTTAAGCAGACACGGGACATCTCAGTCTTTATAATTACATAAGCCAATTCCCATCATAATCTTAAAATAAATCTCCCTCTCCCTCTCGTTCTTGTGTATGCACTCTCTGTCTCTCTGTCTCTCTTTGTATATGTACATGGAGTCATGTGTCACTTAACAAGGGGGGACACATTCTGAGAAATGTGTCGTTAGGCAATTTTGCCTTCGTGTGAACACTCCAATAGCTGGCACAGTCTCCTACACACCTGGAGTATGCAGTAGAGCCTGTCGTTCCTCGGCTGCAAACCTGCACAGCTGGTTACTGTGCTGAATACTGCAGGCAACTGGAACGCAACTCTAAGTGCATGTGTACCCAAACATAGAAAAGGCACAGCAACATTATGGCCTAAAATACAGAACATGGCACACTCACATGAATAGAGCTTGCAGGACGGGAAGCTACTCTGAGTCAGCGAGTCAGCAGTGAGTGCACGCGAAGGTCTGGACATCACTGCACACACTGTGAGCTTCCTGCAAACCACGCACAGGCTACACCAAACCGTGAAAACAGAAACGCTCTTTCTTCCATCATGGCGTTGGCTGGCGTAGCATTTTCACTTTATAAAGTTTTAATTGTTTAACCTTTTGACTGTTTTATAACACTTAGCTTGAAACACAGGCATAATGTACAGCTGCACAAAAATATTTTCTTTCTTTTTATCGCTATAAGCTTTCATCTGTGTTTATTATTATTTATTTATTTGAGATGGAGTCTTGCTCTGTGGCCAGGCTGGAATACAATGGCACGATCTCGGCTCACTGCAACCTCTGCCTCCCAGATTCAAGCAATTCTCCCGCCTCAGCCTCCTAAGTAGCTAGGATTACAGGCGTGCACCACCACACCTGGCTAATTTTTTTTTTGTATTTTTATTAGAGACAGGGTTTCACCATGTTGGCCAGGCTGGTCTCAGACCCCTGACCTTGTGATCTGCCTGCCTTGGCTTCCCAAAGTACTGGGATTATAGGCGTGAGCCACCACGCCTGGCCAGTTAACTGTTTTTATACATAGAAATGCACTCTAACATAATGATAAAGCATATGATATAGTAAATACATAAACAGATAACAGTCATTTATTATTGTCAAATATGTACTATACATAATTACATGTGCCATACTTTTTTTTTTGAGATGGAGTCTCACTCTTGTCCAGGCTGGAGTGCAGTGGCACGATCTCGGCACAGTGCAACCTCTGTTTCCTGGGTTCAAGTGATTCTCCTGGCTCAGCCTCCAGAGTAGCTGGGATTACAGGCACCCGCCACCACACCCAGCTAATTTTTGTATTTTTAGTAAAGACGGGGTTTCACCTTGTTGTCCAGGATGGTCTCGATCTCTTGACCTCGTGATCCACCCACCTCGGCCTCCCAAAGTGCTGGGATTACAGGCTTGAGCCACTGTGCCTGGCCAGAAGGGTACAATCTTTTAAAAGAAAGAAACAATCTTATGGCCAGGCACAAAAACGCTTGCAGTCCAAAGGGACAGACTTCCCTTTTGCTCTCCTGCAGACAATGGTTTGCACAGAAGCCCACCCAGACGAAAGGCACCAGGAGCCGGGCCACGCTGGGTGTCGCCCTCCACTCCCAGTCCTTGCTCTCATCCAGCCTCTCCTCCCTGCATCACCGCCTTCTTAGCCGTTTCCACTCCTCCATCTGTGCGAAAGCGCAGCGATGCCTCCAGGTCGTGGGTAGAAGCCCCAAATGGGTCTGGTGAAGCTGGGCGCACAGGGTGTGCTCGAATCCTGCTGGAGCCCAGGAAAAGCAGCCGCACCCTGTGACCGCATGTGGCCCAGGAATCAGCGAGCAGAGCGTCTGTTTTTTTGTCTCAGCTGTCAGTGCCAGCTTCACAGGTGCCTGGTGGCCTTGGAGCCCTGGAGGGCCAGGGAAGTCGTCAAGTACTTGAGCTTGCAGAGAGGGCCGGAGAGGCTGCTGGCCAGAGACGTGAACATGAAGCGGGCAGGTGGCCGAAAGACAGGACTTCTCTGGGAACTGGCAGCTGAGACCAAGCAAAATGACAGACACCTCCAGACGCCCCTGTAGAGAGGTGACTCTCACCAAGGCCAAGAAACCTCTCCGCCTCACACACGTGGCGCCAGGAGGGCCACCAAGACTCTGACTTGACTCTGGACCAAGAGGGTGTTTAAACTGCCAGAGTAGACTTTGGATATTAATATGCTGAGTTTTCACTATTTAATGGAAAAATCCAGAAAATAAAAATGACATTCAGCAATAGAAGAAATAAAATGGCCATTTTTCACCCATGAAATTGGTCTGGGAATTTTTATCTGCTCTGCCTACAAAGCCTCTCCTTGTGCCTTTGCACTTTCTTTCTCCCTCCCTCGAAATCAAGACCCCATCTATCAAGGCAGTAGGGACATACAGACAGTAGGATGAGATGCATAAAAGATCATCCTGCCAGGCCAGGCGTGGTGGCTCACGCCTGTAATTCCAGCACTTTGGGAGGCTAACAGGGCGGATCATGAGGTCAGGAGTTCAAGACCAGCCTGACCAACATGGTGAAACCCCGTCTCTACTAAACACAACAGAAACAAATTAGCTGGGCATGGTGACGTGTGCCTGTAGTCCCAGCTACTCAGGAGGCTGAGGCAGAAGAGTCTCTTGAACCTGCACTCCAGCCTGGGGGACAGAGAAAGACTCCGTTTCAGAAAAGAAAAAAGTCATCCTGCCAAATTTGACTGATGGAAAGAATATTTTTATGATCATTGTTGCATGTATGTTTTGGTATTGTATTCAAAAGCTTATCTTGGCTGCAATAATTAATATAACATCATTAGGGAACAAAACTTCCTCTTCCTTTCTTTACTCACAGAATAGTGGAATAAAAATGTCTGTGGATAAACTCATTGTTTTACCAATGATAAGAAAGCAATTTCTTAAGAAAAATTAGAATCCTCCATTTTCCATTCCTGCTAATTATTTGAATTTAACTCTTGGAGTTGATTTCTAAGTTAAAGTCTACCAGGATATACTGAAGGAGAATTTGACAAAAAATTTCATGAGTTAATCTAATTCCAAAGAGCAGAACTTTCTAGGAGAAATTAACAGTGAAAGGAATATTCTATCAAAACATTTTTTATTTTAAAATGCTGAAGTCAAAAAACTGATTGTGTCCTAAAAAGAAATAAAGAATCATCGGTAGCTTTACTGACTGCTTTTTCTTAAGTTTTATTATTGTTTTGAAAAACTTTTTTACATATGTTATCAGAATTTGAGAGAAAATATTGACTTACTATCTTGACTTACTCAAGCTAAAAATATATTACTGAAACTATTTTAATCAAATGTTTGCAAGTTATATATTGCTTAAATTTTCACGTTTTAGTAAATATTGATCTTAACAAAAGCACTTTATTGCTTGAAAGTTGAAAGATACTTTTAGTTTCTTTTCTTAAAGACAATTAAATACAACAAGCTTTGTTGAAAGAAAACAATGGCAAAATTCAATTAATTATAAATACATCCAACCTCCTGAAATGAATATTATGAAGACTAACAATGTAAGAAATAAGCATCACGCCTGTAATCCCAGCACTTTGGGAGGCCGAGGCGGGTGGATCCCTCCCAAGGCAGCACTTTGGGAGGCCAAGGCACGAGGTCAAGAGATAGAGACCGTCCTGGTCAACATGGTGAAACCCCATCTCTACTAAAAATACAAAAAATTAGCTGGGCATGGTGGCGCATGCCTGTAATCCCAGCTACTCCAGAGGCTGAGTCAGGAGAATTGCCTGCACCCAGGAGGCGGAGGTTGTGGTGAGTCGAGATCGAGCCATTGCACTCCAGCCTGGGTAACAAGAGCGAAACTTCATCTCAAAAAAAAAAGAAACAAGCAATTGCACAATAGTCATTATTCCAGTCCAAATTATGACTAGAATTGTGTACAATATCCGAGTCAAAACAAATGTCTTATTTGTTCCCAATTCCGGATGGAAACCATAAAGTAAATCACAAATAGGAGCTACGTTTATTTTGCCTGTAATGTCTGGCAAACAATCGCCTTGTGATCACTGTGGCTGATCAATCTAATGAGATGTCAGAACCCATGAGCCACAGGCCAGTCAGGTGAATTGCAACCATGAAGTCCAACTCTTTTTCCAAGGCAAAGATCTGCTGAATTTGAGGTGTTTCTTGTTTTAGCTTTTCCATGATTCAAGACGATCATCAGAGGTCATATCCTTCTCTCTTTCGAATCTATGGTTCTGCGGTGCCTACACATTGTAAATGACATTCGAAGCTTTCGCAGATTTGCTCTGAATTATTGGGTGTACAATCCAAGCCCAAGTGGAACTTCCCCTTATAGGACTCCTCAGGGCCGAGTGCTCCCCACATATTTGCCGGTATGATTGAACTGAGCTTGCACAGGGAAGCAAGAGCCTAGAAATATAATGGATGGACTTCAGCCACCACCTATCCGATATGAACACACGATCCAGAGAGCACCAGAGCCAGTAGGTCAGGCTGGTTAATGGAAGTGAGCAGCTCAGAGTCAGTGGCAGTTCAAAGACAGTAAATCTCATGGTGTAGCCAAGTTCTAGGCCGCTCTTTTGCAGAAGACGGGGAGGCAAATACTTGGCACAGTGACAACAACTGTCCCGGACAAGTGTGTGTGATCTAAACGCAAGTACAGAAAACACCCCAGACTACTAACAGAAATGAGGAAAAACCCCAAGTCAGAACGTGGAACACTGCAACTTCTCATTTTAGAAAAACACAATGTAGTTATTTGAAGTAAAAACATTTTCAAATTTTCAATGTGTTGCTTTAAAACACACTGAAGACAAATGTAAGAATTTAACAAAATAACGTCAGTTAATCTGATTCCAAAGAGCTGAACTTTCTTGGAGAAATTAACAATCAAAGGAATATTCCATCAAAGATATTTCTAATTTTAAAATGCTGAGGTCCAAAGACAGATTATGTCCTAAAATGGAATGAGCTATACTTCTTTTAATCTTGAGACTGGAAAAGTTTTTCAGAGATGAGAATTCTTTCTGAAAAATTAGCGTGTCTAATGTTCAAACACACACATGCGCATTGCTAACTGCTCTTCTGTTGATCTGGGCTTCTCCAAATGCTGTGAGGATTATAATAATCCATCTGTGGAGAGAGTATCTTCAATTTCATTACATTCTGAACAGGGGTTCATGGTTTTCACTTGGCTTCCTAAACACTGAAATTGGGAGATCCAAACTTTCAGTGGAAGTGATTTGAAGGGTAGAATGCAATTCTCAGTATTAGCTGAAACACAGTAGGGCTGTGTACAAGGCCAGAAGCCCAGGGATACTGCAAAGCAGGAAGACTGCAAGTCCTGGCTGCCACGCCCGTGGCCCTCTCCCTCTCTTCCTAGACAATGATGTATCATGTGCTTATAGGAAGTCATAGATGGGAGGTCAGTAGGGTCTCCCCTCAGACACAAAGAATAAAGAGCAAAAATAAAGCCACTAATTCTCTTCGAACATCTTTTTTCTTTCTTTCCTAAGAGCCAGAACAGCTGGAAAATATTTAAGCAGGACTCAGTCAGCCCTGAAATATCTTTTCTGTGTCCTAGGGAAGTTTTATCCAGCAAATGTATGAAAACAGCACTAGATTGCAGAGTATAGAATCTAGAATATCTGGCAAACTTTACACAGATGATAAAAATGGCCACTACTTACGGAGTGCTTCTTATCATCTACCAGGAACTGTAAGTACACTGTACCATTTAATCCTCTCCACAACCTTGGAGATAGGATTCCTGTCTTACAGATAAAGAAGTCAAGTGAGTTTCCTACTTTCCCAAGATTATACAGCTGGCGAGAGGTGGGGCCTACATTTAGGATCACAGCAGCTGATTTCAAGGAATATGTGAAAAGATGCCTATGGGTTGGGGGACCCATGCTCGGGTCAGAAGCATCTCCAACCTAAAGCACTTGGAACTAACATTTTAAAATCAAGCCAGAGAAAGATTAGTCCTGTACTTATTTTTTACATTTTAATTTAACTTTAATGTTGTGTTGTCATTGTTTCTTTTTCTTTTTTTGAGATGGAGTCTTGCTCTGTCGCCAGGCTGGTGTGTGGTGGCATGATCTCAGCTCACTGCAACCTCCGTCTCCAGGTTCAAGCGATTCCCCTGCTTCAGCCTCGTTGTGTTGTCATTGTTTCTGTACTAATACTCTCCTTCACCTTTAAAACAATGGACAGAGACCTAGGCAAAATAGAAGGTAAGAAAGCTCATCTGTTGCTGGCCTGACTGAGGTCCAGATCTGAGGGCTGCAGGGAGCGTTCCAACACGACAGAAGCAGGTGCCTTCGGACCCAGGGATGCCAACATACCCTCCAGGACGGAGTGATCACTGCAAACAGCAGATTGCAGGCTATTCAGTGAGCAAGCGGTTGGGGGTTCTGACCAAAACAATTTGCATCTGAATTACCCATTTTGGACGAAATGAGTACAAATAGAGGAAAGAAGGGAACGTGATATAAGGTTAATAACCTCAACTTGAGATGTCCCCAAAAGGTAGGTTGAACAGATAGAATGAAGGTGACAGTAGGGAGGATAGGGCTGGTGGCTACACCTCAGGAACTCTTGGTTTCGAATCAGATTTCACTAATTGAAAGCAATAAAATGAGGCAGTAAAACAAACGCTTCGGGAAGAAAGGAGGAACTGGTGTCGGGTAAAGCTCAAAATCCTAGTGATGCCAAGATATTGAGTTAATTAGGTTAGGAAAAAAGTATTCATGAATAGGGTAACTGAACTCTCCAACTTTGTAGCTTTTTTTTCCCCTGAGAGTATCTGAACTACAGTTTATCATTTGTAAAATCTCATATCTACCAGGGGAAATGAAACAGTAGAGTTCCCTGACCCCCTTTGCAGGACGTGTGACAGGGTTGTGGCTCATATGTTCTGTCACTGCACACTCAAGCCCCTTACGGGAGGGGGAGCACACAGGCAGGCAGGTGCAGGAGCCAGGGGGCATGGTAGTCTAAGGGTGGGTGCCTGCAACTCCCAAAGCCCAAGTGGATGTGTGTCACAGTGCACTCTTTTAGTTTTGCTGTCTGCAGACAGCTTAAGTGTTAACCAGCTCAATGCCTTCTTGGTATCCAGGTCCTTGTCCAGAATCCAGGAACAATCAGATTGTACATGGACTGGAAGGATGAATGTGGGGGTTTTACTGAGTGGTGGAGGTGGCTCTCAGAGGGATGGATGGGGACCTGGAAGGGAGATGGAGTGGGAAGGTGACCTTCCCCTGGAGTTTGGCCATCCCGCAGCCCATCTCCTCTCCAATCATCCCCATCCAAACTCCTCTCAATGTTCAAATGTTCTGTCTGTTCTCTCTGCCACGCCATTCTGCTGTTCTTCTGCTCTTTGTCATTTCCTCCTTTGCTTCTGGAGCCTGGGGTTTGGGATTTATATGGTATGAGACAGTGGGGCGTGGCAGGTGAAAAGGCAACTTTTGGGCAGGAAAACAGGAGTGCCCATTCCCACTTAGGTCCGTGGGTTTCCAGGCTTGAAGGCATGGCCTTTGCCAGGGCACCATCATCTTCTATCCAGTATTTCCCTGACTCCTGTCTGTATCAGAAATATAAATTTTAGTTCTGTATTAATGCAGTGGGGGAAAAGGCATTAGTTAAATCTTCCAACCTTATAGTTTACTGTTAACATTTAATTTCACTACTAAAATAAATGATTAATATCACTACCCTTAAACTTGATACAGTTTAATTTTTTTTTTTTTTTGAGATGGATTCTTGCTCTGTCCCCCAGGCTGGAGTGCAGTGGCGTGATCTTGACTCACTGCAACCTCCACCTCCCAGATTCAAACAATTCTCCTGCCTCAGCCTCCCGAGTAGCTGGGACTACAGGTGCACATGGCCTCCGCCTGACTAATTGTTTGCGTTTTAGTAGAGATGGGGTTTCACTGTGTTGCCCAGGCTGGACTCCAACTTCTTAGCTCAGGCAATCCGCCTGCCTCAGCCTCCCAAAGTACTGAGATTACAGGCATCAGCCACCATGCCCAGCTGATAAATTTTAATATGATATCTCTGCACTCACACAATTACAAGTAATAAATATACTAATTTTTTAAAAAAGGAAACTGTTATATAAAATTTTCTTAAAACTCTCCCTGATCGAAATTTTGGTTAAATGTGGTAGTGTAAGCACAAATGTTATCTGCTCACCCTTAAGAAAATCAGCTAAGAGGATAGCAAGTTAATTTAAACCTGCATGAGCCCACTGGGACATAAAGAACGGGAGAAGCAATATTAGAAGATTACAAGTTTAACATTTCTTTGAAATTTAACAGACTAGTGGGTGGGCATTAATTTAGTAGAATAAAGGAAGCTGCAATGTAAGAAGAAAAGAAATGGGATTCACTCAGAGAATTGCAGAAAGTTTCATACCTTGGAGTCAGCATGTGATTTGCTCAGAGAATCTCAGGAAGTTTCATACCTTGGAGTCAGCAAATAAGCAACCACAGTGGGTTGGGTGAGACATGAGGCTAAAATTCAGAAGTGAAGTGATAACGTGCATTCTCGTTCACGGAGCACAAGGCTGTTTCTGTGGCCCCAGAAGGCTGCATTCAAACGTTATCGCCAAGGAGGAGACTCTGCTTTAGACACTGGAGTCAGGTGACACCAGACAGAAAAGGACCGCTCTGTTAAGGAGACCACCAGCCAGTAAGCCCAGTCCCATCCGGACTCCCAGTCACTTCCCAGTATGTCGCACTTACTCATCAATGGAGGCATTTGAGATAGTTTTCATATGAGAGGAACAAAATCGATCTGACAGATTAAAGGGAATACGGAAGAAGGGAGAGAATGCGGAAACAGAAAAAGTTATATTTCAGAACCCTCTTGCTAATATCTTGGAAGATACAAGACCTACAGCAAGAAAAAGACAGCAAGGAGAAGCCGCTCTTTCGTAATGCATATAGATGGTGAAATTATAAACACAGCTAAGGCAGATGACACTAAGGCAGAAATGTGTTTGACTCCTGGGAGTGTCGGGGCGGGGCATGGGGAAGAGTGTGGTGATGGGGAGGGACTCCTGCAAGGCTGCTAGGTTTGGGTAAGACTTTATTTCTTCACCTGTGTGGTTGCTGCATAGTATATGGCTTTATAAGTACTTGCTAAATATGCATTGATTTTTGCACATCTTTCTATAGTCATGCTGTATGACACACACACACACAATGAAAAAGGGCAAAAACGCAGAAATCGAAAGGGCTCTTGGAAAATACAATTCTGACAATACCTCACCCTGCTTCCATAAAAAAAAAAGACTGAAAGTGGAAGATGGAAAGTAGAGGTGAGAAATGAGGGAGCACATCTGCAGACGATATAAAGAAAACATTCTCCCAGAATCACCCATGGAACTTGAAATAGAAAGGAAAAGTCTACTTTTGTGGGGTTTTTTTTTTTGAGACAGTCTCGCTCTGTCGCCAGGTGCCAGGCTGAAGCGCAGTGGTGCAATCTCAGCTCACTGCAACTTCCACCTCCCGGGTTCAAGCAATTCTCTTGCCTTTGCCTTCCAAGTAGCTGGGACTACAGGCTTGTGCCACCACACCCAGGTAATTTTTGTATTTTAGTAGAGACAGGGTTTCACTATGTTGGCCAGGATGGTCTCGATCTCTTGACCTCGTTATCTGCCCACCTAGGCCTCCCAAAGTGCTGAGATTACAGGCCTGACCTGGAAAAGTCTACTTTTATGGAAAACAGCAGTTAGGTGAAATGCCAAACCACAAAACAGAAAAGGCACCTGCCAGCCCCGGGCTGACTGAGCAGGGCTGTGTATCGGGAGGAGCAGAGCACTGACCCTCAGGCCGCAGACACCAGAAAGGCCAGCAAGTGTTTTCCAACGGGAGGCGCCCACCCAAGAGGGCTCGCCACTGCGGCACCGGAGACATGGGCTGGCTACTCTCTGGGTCCTGAGTGACAGTCTAAAAACAGAGGTGAAGTTAGACGTGGGCCACCAAACCCAACACAGCCAGGTGGCAGGCTGGGGCGGCATGATGGCCACTGGAGACCAGACTTGATTCTGCAGCTCTCTGTTGTCCTAGCCAAGGCCCTGGCCCTCCATGAAATGCTTCCCTCTATGTACAAGAAAGAGACGGTAAAACATAGTCAGAAAAGAAGAATCAAAATTAATTATAAACGCCTTAAAGTATGGAAAATAAGCAGAGTTACACCAGCCAAAAAGGGACGTCCCGTCAAGAAAGTGCATCAGAAACTGTAAAATGCAGCCATTGAGAAGCTAACCAAATATTGTATCACTATTAACAACAACAGGCCAGGTGCGGTGGCTCACACCTGTAATCCCAGCACTTTGGGAGGGCAATGTGGCTGGATCATTTGAGGCCAGAAGTTGGAGATCAGCCTGGCCAACATGGTGAAACCCCATCTCTACTAAAAATACAAATAAAATTAGCCAGGCAGTGGTGGTGCATGCTGGTAATCCCAGCTACGTGGGAGGCTGAGGGTGGAGAATCGCTTGAGCCCGGGAGGCAGAGGTTGCGGTGAGCCGAGATGCATCATTGCACTCTAGTCTGGGTGACAGAGTTAGACAGACCCTGTTTCAAACAACAACAACAAAAGAATACAACATAATGAAAGAATCAGAGGCAAATGGCCACCGCCAGACCACAGGTAGCTATGAGGGGCCAGTTGTCCTCTGCCATCCTGCTAAGGACCACAGACACCTGAGCACGCCTGGGAGAGAGGAGCTGGAGGCAGCCCAGACTATGGGAACTCTTCAGCAGATCCTTAGGTTAATAAACTGTTGCTGTTTTAAGTGACTAAATTTGGGGACAATTTCTTAATCAACAGAAGCTAACAGACACGTTTGGAAACTACAGATTGGAGCTAGATGTGGAATGTCTTCCTCATCACCTGTGTTCATTGCCCTTGGAACAGCGGGGCTGTGAATTAATATGTGGCTTGTAGCTTTGTGTTTAAACAGTATAACAAATTGTTGGGAAATCAAGGCGGTGGCTTCTGAGTCTTCAGGTGTCCCACAAGCACCCCGACTCTTGTTTGTGGCAGCCACCCAGGCCCTGGAGAGCTGAGAGGAGAAAGGGAACTGTGGGCACCCCAGGGCGCCAGCTGTGCCTCCAGGCCTGTGCCCGGCTCTAAGGCCCAGTAAATGTGCCATCAGATTAAAGCTGTCTGTGTTTTCTGAGTCAGAGGGCCAGCTTGAATCTGTCATCAGTGTGCAGCAGTGTTCAACACTGGTCAGCTGAGACCCCTGAAATTTTGCACCAAGAAAGTGCAACCCAGAGATCTTATACCAACTATTCTTTCATTCAAGTATAAAAGCAGCACAAACTGGTTTTTGAATGTTCAAGGGTAAGGGAACATTGTTTACACGGAACCGCTTGAAAACCCTACCGAGCGACACACGTCGGTGAACCACATGTTGATGAAGCCCCGCGGCCGGGGCTGGTGATGAGCAGGCAGTCAGAGAACTCAGTGAGAGGCAAGAGCAGGACCAGAATCTCAGCACTACACACGCTCGAACCATCGGTGCGATCTGACAACTATGGAGTGTTTTGTGTGGCGTCACTGATTTTCCTCTCTGTAGTGCACAGGGCAGGAAGAGCACAGAAGCAAGAAAAAGGAGCAGGAAAGAAAAAGTAAGCGTGATTTACAAAGAAGATATGCCAGTTACAAATTCTGGAGATTTACAAAGAAGATATGCCCGTTACGCATTCTGGAGATCACACAGCAGAGCTTCGATGTTCTTAGAGCAGAAAGCAGCATGCCTACGGAAAGTCACAGGGCACAGCAGGGAAAACCGCACCTGGTCAGGCTGTGGCTGCTGGAGACAGCGAAAGGAGTCACCATGTCAAAACGAAAATCACATAGTTTTCTCTAAGTGATAGGTAACAAACTTGGCACCTTAAAAATACAGAGCCCTCATTTTATTTTCAGATTCCGCAGAGCATGAAAAAGACTATTTCAGACCATAAAACTTCAGTGATTTCTAAAAAGCATTTTTAACTCTTTGATTAAAATGCAATGAAATCAGAGACAATAAAACATCGTTTTTGAAAGTTTTCTTTTATCATTAAGGGCCAAGGAGAAAAGCGTCGAAGAATATTTTTAGAAGAACTGACCGCAGATGGAAACATCTGTCTGATCCACGCAAATCTGCACTAGAGCCCTAAATAATCATATTAACAAAAACAAGGAAAACTTGAAAATATCAACAAAATATAGACAAAAGTATAAAAAACAAAAAAGTATTAAGGCAGAACTTAGTGACTAAAGCAAAATGGTAGCAGTAGCAATATTGTTAAATTCAAGAGCTGCATCTTTGGGGAAGAATCTAATACATAAATTACCTTATTCAAGAAATGAGCCAGAATATAGATAAGTACATAAAGCAAGGAATAACTGAAGGTCAGTCACGGTACAGCCCCCTGCAATGGACCACTAAGACTGCTTAATTTCATGCAGGAACCAGCAGAGGCTTTGTCTAATCTCCGGGCTGTGGGGTGTGAACCTGAGAGAGGGAGGAGTCCTTCTCCTGGACCAGACAGTCCAGGGGAACCTGTGGGTCGAACGTCCCGTTCACACGTTCCTATCTCACGACTCAGAGCCCTTGTTTCTGTGCTCTCACTTTGCGTAGGACCCCCTTTAGGGCTGAGAATTTAGCCTATAGTGAGTTAAATCATGGTCTCCCAAAAAGTACATCTATGACCTAGACCCCCAAAGCTGTGCCTGTGACCTTATTTGGGAAAATGTTCTTTGCAGATATAATGAAATTAAGGATCTCAAGACAAGATCACCCTGGGTTATCCAGGTGGACCCAACCTTCAATGACACACTGAGGAAAGAGACACAGGTATCCAGGATCACCTCCCCCTTGACTTCCACACTGCATTTCAGCAGAAGAAAAGGCTGGGCAGAGGGAGCCTCCTAAATCGCCTTCCTATACATAGCAGGTGCAGTATGGGGGAATCGTTCCAGAAGGCATTGTTTTTACTTAAGATCAAACCCCCGCTCCCCACCTACTCCATGGACCAAGACCCTTTCACATGTGATTTCTAAGACTGTAAAGCCAAGACCCTTCCACGTGTCATATCTAGAGTGTGAGCCTGTACAAAGGCAGGGCTTCTCTTTGTTAGAGGAGCTTGGCTGATAGAGAACTATGCTGCCTCGCTCCCGGCCAAAATCAATCACCTCCTCCTCCCTAGTTCGGCGTCCAGAGGTCTGTTTCTCACAGACGCCCCTGCTTGAACACAAAAGAGAAGACACACAGAGGGGACGGCCATGTGATGGCCCAGGCAGAGGCGAGCGCTGCAGTCAAGAGTGCAGAGAAGACAAGGGTCTGTTCCAAGCACATGTACCCAGTTTCTTGTTCTCAGCAATTCTCTGTATTGCTCTCCACCAAGGCAGAACAAGAGTATCAGGTATTGTTGTCCCTCTGGACCACGGCCTCCACTGACCACAAAACGAAGCCTTCGTGGCTTCACTCTCAGCCCACACTCGATCATGAGGATGCCCGGCAAGAAGAGACACAGAAAGAGAAAGTGAAAAGGGGCCTCTTAGTCTCCATTCCCAGGGAGCTGAAATCATGGCCACACGGAGGCCGCCAGGGAGGTAGTTCCGTGTCTTATTCCAGGAACCTCTAATTGAGAACTTATTTGGAAAAAGGGCCATCAAAGATATAATTAAGGCTCTGAGGTGGGGTCATCTTGGATTATCTGGGTGGACCTCAAATCCTTCCAGGACACACGGGAGAGAGTGATGTAGCCACTTTTAATGTGGAGACTGTATTTTCATTCAGGTATGGCGCGGCTGTGAAAGGAACATAAAAAAGTCTCAGGACCCCAAACTCGCTATGCCAAAGGAAAAAGTAAAGCTTAGTAGCCCAGTCAGGCAAAAACTGCCTTCCATTTTGTTCCTAAGCAGATAGCTGCAAAGACAGAAGGCTGCGTGTCTACCCCGAGGCCTCCTGCACAAATCGCTCACAAGGAAATTCCCTTGGGAAAATTTCCCCAAAACACAATTCTGTTCTATTTCACCTCGACGAAGTAAATGAACATCTTACCTTCACAAGTACCTTGACAAAGACAGGCCCAGAAGTCAGCCCTTGGTTCACCTGAGAGGAACGCACATCTGAGCGCTTCCTCTACTCCGCGTTTATCTTACGCAGAAACGCAGACCCACTGAGCACCAGAGGAATGCACAACTGCGTGTTCCTCTGCCCTCCTTTCACTCGTAAAATGTAGATTCAGTAAGTGCCGTAACCCTGTGCCTCTTTTGTCTACCTTCTCTTTTTTTTTTCCCTTTTCCTCAACTGCCCACCCTTCTTCCCAAAAGATTGGAATATTTTGGCAACGCTGGGCCACACTGGAAGAATTGTCTTGGGCCACACACAAAATCCACTAACACTAACAAGCTGATGAGCTAAAAAACAAACAAAAATCACACACACAAAAACATCATTTTAAGTAAGTTTCCTAATTTGCTAGTTCGTGTTGGGCCTCATTCAAAGCTATCCTGGGCTTCCTGAGGCCCATGGGGCTGTGGGTTGGACAAGCTTGCTTTAAAGGTTGAAGTCCTCAAACCCCCTTGGCATGGCCCCACGGGTGAGAACCTTGCTTTATATACAAAGTTGAGTATCAGGCCTCCATGTGCAAGCCCAGACCCAGAAAGTCTGAAGTCCTGCCTGGCCTGGCTGCCCACCCCCAGCCCCCGCCTGTGCTCGCCATGGTCCGGGACCAGCCAGCGGAGCTTCTCCCGACATTCAGCTTCTTTCCCCACCTGCCATCCTAACTGTCACTATGCTAATGTGAATGCTCCTCACCCCACCCGCCATCTTAACTGTTATAATAATGTGAATACTCCTCACCCACCCGCCATCTTAACTGTTCTTATGATAATGTGAATACTCCTCACCCACCTGCCATCTTAACTGTT
>CM052650.1:173222431-173236622 GCA_028533165.1 Leontopithecus rosalia | reverse complement strand
GAGATTGAAATACTAATTAAAAAAAATTACCTCAGGGCCTGTTGTGGGGGTGGGGGACAAGGGGAAGGAGAGCATTAGGACAAATACCTAATGTATTCGGGGCTTAAAACATAGATGGTGGGTTGACAGGTGCAGCAAACCACCATGGCACATGTGTACCTATTAACAAACCTGCACGTTCTGCACACGTATCACAGAACTTAAAGTAAAAAAAAGTATTAGGCATTAAAATAATAATTGCCAACAACAAAAGAAAGTCCAGGACCAGATGAATTCACAGCTGAATTCTATCAGACGTGCAAGTAAGAACTGGCCCTAATCCTGTAGACACTATTCCACAAGATAGAGAAAGGAAATCCTCCCTAAATTATTCTATGAAGCCAATAGCACCCTAATACAAAACCAGGAAGGGACCTAACAAGAAAAAAGCTATAGACCAATATCCCTGATGAACATAGATGCAAACATTCTTGACAAATGCTAGCTAACAGAATCCAACAGCATAGCAAAATAATTCATTACTATAAAACCATGATCAAGTGGGTTTCATACCAGGGATGCAGGGATGGTTTAACATATGTGAGTCAATAAATGTGTTAACACCACATAAGCAGAATTAAAAACAAAAATCACATGATTATCTCAATGGATGCAGAGAAAGCATTTGACAAAATCCTACATCCCTTTACGATTAAAATATTCAGCAAAATAGTATAGAAGGGACACACCTTAATGTAATAAAAGTCACCCATGACAAACCCACTGCCAACATTATTCTGAATTGGGAAAAGTTAAAACATTCCTGAGAGCTAGAACAAGACAAGGCTACCCACTCTGACCACTTCTATTCAACACAGAACTGAAAGTCCCAGCTAGAGAAGTCAGACAAGAGAAAGAAATAAAGGGCACCCAAATCAGCAAAGAGAAAGTCACACTGTCACTGTTTGCTGATAATATGATTGTGTACCTAGAATTCTCTAAAGACACCTCCAAAAAGCTCCTAGAACTGATAAATACATTCAGCAAAGTTTTAGTATACAATACAAATTAGTAGCTCTGATATACACCAGCAGTGACCAAGATGAGTGTCAAATCAATAACTCAATACCTTTTACAACAGCTGCAAAAGAAAAAAAAATACTTAGGAATATACCTAACCAAGGAGGTGAAAGATCTCTACAAAGAAAACTACAAAACACTGCAGAATGAAATCACAGACCACACAAACAAGTGGAAACACATCCCATGCTCACAGATGGGTAGAATCAATACTGTAAAAATGACCCTCTGCCAAAAGCAATATATAAATTTAATGCAATTCCCATCAAAATACCACCATCATTCTTCACAGAACTTGAAAAAAGAATCCTAAATTTTGTATGGAACAAAAAGAGCCCACATACCCAAAGCAAGACTAAGCAAAGAGAACAAATCTGGAGACACTACATTACTTGACTTCTAACTATACTATAAAGGCGTAGACACCAAAGCAGCATGGTACTGGTGTGAAAATAGGCACACAGACCAATGGGACACAATAGAGAACTCAGAATTAAAGCCAAATACTCACAGCCAACTGATTTTCAGCAAAGCAAACAAAAACATAAAGCGGGGAAAGGAAACCCTATTCAACAAATTGTGCTGGGATATTTGGCCAGACACGCATAGAAGAATAAAGCTGGATCCTCATCTTTCACCTTATATAAAAATTCCTCAAGATGATTCAAAGACTTAAATCTAAGGTCTGAAACCATAAAAATTCTAGAAGATAACATGAGAAAAACCCTTTTAGACGTTGGCTTAGGCAAAGACTTTATGGCCTAGAACCCAAAAGCAAATGCAACATAAACAAAGATAAATAGGTGGGACTTAATTAAACTAAAAGGCTCTCACAACGAAAGAAGCAATCAGAAGAGTAAACAGACAACCCATGCAGTGGGAGAACATCTTTGCAATCTATACATCTGACAAAAGACTAAAATCCAGAATTTACAAGGGACTCACACAAATCAACAAGAAAAAAACAATCTCATCCAAAAGTCCGCTAAGGACATGAATGAACAATTCTCAAAAGAAGATATACCAATTGCCAACAAACATAAAAAAATGCTCAGCATCACTAATGATCAGGAAAATACAAATTAAAACTGCAATGCGATACCACCTTACTCCCACTAGAATGGCCATCATCAAAAAAATTAAAAAATAATAGATGTTGGTGTGGAAGTGATGAAAAGGGAACACCTCTGCATTGCTGGTGGGAATGTAAACTAGTACAGTCCCTATGGAAAACTGTGGAGATTCCTTAAAGAACTGAAAGTAGAACTACCATTTGATCCAGCAATCCCACTACTGTGTACCTACCCAAGGAAAAGAAGTCATTTTTAGGAAAAAGACACTTGCATACCCGAGCTTATAGCAGCACAAGTCACAACTGCAAAGATGTGGAACCAGCCCAGGTGCCCATCAGTCAATGAGTGGATTAAACAGTTGTGATTATATATATCTAACACATACCATGGAATACTACTCAGCCACAAAAACACACAAAACAATGGCATTTACAGTGAACTGTGTGGACCTGGAGACCATTAATGCAAGTGACGTAACTCAGAAATGAAAACCAAACATCCTATGTTCTCACTTGTAAGTGGGAGCTAAGCTATGAGGGTGTAAAGTCATAAGAATGATAGAGTGGGGCCAGGCGTGGTGGCTCACACCTGTAATCCCAGCACCTTGGGAGGCTGAAGTGGATGGGTCACTTTAGGTCAGGAATTCGAGACCAACCTGGCCACCACAGTGAAACCCCATCTCTACTAAATATATAAAAATTAGCTGGGCATGGTGGTATGCGCCTGTAGTCCCAGCCACTCAGGAGGCTGAGGCAGGAGAATTGCTTGAACTTGGGAGGCAGAGGTTGCGGTGAGTTGAGATTGCACCATTGCACTCCAGCCTGGGTAACAGAGCGAGACTGTGTCTCCAAAACAAAACAAAAAACGAATGATACGGTGGACTTTGGGAACTCAGAGAAAGGCTGGGAGTGAGGTGAGGGGTAAAAGACTCCATGTTGGGTATAGTGAACACTGCTCGGGTGACTGGTGCCCCAAAATCTAAGAAATCACCACTAAAGAACTTGATCAAATACCAACTCTTCCCCAAAACCTATTGAAATACAAATAAAAAAATAAAATTATTGTGTGTTAAGTAAACACTTCTATAAAAAAGTAGAAGAAGCCATTTTAGTCAGCTCAGTAAGAAATAAACAGACATAAGGCAGTGCTGCTGGCTGCCATCAGGTGACTACACGAAATGTCTTATCATGGCGGATGCTGTTAAAGTCACAAACTCTCAGTCTAGAGAGATATTTCATATCTATTTTATAGGCTTAGCTCACATAATGACACTACTAAATGGCCCTCTCTATTAACATTTCCATTACATTTTCCTCCAAAGTGATATGTTCAAGTGCAGGTTTCAGCAAAATTGACACACTTGGCATATAAATTAATCAGGTCTAATTTTGCCAGTGTATGTTTTTCAAGTTGGGAAATTGGCACAAGATATGTATAAGTTGTTGCCAAGACACGTATTATATATTTGTAGTCATGGAATATTGCTCTAAAGTATCAGTAGTGACTAATATCAGAAATAAATTTCATACATTACCTTAATTAAATATTGTATATTCAAAAGAATGAGAAAGAGAAAAAATTGTAGAGACATTCAGTTGTACCAGTTCAGTCATTAGTTTACCACAAAGACTCAGATTTGTATATGCCAAGCTGTACATGTAAATGGGGAGACATTATTATGAAGCTATGCTGGGGGCTTAAGAGAGAGAATATTCCTTTAAAACGTTTATTTTGCATATTAAATGTAACTAGACTGAATTGGAATTATATAGGGAGCATGGCAAAAAAACCAATTTAGTCTAAATTCTCATTATTCAAAAGTTTTATGAGGTTAGATAAAATAGAATATAGCCATGATTTAGGTTTGTTTATTCCCTGTTTTGTTTTATTGCATTTTTGGTTTTGGGGTACATGTGCAGAGCATGCAATATAGTTGCATAGGTACACACATGGCAGTGTGTTTTGCTGTCTTCCTCCCCTTCACCCACGTTTGGCATTTCTCCCCAGGCTATCCCTCCCCAGCTCCCCCACCGCTGTCCCTCCCCTATTCCCCCCAGTAGACCCCAGTGTGTAGTACTCCCTTCCCTGTGTCCTTGTGTTCTCATTTTTCATCACTCGCCTATGAGTGAGAATACGCAGTATTTCATTTTCTGTTCTTGTGTCAGTTTGCTGAGAATGATGTTCTCCAGATTCATCCATGTCCCTACAAAGGACACAAACTCCTCGTTTTTGATGGCTGCATAATATTCCATGGTGTATATGTGCCACATTTTCCCTGTCCAGTGTATCATGGATGGGCATTTGGGTTGGTTCCAGGTCTTTGCTATTGGAAACAGTGCTGCAATGAACATTCGTGTGCATGTGTCCTTATAGTAGAACGATTTATAGTCCTTTGGATATATACCCAGTAATGGGATTGCTGGGTCAAATGGAATTTCTATTTCTAAGGCCTTGAGGAATCGCCACACTGTCTTCCCTATTTTTTTCATTGTTTCTCACTAAAGTGTATTTGGAAATAAATGAAAATAATACTTAATCGATTTTTATTTAAAACCAGCAAAATTCTTTTATTATTATTATTTTCTTAAGTTTTATCACAGCAAAGTGTAAATGAAGGGAAAACTGAAGAAGAAAGAAAGATAACATATAAATAGCACAGAAGAGTAGAAAACAGAAGACTGCTTCAGGCTACTAATTAAAAAAGACAAGATAATTTGCAGCGAGTGTAGATTCAAGAATGAAGAGAAAAAGAATACAATAAATTTTTCTTGATGGAAATTAAGACTGCTTTTAGTAGTAATTCTTATATTAGAATATAAGTATGACTCTAATTAAAATAATACCCACAGTTGTCAAGTAGAAATATGCCTGTAAGATTAGCATATTGACAAGACTTGTATTTTTTCCAAAATGTACTTGTACCATTATTCCCAAACAGTCTGAGATTTAATGGTATTTGGATCCTATTAGAAATGATGTAAGTATTTAATTCCAAAGCCTATTTAAAAACTTCCCCAAGAGCGTACAATTTCCTTAACACTAGATCAAAATTTCTTGTTGTTACAAATGCATTTTACCTCAATATCAAGCAAATGCAATACACTGTCTCTCCAATTTGATTTAATTTTTCCAACTTAAAGAGGCTGTAAGGTAGACAGCTCAGCTGAGGACTGTGATGGTGGTTTGTCTATCGGATATCAGAAAGATATTCTTGCAGGGAGAAAAGAACGAACATTCTAGAGTAGCAGCTTTCAGTGTTATCATCTCCTCAAAAACTTTGCAAATCCCCATGAGGTAGTTACTGCTAACATTCCACACAAGAAAGCTGAGCTTCAGAAAGGGCACGTAACATTCCCAAACGCTGACCTCGTTAGTACATATTTGGCAAAGTACAGAAACAACCGCTATTAAATAATTGATCTTTAGCAAAATATTAAATTGCCAAATATCTAAACAATAATGTTAAAGCTACTGCAGTAATTTATTTGAAATAATTCAATAATATTTAAAAATTATATTTTCCCCATTATATGTGTAAGAAAGATGATTAGAGCAACTTTGAAAACAAGGAAAGAAGGAAAGAAAACCACAGTATTGATGTGATTTAAAGAAAGCCTCTCAGTATTTTTGTGAATTCCTCTTCAGTGTTGTGTGTCTTTTCTTTTCATTCTCTGTTGTTCTTTCTGTTTTCTTAGAGTAAATATTTGTGGTTACAATGTATTATATTTATATTTAATGTAAATTCAATTCTGCTTCCAAGCTACTTTAAACTTATAAGTATGTAATTAACTGAGTCTAATAATTATTCGGGAAAATGTACCATAATTTTCTGAACTCTCGAAGCATACTTAACATTTAATGGCCGCCTATGCTTTTCTATTATAAGTAATAGCAAGCTGAACACTTGCACATAAAGTCTTTTAAACATTCTTTAGGTAGATTTTTGAGTAATTGAATCACTAACTCTATTTTGATAAATTTATCCAAATTGCTTTTTAAAAAGATAAGCTAATTTATGCAAAAGACATAAACATTTAAATGTTTATATTACTTTAGCCTGGGAGCAGTATTTTCATTGATAGTGGTATTTCAGCTGGGCATGGTGACTCATCCCTATAATCCAAGCACTTTGGGAGGCCCAGGCAGGAGGATCACTTGAGTGCAGGAGTTCTTGACCAGCCTGGGAAGCATAGAAAGATTCCATCTTTACCAGAAATGCAAAAATTTGGTGGGCAAGGAGGTGTGCACCTGTAGTCCCAGCTATTCAGGAGGCTGAGGTGGGAAAGCCACTTGAGCGCAGGAGTATGAGGCTGCGGTGAGCCAGAACTGGACCACTGCTCTCCATCCTGGGCCACAGAGTGAGGCCCTGACTCTAAAAAATCAATGCATTGGCCGGGCATGGTGGCTCATGCCCGTAATCCCAGCACTTTGGGAGGCCGAGGCGGGTGGATCACGAAGTCAAGAGATCGAGACCATCCTGGTCAACATGGTGAAACCCCGTCTCTACTAAAAAAATACAAAAAATTAGCTGGGTATGGTGGCGTGTGCCTGTAATCCCAGCTGAGGAGGCTGAGGCAGGAGGATTGCCTGAACCCAGGAGGTGGAGGTTGTGGTGAGCCGAGATCGCGCCATTGCACTCCAACCTGGGTAACAAGAGCGAAACTCCATCTCAAAAAAAACAAATCAATGCATTTCATATACTTTTTTTTTGATCACTAGGGACACTAATTAAAATAATTCCACAAGTTTATTGGTCTGTTTTAATTCATCATTTGAATGATTTGATTCGGTTTTTATTGATGTTCATAATTAGGCTGGTCAGTCAGTTTGCTGGATGTATACAATTCAATCTGTACACCCTGGAATTTACCAAGTTCTCAGGTATGACCACTTCTTCTGTAACATTCATTCTACTTTTTTTCTGTCCTTCATAATATAATTAGATTTTCCACATGTCTTATTAATGTCTGGTATTATGTTAGGTGTGAGGGTTTAAAGATGAATAAGCCTGAGTCTCAGCTGACATACATCTTATAGCCACAGGACAAGGTGATGTTTAAATGAGCAGTGGAAAGAAACCCTGTCTCTATTTTAAAAAAATAATAAGAAAATGAATAAATAAATAAATAAATGTGAGCCTGCCTCTAAATATATAGATAGATAAGTAAGTAAATAAATGCAAGCCTGCACCCAAATACATAAGTATATAAATAAATGCTTGAGAGCCTGGGTCTAAATAAATAAATAAATAAATATGTAAATGTGAAGCCTCCCAATTCTCCTTTGATGCCAGGGCACAGAGGTATTCTGTAGGCCCTCAGAGAAGTTTTTAGACTTAAGAGGCAAAAATGCATGACAGGAAGTGCTGCCTTTTGGGGAAGATGTGACTAAGCTTCTGGCAGCAATGGTGGGGCCAGGTCCCCTGGCACCAGCTGATACACTGGTATGAAAGGCGGAGCTTCTCAGCCCAGTGAGATTTGACATCTCCAGGAAGCCAGCCAAGGCTGAAGGTAGGGACCTCTTTCCCAGTACACAGACTAAGTCTAGGAAAAGGGAGGAGGGGTGTATCTTTAAGGGTGAGAATCAGTCCAGATATAAGGTTTAAATTTTTCATTGAGAGAAACCAAAATATTACATTGAAGTATCTACGTAAGCATCTAAATTTTAGAGCAGAGTGACTGAGTTACCTTGAAGTAGTAAGCTTCAGGTCAGTCCACAAGAGCAGAGGCTACCCTGTGCAGAATCAGAAGAAGCTGAGCTCAGTTATGGAAAAATTAAAACGTTATGTCTGGATAACTAAATAGTGACTATTCTGGTGACTCAGCTGCCATGATTGACTAATATCTGTAATAAAATGAAACAAAAAGATCGCTGCAGATATTTATCTAAACTACTTCATGAAACAGTCCCAATAAACTTGTAAACAGCCTCTGTTCATGAAAGTAACTCAGATGTGCTGCAAGTTTCTGAAATTCTTTCAGAATCATCAAAAAGCGATATTATGCTCATGGAGTTTGCTGTGGTAATGAACATTTCTGTGCTATAATCACTGAAAATTGCTAATACGCATATCCGGTTAGGCAGGGCATTTGGCTAAATGTAATGTTATGTCTCCCAGCAACTCCACTAACAGAATTATTTTGATAGAACCCTGTTAACATTTTAACAGTGTCGTGTTTCCCTTCTCATAGGGGTGTTCAGTTTAACAGGCTCATTGATCACTTTTGATCATGCTGCTTTTCTGTTCTAACATTTTCAGTGGCTATCACTGCCTATTAATTTCGTGAGTTCCTAGACCGTGGGTGCTGGGCTCTCTGAGGCAGCTCCAGTGATGATGCGGAATTCCACAGTGGCTGCTTATGGTTCCCGGATCGTCCTGTGCATCTGATTTGTTATTTTGCTCCTACTTTCTCCTCCCTTCTCCAACCTTTTTATCGTTCTCCCACTCGCCTTTGTTAATCACTTCATCCATCTCAAAGATACCCTTTCTCTAAAGGATGCCCTGAGCTTTTTGAATATGCTCTTCTCAATATCCCATAACCCCGCTTTGGGACTTCTCTTGAGACTTATCCTGTTCTGTTTATATTATATTTGTTACAATATTTTTCTTATCTGTACCCCATATGGTATTCTCCCTGTAGTAATGACTATGTCTCCTTTTTTTTTTTTTGAGACAGAGTTTTGCTCTTGTTGCCCAGGCTGGATGGAGTACAATGATGCCATCTCGGCAACCTCCATCTCCCGGGTTCAAGCGATTCTTCTGCCTTGGCCTCCCAAGTAACTGAGATTATAAGCACCCACCACCATGCCTGGCTAATTTTTTATATTTTTAGTAGAGACAGGGTTTCACTATGTTGGCCAGGCTGGTCTCAAACTCCTGACCTCAGGCGATCCACCTGCCTCAGCCTCCCAAATTGCTGGGATTACAGGCATGAGCCACCGTGATGAGCCAACTATCTTATTTTTTAAAAATCTCTCTCCTCATATTACGATATTGAGCATAGTCTATTCTCAGTCAATGTATATACCTTTTAAAATAAAAGAATAATGTAGTTTAAGCTGCTACAATGCCTTCAATTTAAAAATCTGTGGTTGCTCCATGAAAGAGCACTTTTAAGGAAAAGACATGCATGAATTTGCATGTGATTAATCATAAGTCACTCTGCTTTCAAATCTCCTTCTAGGTAAGAAAAAAACCAGTGAAGCGTGGAAGTTTGAGGGCTCAGCAGGGCTGCCTAAGGATACAGACAATGAGAGAGAGTGATTACAGAGGAACCTTCTAGGGACAGAGGGTCCCAGGATGGAGGAGCTCCTGCAGATGGCTGAGACCATGAGGACAGCTGGAGAGCAGGAGAGAGGCACAGACAGGAACAGAGTTTACAATACAGAGCTTGACTCAGGCCCACAGCCCAGCCCTGGTGAAAACAGAGAAAGAAAAGACAATGATGCGTATCTTGAAGAAACAGTGTGAAAACACAGTGTGTGAAGTCAGTAGGACAAATCGTATGACAAGTCAGGAGTGTGTGGTTAGTTTTCCTGACGGAGGTGCGACAGGACACTAGGTTGACTGTATGGCGGGGACAATTTTGATTTTTATTTATTCATTTATTTGTTTATTTGAGACAGAGTCTTGCGGAAGTGCTGGAGTCAGGCTGGAGTGCAATGGCCCGATCTCGGCTCACTGCAACCTCCACCTCCCAGGTTCAAGTGATTCTCCTGTATCAGCCTCCCGAATAGCTGGGACTACAGGCGTGCACCACCACATCCAGCTAATTTTTGTGTTTTTATTAGAGACAGGGTTTCACCATGTTGGCCAGGATGGTCTCGATCTCTTGACCTCGTGATCCACCCACCTCGGCCTCCCAAGGTGCTGGGAGTACAGGCGTGAGCCGCCGTGCCCGGCCTTAGTTTTGATTTTTAAGTGCACGCTGCAGTCACCTGGGTATAAAGGAGGTTGCCACACCGAGTTCCATCCACATGGCCAGTTGTCAGGTTTCATATGTGCCTATAATGTGTTCCCATCTTCTCACCTGTGAGAGGCTGATTAATGGGTAGATTGGTGCAAGAAACTGACACCATTTGGGTACTGCATCCTGGGAAATGACACAGGCCAGGAGCTGCTCCAGAGGTGAAGCAGGCTGCTAGCAAACCTGATGCCTAGTGAGGTCACTGTCACAGGCTGCTTGCTGTTCCAGAAAAGGGCCAAAATCCTGGGGCATCCTTTTGGATACAGCACCTGCCTGGGATAGAACTGAGCCTCCACAAAGCTGTTCTTCGTGTGGCAACTGCAAGGTCATCAGCGGACAGAGCCTCCCAAGGAAACCCGTGTACATTAGGCCCCTCCTGTTGGAGGTGAATCCTCAATCCCCACATACGCTGGTGCTCCCCCCAGCTCTTCCTGCTCACCCCATACTTAAGAGTGAATTTAATAGGAATGCAAATGTATTTTGCAAATTGTACATTAAATTTTAAAATACAAGATTTTTCTTTTTTTGAGACAGAGTCTCGCTCTGTCACGAGGCTGGAGTGCGGCGGCACGATCTCAGCTCATTGCAACCTCCGAATCTCAGGTTCAAGCCATTCTCCTGCCTCAGCCTCCCGAGTACCTGGGACTACAGGCACCTGCCACCACATCCAGCTAATTTTTGTATTTTCTAGTAGAGACGAGGTTTCACCATGTTGGCCAGGCTGGTCTTCACGTCTTGACCTTGTGATCGGCCCACTTCAGCCTTGCAAAGTGCTAGGATTACACTGTGCCTGGCCTTTTTTTTTTTAAATCAACTTTCTGGCTAATGGGACCCAGAATATTTTCACTAAGAGTATCAGTAACAGGGTCTTCATCTATTCTTGATAAACAGTTTGGACAGTCGTGATTCATGCAATGAAAGGGACATTCAACTACAATGAAATGTGATCTATGAGGACAAAGCTGTGTATTTTCGACGTAACATTTTCTGGATTCTTCTGCTATTCCAGCCCCTTTGTGCTCACATAATTTCTTATTTGACTTTTCACACCTGCCCTCTGAGTCATGCTTCATTCTCTTTTTCTTTTCCAACGAGAAAACTGAGGCTCAGTGAATTTTAACCTCTTGAAAAACGAGTCCACTGTTCAGGCATAAGTCTATCTAATTTCAAAGCAAACACTCCTAAGTTTATGGCACGTCACTAAGAACTGCAGTTTTGACTCTCAGCGAGTAGAGAGTAGCACAAAGCTACTTAAGGTGCATAAGTGGGAACGCTAACACTAATAATAAAAACCGCATCTATTGTTTACTGAGCAACTATGCTGTGGCAAGCGTTATGTTAGTGCCTTTACAAAAACAAGCCAATCTTACCCTAAAATGAGCTCTAAAGTATTGGCCTTATCATTCCCACTTTGTGTTCTGGGCCATGGAGACTCATCACATTTCAATGACTTGATCAAAGTCACGCAGGGAGGAAGAGCAGAGCTGGGATTTGGACTCCGTTGTGATGATGATCCATCGATGCTCTCAACAATTTTTAAAAATGGTTCTTCTGGGATTATTTGGCACTAGCATGGACCAGATGAATACAGTGTGCTTGATGGCAGGTGGACAGTGACCTTCAGGAACTTTAAACAATGCTGCATTTCAGTGCTGAAGTTGAAAAACTTGTTTTGTTTCTGGCTCCATATGGACTCCTGAGCCTTCAGTGCCCCCGAGGAGATGTTTTCTATCTTGTATTTTGTCAGGATAATTCAGACAATATTTACCGCCAATCAACTGGTGTGGAAAAGCCCCACAGCTCCCTGTGGGCAGCACGGAACATTGGTTAGTATAAATGTCACTGGCAAGGACCTCACAGGCCTCTCAATTCTTGTTCCTTCAACCAAAATTCATTCATCCGTGGACCAATCTGCTCCTAAGTTTGTAAACAACTGTCCAGTAATAAACTCACGAAAATGAATAGTATTTTCGAGCAATTGCATGTAGTTTCACAAATGCGCTTACCATCAGATGCCCATCTCAGTGATATTTATGAACTGTGAAGGCAGTGGCAGTGGAGAAGAACATTTTTCATACATGTAAACACGGTGACTTACAATTCAAGGTTCTAACCACCGCTTGATTTGTCTTTCTAATTTAGATTGTGTGTCTCTCGAGCCCTGAGCACATAGCCTTTATGCCTGGTACCGTGCCAGACCCATCAGTGATACACAAATAATTCATCTTCATGATGGTACTTGCAGAGGTAGACCCGCAATGACTAAAGGGCACCTTGACTTCCCAGGGAAATCAGCTTTGAAAATACATGTGTGTGGAGCAGATACAACTGTATGTTAAGGCAAATCATCTCACGTTTTAGGTCCTCAGTTCCTGGTCTTGAAAGGAAATAGATGCTCAAATGTTGGACTAGAAATCCAGGAACCTAATCATACGTAGCCTTTTATATTTTAAACATTCTTTTAAGTGCAGACGATGACGCTATGTTCCTAGGTTTCATTCACTTTCTTTTAAGGTTTGTACCATACACTGGACTCTGACTGGATTCCAGTATACTGGATCCATGTTTCTTTATGTCTCATCCCATTTTAGTCGACTGGATGTTGCACAGCAAACATTCTTTCTTATAAAGTGGTACCACTGGCCTAGTGTTCAGGGCAGCAGGAGCCCAGCACAGTTCTTTTTCCGTTTACTTACAGAGCACATGGCAGTCTTTCTACATGCGAAGGCTCCAGTGGGAGGCTGAGGGGCTTGGGATTCAAATCTGTCCTCCACGGCGCATGAAGCACACAGGCTGCGCCTGTTTAATGAGCTTGCTCAAGTGTACAGTCTCCACATGCCTGTACTGTGCAGCTAGCATGGGAGAAAACGCTTATCCTCCCCAAGCCCACTTCTGTCACCTACATAATAACGACTTCCAGCATTTAATGAGAATCAGTGCATATAAATTACTTGACGCAGAGTAACTACTCAAGGTTAATTTCCTTTTCTCCTCGTTCCCTTTGTCTTTGCAACTTTTTCATTCCAGTAGTCTCTTTTTGTCGGTGATAAATCCATATTATTTAAAATAAACATCCACAGACTAGATTTTATCAGGGGCTCATTTGTAAAAAATCTGGAAGTGGTGAAATTAAAGTCGTTACATGCATGGAAAACCCATCTCTGAAGTATTTCTGCCCGCCCTGTCCCAGAATTAACTTACCGCTTTGTCTGAAGCTACCTCCGGGTGAAGGTTTAAATGTGCCTGTTGAAATACAAATACCAGGAGTGGGGGTACCACTCTGACGAGATAGAGATGGTTTTTCTTCTGGTGGTGATAATCAGGGAAAAAATGTTTGAAAGCTTCATACTTGACTCTGGGTTTGCTGACATAATCACAGGGAAATACTTTCAGAGTGAGCCACTGTTACTGAAAACGCCCCTTACAATTAGTAGTGCTAGAGAGTGGAGAAAAAAGGAAAAGTAACATTATAGAAAGCCAAAATTAAAACAGCTTCTATTTTTTTGGGGGGGTTGGGGGAGGAAGGGAGGAAGGCAGGAAGGGAGGGAAGGAGGAAGGGAGGGAGGAAGGAAGAGATGAAGGAAGGAAGGAAGGGAGGATGGGAGGGAGGGAGGGAGGGAAGGGAAGGAAGGAAATCAAGCAATGAGAGAGATGTTGCCGACCTGGATCTAGAGGTTTACAAGTTGATTTCTTTCCTTTTTTGAGAAAAGGAAAGAAAGAAAAAAATGAGTAAAGGAGGGGAAGAAAGAGGAAGAGAAAGAGGGAGGGTGAACGGAAATATTGCTTTATTCTGAAAAAAAATGGGTATTAATAATGACCAATCAATGTTTCATTTAAACCTATGAGTAGGTGTGATGAGGTATTGACAAGAATGTATATTTTGTGTATTTGAAGTGGAGAGCTCTATAAATATTTATTAAGTTTACTTGTTCCAGATCTGAGTTCGAGTCCTTGATATCCTTATTAATTTTCTGTCTCATTAAATCTAAGTCTCTATGTATGTGGGTGTTAGGATCGTTAGCTCTTGTTGTTGCATTGATCCTTTTACCACTGTATCTTTGTTGCCTTAAAATGTATTTTACCCAATACGAG
>CM052650.1:173195492-173222331 GCA_028533165.1 Leontopithecus rosalia | reverse complement strand
TCACAGTATGTCAAGTCAATGGGTTAATTCAATTCCATTCAACCCACACCTGCCTGTGCCGGCTGTGAGTCCGAAGTCTGAAGCCACTGTTCCACACAGGCTAATTGAGTCTGAATAACACTGGAGGGGACAGAATTAAGAGGAGAATATCTGGGGCACAGGGTAGAAAGCAGGCCCAGCACGGTGGCTCACACCTGTAATCGCAGCACTTTGGGAGGCCGAGGTGGGCGGATCACCTGAAGTCAGGAGTTCAAGACCAGCCTGGCCAAGATGGTGAAACCCCATCTCTCCTAAAAATGCAAAAATTAGCCACCTGTAATCCCAGTTACTCAGGAGGCTGAGGCAGGAGAGTTGCTGGAACCCAGGAGGCGGAGGTTGTGGGAAGTTGAGATCACACCACCTGCCTTCCAGCCTGGGCGAAAAAGCAAGACTCCACCTCAAAAAAAAAAAAAAGAATGGCCTTGCAGTGGGCAAACTGTTTGGCCAGGGTTAGTGTGAGGATGCACACAATTCTGGAGGGCAGGTAGGATCTGACAGTGAGGAGAGCAGAGGTCTGCCCCTGAAGAGGAAGGGTGAACGGAGGTAAATTCACTAACGAGACTGTTATTCAGTCCAACCTCAATACAGATTTACGGTCAGCGTCATCCTTTCCTAGAAACAGGCAGCGTACTGTGCAGGAAGGTCACAGACTCAGAGGAAAGCGTATCTTTGATCCTAGCTCGGTCTCTCCTGAGACTCACAGTCCTGTGAAGTACCCTTGATCTGCCTGACTATTAGTTTTCTTAGCTGCAAAATGGAATTAATAATTCTTGATCTGTTTCACAAATATGTAGTAAGAATAAAGAAATACGAACTAAAATGTTTTGAAAACGACCGATTACCTAAATACCAGCCAGGATTGTAGATATTCTTAAAGTTGATATCAAGGAGATTAGGAGAAATGATGAAGCGTTATTTTAGGTTTGCTATTTATTCAGATATTTGTTCACATGGTTGAACATCTTAAAGCCAAAGAAAGAGTAAGATGCTGGTGAAAACTTAGACAGTGTTTGCTGTATCACTGGTTGCTGGAAATGATTACCGGAAAACATGCCACCTGAACACTCTGTGAGGCAGAGGAAAATGTCTGTGGCTTTTTCCTCGGTGAAGCCTGGACTCTTTATGACTTGGCTTTCATTGATATTTTGTGTGCTCCACAGAGACCCTCGAGTATGTGTATGAGAATTCACTGTGAAAACCGCCCTCGCTCAGGCACGGTGTGAAAGGGAAAGGAAAGCAGGACGTGAGCGGGAGGAATGTTCATGCACTTTCTAGAGTTTCCGCTCAGCCTGCAGTCGTTCCACGTGAGACGTTCACTGCGTTACACACATGCTCTCTCAGGTTCGGGAAGAAGCTTTCCTCCATCAGGACAACTTCCACCCTAGGTGTGTTACCATGTCACCTAAATAGCTCCTATCAGGGTCCTTTCTGCCCGTAACCCCCACAAGGAATCAAGGACTCTGTGATGTTAGCAAAAGCAAGATGTGAAAAAGCTGCACCGAGTTTCTTACGAGGAAAGTAAGAGGAGAATATGTCTCTGCTTGACCAAAGACAAATATCTGAACTCCTTTTTCTGTCTTCCCATCCATGATAAAATGCTGTGCCATTTCCTCCACTTGCTCTCTTGGCCACGCCACACACAAAACGTGGAGCATAGTAGTTAGAGGGAAGACGGAAAGACACGTGTTGTTTGAGTGCGTTTGACACTGGTGTGGTTCGCAGTATGACGAGGGACAAGACAGTGACAGCAAGAAGGAACTGTAGGGACCCCGGTCGGGCAGAGGACAGGGAGAAGGAGAAGACATGCATGAGATTAAACGAAACGAAAACAGTAGGGACAACACACCCAGCATTTTGTCTTGCAATTCAGAGCTCACTGGTGTCTGCAGTCACATACCTTGTATTCTCTTCCTGCTTACGATCCAGACCTCTGATTGAAGTGAGAGCCTGTAAGTCATAGAAAAGTCCCTGTAGGCGAGGTAAGTGTAAGGCACAATTGTGAAGCACTCAGTGTATCACAGAGAGCAGGTCTTTCCTTTCTGCAATCCTTTACTTACTGTGGAAGTAGTGCAGTCTCTTCTATCAGGATCCATTCTGATTTCTTATGTGTCACTTTGAGATAAACATGACCGGCCAGGGTTACACTGTCACTGTCCCCTGTGGGTTGCTTGTTTGATTTTGTTTTGCCGTTTTTTAGGGGGAGACAGATGAATACATTTTGTGTGAAAATTCCACGCATCGATACTGTTGGTGAAGCGTAGACTTCTAACACAATATCTGAGTGGGATGGAAAATTATGTAATAGCTTAGAACAAGATTTTTGAATTTGCCTTTGAGCAAGCTGATTGCCCTGAGGCTGGTTTTCTAATGTGGAAAATGAGAGTAATCATAATTGCTATCTCACAGATATGTTTTTACAATTTTATAAAAATTTTTACACTGGAAATTGTTCAATATATTGTATTATTGTCATTCTTATTTTCCAACTTATTTTGGCTGCGAGCACTAAACTCTAACCTGAGTATTCCTAGTTTCTTAGTCTCTGACCCAATTTGGATTCAGCTTCAGAACTCACACTAGAGAATCTGGAACTGTCTTTGCGACACTGATCTCCCTGGGTCTGAGGGAGGCCATGGAAACCCGGCCATTCCCTGATGTCACTGCAGTGTCACTCCTAGAGAGTAAGCCCGAGTGCGAGGGCTTTGTCCCTAATCCTGCTGCCCAGCTTTTCTTTCCTCTCAGGTTTCCTCCAGAAGGAGCTGCATGTATACAGAGCAACACTCAGTGAGGCATCAAGCCCATGTCTCTCTGGCTGGACCAGTATTCAGGAGAGCCCCTGGGGTACTTCTGGTTCCAGCTGCATTCGAAAATTGGCTTTTCCCAGGAGGCCTGCCTGAGGACTCTTGCTTCCTCTTCACTCCCTTACATCTAAGATGCTGGAATGAGCAGGAGGCTTGTGGCCTGATTTGCCCTCCCAGCCTTAGCCAAGAACCTGAGTGGAGGGAGATGAGGATTTCCAGGCTGTCTTTGAAGCACAGCCTCTACTTGGCAATTAGAGGGGCCAGGCCAGGCTACAGCAGGGAGCTTGAGGACCAGTGGGACTCGGGCAGGGCCTGGGCTCACCTGTAAGACAAGGTGGTGCCATGTACTGGCAAATGTGGTCCAATGACTGACCTTATGGAAAAATAATTTCTGTGGGCAAAAGGTACGGCCAGGGTGTAAGGAGGGACGAAAGGACACGGCAGGAATATGGGGAGGAAGTTCTCTCCTTATAAAACTGGTACAAGATTTGAAATGTTCTACCTCAAAATGTTTTTGAATGTGTATCATTCAAAAACGATGGAGTCAGGCATTGATGCTAAAATTATTTTAGATAGTTCTTTCACTGTGGCACCCCATTACCCAGAGAAAATGTACCCTGAGTCCTGTTAATTCTAAAAAGCAGTAAACCGTTTGTTTAAAAAAATTGAACCAAAAAGAAAAATTAGGAAATCATGAATAGAAACTACACAGTGAGAAGTTATTTTTCTGGGAGAATGGGTGACTCACCTTATTTCTTTGAGTTAGATTGTAAGGTACAATCAAAACTCAATAACAATACTATAGAAAATAAACAAAGAGGCAACAAGCTAAACCTATTGAGATAACATCATTTGATTGTCATTTTATGTATATAATGCAGTGTTGCTTACAAAACTATAATAGATAAGAGTCCAATATACAGTATACATTTCAAAGCATTATCATAGCGATGAATAGTATTTACAGTTATCTATAATCATAGAGTTGTTCACATGTTATTTTATTTGGATCTCTTACCTTAACAAAATACGGTCACTCTATCAATCCCAGAGAAATGTCTCTGCAGTTAGTATTTTGGTGTTGACTTTGAGTCTTCATAAGGGCATATACTCATTTTTCTAAAGGAAAAGTATTTCCACTTTAGAAAGATGTCTGTTGAGCAATACATCTCCCTTCAGCACAATTTTAATTTCAAAAAGCTAAAATATGCAGACCACAATCCTAGCTAGCGTTAAAAAAAAATCACATCGTACAAGGAATTATCACTAACAAAGGAGGAAGGATTTCGAAGGCCATTCTCAAGGCAAGAGCCGCATTGTTGAGTAGGAGTAATCTCAAGGGATGGCAGATACCGAAGGAGCCGTGAAGTCTTTCTGCTGCCTCTAGTGCAGGCCAGAGCACAAAGCAAGATTGATTGTCACGTTTTACCTGTAATCAGGGTGAGGGAAAAAAACGAAAGGGCTTTTCAAGAGTCGAAGGTAAAGGCTTTAAGGTAGAAAAGTGGAGATTAGAGCTTTTGTGTCACGCTGACATTCGCTTTCATTTATACACATTCCTGATTTATACAGGCGATGACATGTTAGTGGCTAATTTTCCTATTAGCAGAAAATATTGCTAAGTATGCAAATACGAATAATTCACGTGCCACCATGCCCAGCTAATTTTTGTATTTTTAGTAGAGGTTTCACCATGTTGGTCATGATGGTCTTGATCTCTTGACCTTGTGATCTGCCCACCTCTGCTTCCCAGAGTGCTGCGATTACAGGTGTGAGTCACTGCACCTGACCTGTGGTCTGTTTTTCTAACGAAAGGGAGCACGTTGAGCCCAGAGATAGAGACAGCTGGCCTGCGTTCTTGCAAAGCCGGAAGTCTCACACTCCCTGCTGCTGCGTTGGATAAAAGCATCAGCTGGGCGGGCTTTTGTGGTGGCACTGCAGGGATAGGAGGAAGTCACACCTATGAAAACGCATTTTAACACAGAGTTACTCACTAGCAAGTGAAATCCAATCTGTATCTGTACTAATGTGTTAGTGAGGTGCAGGGAAGAAGACACTCTTGCATACCCCACAGGTGTATATGACTCGCCCCTCAGTGCATCTTCCTTTTAGATGCAGTTTTTATGATAAGTATTATTAAATTCATGTTGCAGATAAGCAGGTAAAGTTCCAAAACAGGAAATAGTACCTGAAGTTTTAAAAACATTGAGTTAACCAAGGTAGGACTGACCGTCTGCTGTCTGCTGTCCATGGTAGTACTCTACCCTGTATCAAAACAACTGGATATATCAGGAATGCACATTCTACGCCTCCTGAGTCCTGTGGCAGTGTGACAGCCGATTTCCACGGATCTCCTAAAAAAGTTCTTTAAAAGTTAACTTGGTACCTGAACATTCGCTATGACTAGGAAAAGTGACCCTATATTTCTGGCATATGATTTACAGTACCAGCTTAAAAAATAATTTCACACCTTTCAACTTGACGTGTATTTTTCAGCTGAAATAGAGTCTCACTCTGTGATAGGAAAAAACCTTGAATAATTTTAGAAATTGTGTTTAAATATTTTGTAAAGAATTGTGCCTACAAATTACCTGTATTTAAAGTCTACTGATATAAAGAGGCCTATTGCACATACGTAAATGTAAAATGGGGCTGATTAACAGGCTACACAGAATTCGGAATGGCCATCTAGCTCCCGTGGAGTTAATGCTGCCCTGTGACTCTAGGCTTCGTGGGCTCATATAGGATAGGCTCATATAGGATAGGGTTTTTCTGCTTTCCTCAAAGATGAGTGCTCAGGTATTTTAAGGTTATCATTTCCATTAGACATGCAGAATCTTCTCCTTTCGTACAATGATTGAATGTGAAATTGCTGCCCGTTTGCACGTGCCTTTGTGAGAGCTGGAAGCGTACTTAGGAGAATCATCTGAATGTGCTGTAGGCCATGTGGACAGTTCATCAGTTACAGAAATGCAGCTCAGCTCTGACTGTTTAGAGCTCCAGAAGCCATAGACTGATATTCAAAGTAACTGGTTTACGTGGAAGACTGCTCTTTTATTATAGTGATATAAGACACAACTTCCTTCAAAATGTATCTAATAAAGTCATATTTATTAAAGAGTCATAACCAATATAATTCGGATATTTAAAAGTGTTTATGTTTAGGCCAAGAAAAATATCTCTCCTGACTATCTCACTGTTTCGAAAGAGATCATTAGAATACCAGGTCAACTCTTCCATGAGGAAAGAGCGTTTGTTCCCTCTTGAAAATGTATCAACAGCATCATTTGCAAGTTATTGAATAATCTCACAAATGCCCATGTATTGTGACTGTGTATAAAAATCACCTTTCACAAAAAAGGTGGAGGAATAAGAAATTAAGTATATCTAGATTTTGTATTTGACTTCACCTTGCATTCAAGCAGTTTTTGGAGAAATAATGATGGAGAATTTCTCAGTTGCATCTGTTTAGTTTTATTTACCACCTGGATGCTACTGAAAGTACAAAAATTAGCTGGGTGTGGTCCCAGCTACTCGGGAGGCTGGGGCAGGAGAATTGCTTGAACTTGGCGGGTGGAGGTTGCAGTGAGCAGAGATCGTGCCGCTGAACTGCAGCCTGGGTGACAGAGTGAGACTCTGTCCCCAAAACAAGAAAGAAAATCAGACGCATGGCATAGAGCCTGTGCACATTCGGATTGCTCGTTTTTAGTTAAAAATCATTTAGACCTAATGAGTTTAGGATGAAGGACTATAAACAGCCCATCTTATCTAAGTTTTCTGCAGTGGAATCTGCCAGTTCATGCCCAGTTATCAATGTGTCTTTGGAACCATTAGGCACTTTCTATTATTTTTTGCATATAAATATGCTTTGTGGACCTTGTAGAAAGAGGTGAGTAGAGGCTGGAGCAAGCTTCGGGTCTTCCTGGATGCCCTGCTAAATGCCATACGGTGACATTGGCTAAAGTCCTGATACTTCATTCATACCAACATATACACTGTCGGG
The DNA here is from genome assembly GCA_028533165.1 of Leontopithecus rosalia. NCBI lineage: Eukaryota > Metazoa > Chordata > Mammalia > Primates > Cebidae > Leontopithecus > Leontopithecus rosalia. The sequence continues at coordinate 173,215,491 of CM052650.1, read as the reverse complement.
GCGCTTTAATGTATTTCCGACGGTAATCATCAGTGCTGCTTATTATTAATATGACCATTTTACCCTTGATTTCCTAGTATGCTGAAGAAAAGTATGTTATTAAATCAGCTTTGTGCTAAACTATGTGTATTTGGCGCTTAAAAGTCCTTTGCTTGCTCTCTGAATGTTGAAGTTTCTTACAGTTCCTTCCAGGTTTCTCACTTTCCAGCATAGTCTCATCTGGTTTTAGGGCATTAATGATCTCTGCATTGATTACTTCTAGATTTGTGTCTCCATGCTAAATATTTTCTTTGAGATTCAGTTCTATATTGATGTGTTTACAATTCCCCACAGGCATCTTAATATGGCTAAAAAAATCATTTTTGTGGCTGGCGTGGTGGCTCACGCCTGTAATCCCAGCAGTTTGGGAGGCCGAGGCAGGTGGATCACGAGGTCAAGAGATCGAGACCATCACTAATCAACATGGTGAAACCCCGTCTCTACTAAAAATACAAAAAAATTAGCTGGACATGGTGGCGCGTGCCTGTCATCCCAGCTACTCAGGAAGCTGAGACAGGAGAATTGCCTGAACCCAGGAGGCGGAGGTTGCAGTGAGCTGAGATTGCGCCACTGTACTCCAGCCTGGGTAAGAGCGAAACTCCATCTCGGAAAAAAAAAAAAATCATTTTTATTACCACCTACACCTACACTTATTTTACTTCCCATTTTTTTTCTTTTCTTTTTTCTTTTTGAGACAGAGTCTCCATCTGTCACCCAGGCTGGAGTGTAGTGGTACGATCTTGGCTCTCTGCAACCTCTGTCTCCCAGGTTCAAGTGATTCCCCTGCCTCCCAAGTAGCAGGGACTACAGGTGCATGCCACTATGCCTGGCTAAGTTTTTGTATTTTTAGTAGAGACGAGTTTTCACTGTGCTAGCCAAGATGGTCTCTACCTCCTGACCTCGTGATGCACCAACCCCGGCCTCCCAAAGCACTGGGATTACAGGCGTGAGCCACCGCGCCCAGCCTTTACTTCCTGTTTCAATGAACTAAGGTAACGGCATTATCAAATACATTTTCATTCTGACCTGCTCGGCTCCATTCTGTCCACATCCTCTTGCTCACCTGCACAACCACGTGGTGCTGAGTTTCTGGCCATGCTGTCTTGGGCAGAGCCCCTGCTCTGACTTCCATTGCTTCACTTCCGAGCTGCATCAGATACTGCCTTGGCTATGACAAGAAATTGCTCTGTGCTCCTTGTCCTGCCACAGCTGGGAGGCAGGTAGCCTAGGCAAGTTGCTGGGGGCACGGTGGGAGTGAGACTGGCCCTCTGGGTTGCATGGGAGCTGGGTGAGGCTTCTGACTGCCACCTTTCCCCACTTTCCTGACGACCTGCCTGACACAGCAGAGGCAGCCATAATCCTACTAGGAACATCACTCCATTGATCCGGGAACCTCACCCCCAACCCCACAGCAGAGGCAGCAAGACCTGCCCAAGGAGAGTCTGAGCTAAGGCACGCTTGCTCTGCCCCCACCTAATGATTCTTCCCTACCCACCCTGGTAGCTGAAGACAAAGGGCGTATCCTCTTGGGAGTTCTAGGGCCTTACCCACCCCGTTCCTTTCCACACTACCACAGTAGATGCTCTCTGGACCACACCACCTCCTGACAAGAGACCAACCAGCACAAAAATAAAGCATTCAACAACCAAAGCTAAGAACCCCCACAGACTCCATTTCACCCCCCTGCCACTTCTACCGGGGCAGGTGCTGGTATTCATGGCTGGGAGACCCACAGACAGTTCACATCACAGGACTCAGTGCAGACAATCCCCAGTACCAGCCCAAAGGCGGGTAGACTTGCTGGATGGCTAGATCCAGAGACAGATAACAGTCACCACAGCTCAGCTCTCAGGAAGCCACATCCCTAGGAAGAAGGGGAATTCTAAATCAAGGGGACACCCCACGGAACCAAATGATCTGAACAACAGCCTTGAGCTCTAGACCTTCCCTCTGACAGAGCCTGCCCAGATTAAAAGGAACTCTGGTAATACGACAAAACATGGTTCTTTAACACCCCTAAAAAATCACACTAGCTCACCAGCAATGGATCCCAACCAAGAAGAAATCGCTGATTTACCTGGAAATAATTCAGAAGGTTAGTTATTAAGTTAATCAGGGAGGCACCAGAGAAAGGCAAAGCCCAATTTAAGGAAGTAAAAAAAATGATACAAGAAATGAGGGGAAAAATTTCCAATGAAATAGCATAAATAAAAAAGAGTAAAACTTCAGGAAACGAACACACTTATAGAAATGCAAAAGCTCTGGGAAGTCTCAGCAATAGATTCAAACAAGCAGAAAAAGGACTTCAGAGCTCAAAGACAAGGTTCTCAAATTAACCCAGTCTGACAAAGACAAAGAAAAAAGAATAAGAAAATATGAACAAAGACTCCGAGAAGTCTGGGATTATGTTAAACGACCAAACCTGAGAATTATCGGTGTTCCTGAGGAAGAAGAGAAATCTAAACGTTTGGAAGACATATTTGGGGGAATAATTGAGGAAAATTTCCCTGGCCTTGCTAGAGAACTAGACATCCAAACACACGAAGCTCAAGAACACCTGGGAAATTCATCACAAACAGATGATCACCTAGACACATTGTCATGAGGTTATCTAAAGTTAAGAGAAAGTAAAGAATCCTAAGAGCTGTGAGTAAAAGAACAACAACAACAAAAAGCCACAAACAGGGTCCAGGCGCGGTGGCTCACGCCTGTAATCCCAGCACTGTGGGAGGCCCAGGTGGGTGGATCACGAGGTCAAGAGATCAAGACCATCCTGGTCAACATGGTGAAACCCCGTCTCTACTAAAAATACAAAAAATTAGCTGGGCATGGTGGCGCGTGCCTGTAATCCCAGCTACTCAGGAGGCTGAGGCAGGAGAATTGCCTGAACCCAGGAGGCGGAGGTTGTAGTGAGCTGAGATCGTACCATTGCACTCCAGCCTGGGTAACAAGAGCGAAAACTCTGTCTCGAAAAAAAGCAAAAAACAAAAAACAAAACCCACAAACAAACAGGTAATCTGTACAGGAAAACATCAGTTTAACGGCACATTTCTCAGCAGAAACCCTATAGCCTAGAAGGGATTGGGGCCCTATCTTCAGCCTCCTAAAGCAAATCAATTGTCAGTCAAGAATTTTGTATCCAGTGAATCTAAGCTTCATAAATGAAGGAAATATACAGTCTTTTTCAGACAATCAAATGCTGAGAGAATTCACCACTACCAAGTCAGCACTGCAAGAACTGCTAAAAGGAGCTCTAAATCTTGAAACAAATCCTGGAAACACATCACAACAGAAGCTCTTTAAGGCATACATCTCCCAGGACCTATGAAACAAAAATACAATTAAAACAAAACAAAACGAAAAACCGAGGTATACAGGCGACAAACAGCACCACGAATGGAATGGCACCTCACATCTCAATACTAACGTTTAATGTAAATGGTCTAAAGAAGATACAGAATTGCAGAGCGGATAAGACTTCACCAGTCAACTATCTGCTGGCTTCAAGAGACTCACCTAACACATGAGGACTCATCAAATCCCTTGCTAATTTCTCCTCTCCTTTGCTCCCCAGTCCCACAGCAGAGAGCAAGAATGTCAGTCTCTACCTTAAAATTGCCACTTGCTTCCCATCCGTTTGATAAAGTCTAAGTCACTGAACTTACACACGACTTTCAGTTGTCCGTTGCTTGCCCAGTCCTCTAACCTACATGCCCAATGGTCATTCACCACGACTCAGAACATTTCATTCCCAAAGGCTAATATATTTTCACCTACTGCCCCTTCCATTTGGACTTTCCCTACCTCATTCGGCAATTTTCATTCACTATTCAAGGCTCAGCCTAATTCACTCCCTTGTGGAGCTCTGCCTTGTCACTCCCTCGTCAGTCGCTCCCTCCCCAGCACTGTCTCTAGGCCTGTATCACAGCACCACACCAGCTGCTGACTTGTCAGCCTGGCTCATGATACCTTGAGGCCTTTAATCGGGTCTGGTTCTTCAATTAGAATCACAGTGTTTGCTGCATAGAAGAAGATAAAGAAATACGTATCTGTTGATTGAATGGTCCAGTAGCAATGAACTCCGCTTATTCTTTTTTAAGATAAGTAACTTTAAAATGCCTTTTTTACTCTCACTGAAGGTATTTAAAATACCTTTACCACAATTTTGCTCTCATTGAAGGTATTTTAAAAAACCTTCAATTCCCCACCCTTCAGCATCCATCTCAGGCCCCAGTTCCACTGCAGATGCAACTATTTTTAAGGCAACATTTTAGATATATTTTAAATACTGAAAATGAAAAATACTAACTATTTGAAATGAAGGTAATTCAGGAAAATTTACTATTTCATTGGCATTTAGTTAAATATGCCAATTTCATGTGCCGTATTTATAAAATCATTATTTAATAAGCATCACTAATAGATTTATGATGAGCCATTAATTATTGCTGCTATAAAAGACTAGCATCTAAAGGTAATGTTATCTCCAAATCTGAGATGTTTAAGTTCTAAACTTTGTCAATTTTTTTCTGTAATCAAGAATCCACATGTTGGATGTTTTATTATAGAGTAATATTTAACATGGATTTAAAGCCGAAGACCATAAATTTATTATGGTGCGAATTAGCTTCTTTACAGAATTGTCTCCAAAATTGTTTGGTAACGTGGAAGTTGGAATGAATGGAATGTGCTCAATGACTGTTTTTAATCTAGGAAGGTACGAATGACCAAGTAAATGGGTGGATGGATTTCTAGGCACTGTCTTGGGTGACAAAAGATTAAGAGTAACGAAGTTGAATTTCCTTACTTTGGCAAAGGCTGTCCCTTCATGACTGGTGTATTGTTGGAAAGTGATTTACGCTACATTCATGCGGCAGATGGCAACTGTTTTGTAAATAACTGAAGCATTTTGTTCAGATGGCAAAGTGGTATCTTCAGTTTTGAACTGACCAGCCTTTGGTGAACTGCTTCTCATTAATCTAATTGCTTAATTAAATCCATGCTCGAGGGATATTTTTCAGCCAAAGCCTCCTAATTGTTTATCAATGAGTGTGATTCCCATTCTGCTTTATCTGTGAGCTCCTCCTTGAGCTCCTGAAAGATAACCAAAGACAGGGGAAAAGTTTTAGAAACACTGCCTCACACTGAGTGGACATTAGTTGATGGGTGGAATAGAAGCTGGAAGGGCACAGTATTTCTCGAAATAGAGCACAGCCTACCGTAGGCTTCATATGACCGTGAAACATGTGATTCAGGAAGACCTGTCAATCACACTGACTATCCATCCATAGGCTTCATGTGACCGTGGAACATGTGATTCAGGAAGACCTGTCAATCACACTGACCATCCATCCATAGGCTTCATGTGACCATGGAACATGTGATTCAGGAAGACCTCTCAATCACACTGACCATCCATCCAGCTCTTCCACCTGTGCTCCTGTTTCTGCTCGATTCCAAACATTCTCTCTGAAACTCTCAAAAATACCTTCTCCTCCCCGCCTTCAGTATTTTCTTCATGCATTTTTCTTTTATTTCTTTTTCTTTTTCTTTTTTTTTTTGAGATGGAGTCTCGCTCTGTGGTCTAGGCTGAAGTGCAGTGGCACAATCTCCACTCACTGCAGCCTCCACCTCTCACGTTCAAGTGAGTCTCCTGCCTCAGCCTCCTGAATACCTCTCATGTTCAAGAGAGTCTCCTCCCTCAGCCTCCTGAATATCTGGGACTACAGGCATATGCCACCATGCCTGGCTAATTTTTGTGTTATTAGTAGAGTTTCACCATGTTGGCCAGGATGGTCTCAATCTCCTGACCTAGTGCCTCAGCCTCCCAAAGTGTTGGGATTTACAGGCGTGAGCCACAGTGACCAGCCTTCTTCATGTACTTTTCAGATGAGTAATTTATATTTTTAAAATTGAAAATAACATACAATAGGTGAATAGCATGCAATGCTAGAAGCTTTGCTTCCAAACACATCTGGATTTGCTTTAGATCGTGTTTTCTCCTGATGTCAAGCCCGATGTTTCTTATTCCGAAAATACATTTCTCTCTTGTCCGTCTTGTGATCTCAGCTGCATGTCTTACCTGGTTGGTGGTAATTCTGTCATCATCGCCATTCTCATTACTACGATTATCCTAATTCTTATGTCTTTACTAGGTTGCCTCAGAGCAAATCAAATGCTTGTAGCCCACGTTTTTATCCCGATGTGTATATGTTTTTAACGTAAAGTCCTAGTTTTCAGCCTCAGACTTGTCATTCTTCCTTTCTGATGCCCTGCATTGAATCACTGTCCATGGCTCACTAACTCCCGCCACATCCTGTTATTCATTTTCTCTTTGCCGTGTAGATACCATTGACTTTGGTTTAAACTCGTTTCATTTCACTGGGCTTTTTCTCTAGATGCGTGACGTTTCCTTCACGCTGTAATTCATCTTATCTATGGTAACCAGCTCATTTTTTAAAGCATAGTTCTGTTGACACGACTTCTCGCAAGCTTCCAAGTCCCTATTGCCTGCTGAGTGAAGGTCACAGTCCTTCACGTGACGCTAAGACGCTCAGTCTTCTGCTTTCAGATAACGTCTCTGGCGGGTCACCTGCCATTTTCCTTCACCCCTCCTCGGGGCAACTGACCTGCACAGGACTTGATGCTCCCTCCCTCAGCAATATCTAGTGGTAGTCTTCCTGTAAGGCTGAGTCTATTTTAAGTGTCTTAACCCAGTGATACCCAAGGCTGACGCTATCCACGCTCTGTAATTAACAACACCTTTCCCACACTCCTGCCTCTGCTTCCTTCTCCAAGACATTTTTGTTCTCATTCATCCACTTCTGATTTATCTGATGTGAAGCTGATAATACATCTCCTTATTTGTGAAGTATTCTGGTCATTCTGACGGAAAGGCCTCTTTTTCTTCTTGATTCTCATGGTGTTTATTCATATTGTTTCACTGCACTTAGCCTTTTCCCTCTTGGTCAGCTTTCTGTTCAGTGTTTAGGGAATACGTGAAGATTCTCGGGAATCCCGACAAGGAATGCTGCAGCTTGGGGTAGTCTTTCTAAATCCGAGGCCGCTTTCTTTAACCGTGTGTGCCTTTCACAAGTTTCCAGCTTCTATTCGGAGCCAGCCAATGCTGTGTCCACTGTACAAAAACAGTGTTGTAAAGCTAAATGTAGAAATGCACTTAGGCTGCGGGCAATAACAGACATAGGTTAGGAGAAGCAGGCATTCTATACCATTCTATTTCCTCTGAGTTTTTAATTTTGTTTTCACTTTTATATTTCTGGAAATGGAAGATGGCAAAAGGGCCATAAGGGATGAAGATCAGCAACTGCTTCAAATTTCCAGGCAAGAAAAAGCAGGTTGTTAGAAATATCCATGTGATTGAAGGAAAAGTGACATTTTTGCTTCAGGTATGTGTGTAATAGAGTCTAGTGACCACTTCATGGGATATGTGCAGACAAAGCTTATGTTGCAACCGTACCTTAAAAACTCATCCTTTAAAACAAAATAATTTCAACATCACAAATATGCTTTTTCCTTATTTCTTCTCATACCATTTTATCACTTAGTTACCAATTTGCTGAAAAAGTAGTTTCACAAGAATCCTGACTTGCAGAGCACAATCTTCCTTAGGTCAAGGTTGTATATATGTTCTGAAGTGGAAATATAGTCTCTTTAAATGACTGGATTCGGTGGAGCTGGGTTTACTGTAAAGGAAATTTTAATAGCTATTTTTCCATGAACATACACCATCTCCTTTTGATTAGATTTACCTATTAATATAATTTGTCAAGAAGGTGAGAAGCTCATGCCTCATCTTCATCTGCTGTCTAAAGTAACTTAAAAGCAAAGAAAAGAAGCAGTAGGGTGTTGCTGCTGGAAAACCGTTTGAAAATGCTGTTTCTTTTGATATTGTTTATAGAGAATTCACTGAACTATTTCAGTAATATTTTTATGTTAACAAAGGTTATCAATGATAAGATGAGCAATTATCTATTATCATTCAAAATTAATCACTGGTTATTTTTTCAACATATTTTACCTGTCCAGGAGAGCAGTGCTTAAGCATGCTGTCTCTGGAGATAGCCGGGAGGTTTGAATTCAGTTTCTGGAGTCTGTACTTCTGTGACCTTGGGTGGCATCGAAGGCTTATCCTTTGTCTAAGCCCTGACTCCTCAACAGTAAAATAGGGATAGTAATTCTACTTACTTCAAAGTTAGTACTCTATAGACCAGGCACGGTGGCTCACGCCTGTAATCCCAGCACATTGGGAGGCCAAGGTGGGCAGATCACCTGAGGTCAGGAGTTTGAGACCAGCCTGGCCAACATGGTGAAACCCCATCTCTACTAAAAATACAAAAAGTAGCCAGGTGTGGTGGCAGGCACCTGTAATCCCAGCTACTCAGGAGGCTGAGACAGGAGAATCACTTGAACCCAAGGGCAGAGGTTGCAGTGAGCAGGGATCGCGCCACTGCACTCTAGCGTGGGTGACAGAGCAAGACTCTGTCTCAAAAAAAATAAAGTATTTGATGCTCTGTTTATCAATATATCTGTGAATATAAATGGAGTTTCTTTGATCAGATGACATAGTATCTATTTCCTTGATCTGTGGGTTCTGGGTTAAGTTAGAATATAAAATGTGACTGATTACAAAATAACTCATTTTTCATGAAAAAAATAACTAGGAACTCTTGTAAAATGCACCTGAGCAAGGAGAAAGTGTCCTACAAATGAGGAAAGAAAACCACTGACTGACTGTGTAAACACATTACGGATTAGCACACAAAACCTGCTCACTCAGCCAGGGAACTCCTTCCATTCCATCAGGCATTCCTCCCGGAGCACATTCTTGCCTTTATTTATTTATTTATGAGACAGAGTTTTGCTTTGTCACCCAGGCTGGAGTGCAGGCACATGATCTCGGCTCATTCCGCCTCCGCCTCCCGAGTTCAAGCAATTCTCCTGCCTCAGCCTCCCGAGTTGCTGGGATTACAAGTGCCTGCCCATCTTGGCCTCCCAAAGTGCTGGGATTACAGGTGTGAACCACTGTACCTGGCCCGTTCTTGCCTTTTAAACATCTCACTTCTGAAAATGCAGCTCAACTTTCCCTTCTCGGGTCTAGAACACATGCCACCCACTCTTTCCTTTGGGGTCCTCTCTGATTGTATGGCGAGTCCCCAACCTGCCCCCTGAAACTTCCATACAACAATTTCAGACTCTGAGCAACGTAAGTCTACAGATGTTCTGTGAGCTTCAGTGCCCAACCCCTCATGAAATTTGGCCTGAATCTGTCAGTGGATAAAACATGGATTACTAGGGAGTGTTAATTGCTTTCTTTTTCTGTTGTTGCTTTTTTCCAGGGAGTCTGTGTGTTTTTAAAATATATTCAACTTTCTAATTTTATTATTTTATGCTCCTTGAATATGATCTGTAAGACTTTAGCTTTGTACATTAATTGTGATTTTCTTTTTCTTTTTTTGAGACAGAGTTTCGCTGTGTTGCCAGGCTGAAGTGCAGTGGTGCAATCTCTGCTCTCTGCAACCTCCACCTCCCGGGTTTAAGCGATTCTCCTGCCTCTGCCTCCCAAGTAGCTGGAACTATAGGTGCACATCATCATGCCTGGCTAAGTTTTGGTATTTTAAGTTGAGACAGGATTTCACTGTATTAGCCAGAGTGGTCTCAATCTCTTGACCTCATAATCCACCTGCCTCAGCTTCCCAAAGTGCTGGGACTACAGACATGAGCCTTAATTTTGATTTTTTTAATGGCTCCAATACATGGTTCTGTGTGTGTGTGTGTGTGTGTGTGTGTGTGTGTGTGTACATGCATATAAATATTCTATGTGAAAATAATTCGTATTTTCTCTTTTCTGAGACAGTGTTTTACCACACACATAAAGCTTGTAATTGTGTACTCTTAATGGGAAAAAAACAGAGCATTATGGTAAAACCATAACTTTATTCTTCTAACTCCATTATTTATTTTTTTCCTTTTCTTTATTTCTTTCTTTCTTTTTTTGAGCCGAGTATCACCCTTTCTTCCAGGCTGGAGTGCAGTGGTGTGATCTCGGCTCACTGCAACCTCCACCTCCTGGGTTCAAACGTTTCTCCTCCCTCAGCCTCCCAGGGAGCTGGGATTACAGGCACCCACCACCACACCCAGCTCATTTTTGTATTTTCAGTAGAGATGGGGTATTACCATGTGGACCAGAGCAGTCTTGAACTCCTGATCACATGATCTGCCCACCCGGCCTCCCAGAGTGCTGGGATTACAGGGGAGAGCCACCACGCCCGGCCCTAGCTCCATTATTTCTTAAATTGCTTTATTAGCCATTTCTCCTCTAACTCTTGGATGAAAATTCACATGAGTTTTCTGATTATTTACAGATAACCAAAAATAGAAATAGAGCAACACAAAAAAGCATACACTTTTCCTGCCTTATTTAATTAAGGTAGTCACCCTATTGTGGCAGGTAAGCAGAGACAATGTGCATCAGGTAGAGAAAGTTTTACCTTTCACACTGGAATATTTGTGGTGGCAACCGACGGAACCAAAATAGTTCTTCTCTGTCTTACATGCTTATTCTCACTATATTTATGTATGTATTTATTTATTATTATTTGAGATGGAGTCTCACTCTGTTGCCCAGCCTGAAGTGCAGTGGCTTGATCTCAGCACACTGCAAACTCCACCTCCCAGGTTTAAGTGATTCTCCTGCCTCCGCCTCTCAAGTTGCTGAGACTACAGGTGCACACCACCATGCCCAGCAAATTTTGTGTTTTTAGTAGAGACAGGGTTTCACCATGTTGGCCAGTCTGGTCTTGAATTCCTGACCTCGGGTGATCCACCCGCCTCAGCCTCCCAAAGTGCTGGGGTTACAGGCGTGAGCCACGGCGCCAGACTTCTCATTATTCTTGATATTATATGTACTTGTATTTCTCTGTATTTAAATATCATTAGAATAGTGTCACATAACTTAGGTGTCACCACACCTTACTAATCACATCACATTACTTTATTGTTACTAATTTCTGTGAATATGTCTTATCTTTTAAATTAAATCCAAAGCTCTTTGAGCCAGAACCTTTGTCTTGTGTGAGGTATGCTATATACATGTGTTTGGAGGGAAAATTGAGTCGCTCGTTTTTTCTTTTTCTTATTTTTTTAATGGCATTTTAGGTTTTGGGGTACATGTGCAGAACATGCAAGATAGTTGCATAGGTACACACATGGCAGTGTGTTTTGCTGCCTTCTTCCCCTTCACCCACATCTGGCATTTCTCCCCAGGCTATCCCTCCCCAGCTCCCCCAACCCCACTGTCCCTCTCCTATTCCCTCCAATAGACCCCAGTGTGTGGTGCTCCCTTCCCCGTGTCCCTGTGTTCTCATTGTTCAACACCCGCCTATGAGTGAGAACATGAGGTGTTTCATTTTCTGTTCTTGTGTCAATTTGCTGAGAATGATGTTCTCCAAATTCATCCATGTCCCTGCAAAGGACACGAACTCATCGTTTTTGATTGCAACTGGTACACTGAATACCATGGCTTCATGAAAACACAATAACCAGAATTTATTACACGGGAGCTCCATCTCCACGAAGTGCGGGTTGGTTAATTTCCATTATCTCTGTGGCTTTAAGGAAGTTCCCTACTTTTCAAGACCTTATTTATTCACTTTACAATAGGGTGACTGGATTCAGTGATGTCCGTAGTATTCTCCCTTTTAAAGTTATATCACTTTTCAAAAAGCAAGTCTGTTCTGAGAAAGAAAATGACTCAAAATCTGAAGTTGCCCAAATATAAAAGAGAGGTTAAAGTCGAAGCAAATCTTATTCATGAAGAGTACTAATAAATCTATTCCTTTTTGATGCTCGAATGTTTTCTAGGCTTGAGTGTTCTGTGTACATGTTAGATATAAAATGATTCACCTTTAGGGCATTTCCCCTTGATGGTTTATGTCAAGCACATAGTTCCGTAATATGATTTTTCAAAATTGCAAATAATATCAGATGAACACAACAGAAGACACTTAGAAATAAAGCACATTCTGACCACTTTTAACAAATACTCTTAAACCAATGCCAGACATGAGTCTTTAAAGTTTGGCCACAAAGATAATAAACACCTTATCAAATCTCTGTCTTCATACAGTGAGCTCTTCTGAAGAATTGTTGGTCTATGACAAGGCTCTCCGAGAGTTACCGGAAAGCTTATTAAAATGAAAACTCCAGTCACTGTGGTCAGAACGCAAAGCAAACACACAGAGTCCCCGTTCACCTGCACCCATCTGCACAGTGCACTTGTTTAACTTTACAAGTAACTGATGTAGATTAGTGGAAATAATGTTCAATCTCATGATTTGGAGAAAAGAGAAGTGCAGCTTTAATCTCAGAAGAAAATATTTCCCTAGTGAAATACTTTGGGTGACACAGACTGCTAGTGAACACCTAGCAGTCTGTGTCACCCAAAGCCCTATCCTTTATTTTATGTCCTTGCTTGACATTTAGTTGGGGTTTATTCAAGGATGATTTGATTGGGAAAGTGTGTGCCTATTGGGATATTTAAATACATTTGATGTATGTCCCAACTGATATTTCTGGAAAACGCCTTCTGTTTTAGAAACAGTCGGGGTCAGGGAGGTCTCCCTGAGGGGAGGCAGGGACTCAAATGAAGGACTGGGCACATGGATGCCTCGGAGAACACTGCTGCCCGCTGTAGGAAGATGTGCACAGGTGGGTCTGGGCTGTGGTACCGGGATCCCGGCAACAGCAAGGAGGCCAGTGCAGGAGGGAGAGAGAAAGCAAAGCAGACATTTGGAGAGGTCACCATATATATATATATGTATATATTTTTAGATGGAGTTTCTCCATCGTAACTCATTAGATTGCGAGTAGGGGAAATCTTAGACCCTTTACAGTTAACAGTGTTTGTGCCTTGTTTACATGAAACTGAAAAATCAAGGCACCTCGATTTTTGTTTTTTTCCTCCTTATATTTCACATCTGGGCTTTTTGCAATAGCTTTCTAGCTATTTCTTCTTTAGCGTATAAGAAGTTCTGCAGACAGTTACTGGGTCCCAATCTTCTAACACATACTCTTAGATCCTAGAAACCCTATGATAAATAAAACATGATTCTTGACCCAAAATGCATCTAGTGAAGAGAAGAAACAGCATAAAGACACATGACACATAAACAGTGTTTTTCTTTTCTTTTCTTTTTTTCCAAGCCAGAGTCTTGCTCTGTGTCCAGGCTGGAGTGCAGTGTCACGATCTCGGCTCACTGCAACCTCCTCCTCCTGGGTTCAAGTGATTCTCTTGCCTCAGCCTCTCAAATAACTGGGACTATACGCACTGGCCACCAAGCCTGGCAAATTTTTGTATTTTTTAGTAGAGACGGGGTTTCACCATATATTGGCCAAGCTGGTCTCAAACACTCGACCTCGTGATTTACCCACCTGGGCCTCCCAAAGTTCTGGGATTACATGCACGAGCCATCGCACCCGGCCGATGACGGCAACATTTAAGGGGTGCCCCGAGAACACGCTGAGGTGCACTTAGCCTGCCGTGAGAGTTCAGGGGAGGAATCTGAAGCTGAAGGCCGCTGAACGCGGGGTCGCAGGAGACTGAGTTTGAAAAGCTACCTTAACTTCTGAGGCTGTCACAAAGCTGCTGTGTCCACAGTGCTGGGTAAGAGGAAAGCTGCTGTTACCAGCTGTGGAGTTCCTCGTGTGGGGTGGTAGGAAGCTGAAGTTGGAGGCTGTGATGCAGGCTGAGTGAAGGAACTCAGGTCTTGTCTCTTCGCTGGTTGCCTCCAGACTTTTTCGATTATATACTGATTTAGTGAAACTTTTCCAGTCACCTCTAGTGTATCTATATGAGTTTATAACTTCTCTACACTTTGTGTGATCTCTCCATGTATTTTATTTTATAGAATGAAATAAAAATATAGAAAGTTTCTAGTATTTTCTTCTGCATCTCAGCTGACTGTCTTTCTCGCTCTCCTCGAGGGCCATCATTTGGGCTGTGCACAGGTGCTAACATGGGAGGGCAGAGGAGGAACCGAGGTATTATAGTGGATCAAGCAAGAGAAAGTCAGGATCCGACTCTGAGAGCAGTTGTGAAGTGAAAAGGAGGGACAGATTTGGGAATATTTAGGTAGGTGAATTGGTAAGATCCACCCACTGAATGGGGTGGGCAGTGGATCTGAGAGGCACGAGACAGGGATGGGAGAGGTCACTGGTGCTCATTGTGTTTGGGTGACTGGAAGGACAGTGGTTATGTTTCATGAGACGGAAGACTCAGTTGATGAGCAGATTTTAGTGGCGGGTTCTATCAAGAAGTTGAACTCATAGCTTTGCCCATGGCAATGTTGTAGCCAATGAGGTTTATCCGAGGCGCGATCATTGCTCATTGAAGGCTTTTCCCGTTACCCAGCAGTGACGGCTTCTATAGTCAGCATTGGCAATTTTTGACAGTCTCTATGGAGACTGAATTAAAAAAAAAAGAAATTGAACTCATTTTTATATAGATTCACCTCCTTTTAATTTTCTTTCCACACATTTATGCAAAATGTGGTTGTGTTGTTTTTCTGCCTGACAACCTGTATTATTCTCCTTCCTTTTCTAAATCTCCACATTTTGGCCCGACCTGTGTTCCACGGTGAATTCAGATGGTAAATTCAAGCCCCTATTTTCCAGGTGCCTTCTTTGTTATTTATAACACAATCCTTTTTGTTCCAATTTTGTCGTTGACTTCTTTTCTCTAATATATTATTTTTTAGTCATTACAGGCCCTGTTATTCTTCCGAGCAAATGACCTCAAAGTTTCACTGGCTTACAATAAAGAAAATTTATTTCTTGCTTGTGTAATTTAATTTATTTCATGTGCTTTTATCCCAATGTACATTTCAATTTGGGACCCAGACCAAAATGGCCATTCAAGTGAAAGTGGTTTATTTAGTGGATGATCTGTAAAGAATAGAAGTGAGATAGGGAAGAAAATACTGACAAAAAAAGGGCTTTATTTTCAAGGGTGTTATCACCATGGGCAACTGGAGCTTAATCCTACTGTGGAAATCTAGAAGCCACGGTAAAATGCATCCTTGAGTAATCCCACCCATGGGCCAAGGGAATTGTAACATTTACACACCAATTACCATCAGCCAGTGATTGTAGCTGTGCTGATGAGTGATCACTCTGGCATTTCGGGCCTAGAAAAGGTAGCCAAGAAGGCTTCAGAGTCAGAAAAAGCCCTCGTGCAGAAGATGCACCTGCTGGCATTTACAGATCAGTCAGGTATGCCTTCATGGATTAGAGTAAAAGGAGATAGAGCGGAATCCACGAAATCCATCCAGGAATAAACACACCCACTGCTGAGATAATGTAATACTTCTGCCACTATCTATTTCTCTAGCCAGCCCTTTCATTCAGTCATCCATTTGCATACATTAGGTAGGTAATGTGCAAATTTTACAGTAGGCATTAACTCAAATTCAATATTTGTAGTAACTAAAACATGCCTTATTTTTCATCTCTATGCTATTCGCTTCTCTCTGCGATCTCTGTGTATGAAACTCAACTGACTTGTCAAAAACTACCTCAAAAGATAGTATTACAGTAAAGACTCCCTAAACCCGAGTTAGAACCAGTCACTCTTTACTGGCTGCTCCTGCAGAACTTTATCTATAGTTTTGTTTTGTCATTTTATCACATTAGAACATTATTTACGATCTGTCTGTTACCACACTATGAACATCTTTAAGATGAGTCGTGTCTTACTCCTTTTTACTTATCCTGCAATTGTCTCAATAAAGATTTGCTCACATAATAAGTGAATACCTAAATAGACATGTCTGATTTTCTTGCAATTATGAAAGTTACCTTGAAAAAAAATAAATGTCCAACATTTTTCAACGTACTTTTGGACATTTCTTAATAACTATGTTTTATTTATTTATTTATTTATTTATTTATTTCGAGATGGAGTCTTGCTCTGTGGCCAGGCTGGAGTGCAGTGGTGCAGTCTCAGCTCACTGCAACTTCCACTTCCTGAGTTCAAGCAATTCTCCTGCCTCAGCCTCCCAAGTAGCTGGGACTACAGGTGCACACTATCATGTCCAGCTAATTAATAACTGTTGTTTTTTTTTTTTTGAGATGGAATCTCACTCTATTACCCAGTCTGGAGAGCAGTGGTGTGATCTCAGCTCACTGCAAACTCTGCTCCCGGGTTCAAGTGATTCTCCCACTTCAGCTTCCTGAATAGTTGGGACCACAGATCCGCACCGCCATGCCCAGTTAATTTAATGTATTTTTTAGTAGAGATGGGGTTTCATCATATTGGCCAGGCTGGTCTCGAACTCCTAACTTTGTGATCCAACCACCTCAGCCTCCCAAAGTGCTGAGATTACAGGCGTGAGCCACCAACATAGTTTTTATAAATGGTCTACATTTATAATGTTCTATATTTATAAAAACGTACTTTTTATAAGTATAGACCATTATTATGTATGTTAAGGCACTTACAATTTTACATTTTATCAAATAAGCATTATTATCAAATAATTATTCAGGATAAAATTAATTTATGATTTCTAATAAATATTATAGTAGTCTTGGCCAGAAAGCACTAATAAAAATAAATTAAAAGTAGAATTTGTTACTTTAAAGGCTAGGAATCTCTAAGATAAAGAAATGTAAGGGATAACTTAAGAACACATCTACTTCAAACTGTAAAAAACTAAAAAAGAGTTCACTATTGTTAATATGGTCTGGGAAGGACTCGATACTTGATACTTGTATATTTAAGTCCTTGGAGATGAACCGTAACCCAACTTACCCGGCCGACAAGACTGAAGACCTAACTTAGAGGGGTCTGTAACGGTGGCTGAGTGCTGGCCAGTCCAGCAGCTGCCCTTCAGACGCTCATACATTGCTGAGTGTTCAAACTGTGTTCCAGCAAGGCGAACTTGTAGCCAATCCAGCCGTTTCTGCACCTCGCTTCTATCATTTCCCTTTTCTCGTCTGTAAGTCTTCTTCCACCATGTGGCTGTGCAGACTCTCTCTGAATCCGTTGTGATTCTGGGGCTGATTCACAATTAAACTCCTTTAAATTTAATTCAGCTGGCAGGGCCCGGTGGCTCATGCCTGCAATAGCAGCACTTTGGGAGGCTGAGGAGGGTGGATCACCTGAGGTCAGAAGTTCAAGACCAGCCTGATCAACATGGTGAAACTCCCATCTCTACTAAAAATACAAAAATTAGCCGGGTGTGGTGGTGCACACCTTTAATCCCAGCTACTTGGGAGGCTGAGGCAGGAGAACTGCTTGAACCCCATAAGGCAGAGTTTGCAGTGAGCTGAGATAGCGCCATTGCACTCCAGCCTGGGCAACAAAAGTGAAACTCTGTCTCCAAAAAACCCAACACTTCAGAAAAACTGAAGTTTTTCTATTAACACTGTGTTACTGTTTAGTCTTTTCATGAACAGCAAAATGATACAGGCAAGAACTTGGAATATTTGTGAATAATGTATAAATAGATCGTTTATGGGCCAGGTGCAGTGGCTCACGCCTGTAATCCCAGCACTTTGGGAGGCCGAGGCGGGTGGATCACGAGGTCAAGAGATCGAGACCATTCTGGTCAACATGGTGAAACCCCGTCTCTACTAAAAATACAAAAAAATTAGTTGGGCATGGTGGCGCGTGCCTGTAATCCCAGCTACTCGGGAGGCTGAGGCAGGAGAATTGCCTGAACCCAGGAGGCGGAGGTTGTGGTGAGCCGAGATCACGCCATTGCACTCCAGCCTGGGTAACAAGAGCGAAATTCTCTCTGCGTTGAAAAAAAAAAATAGATCGTTTCTGTTTAGTCTCTGTATTCTGTTAAAAGTTTTAGCTCTGCTCAATATATCTGGGCATAAAATCTTTTAAATCCTATATGATTTAAAAAGCAAATATAATGCATGTGCAACTTATTTATTTATTTTTTTAGGCTGTTTGATATCCTGGAAATTGCATCGACAAGTCTCATGCAACATGTGTGAGAATAAAATGCGTAAATTAGCGGGCGCCTCTAGTCTCAGCTACTGCGGCCACATGCGGTGCCCAGAGCATTCTAAACCTTACGGTTTTTAGAGCAGTCGTTGGGAAGATACTGTCCTAATTAAAGTTCTTGGGGCCAGTTTTGCCAAAGTTCAAAACCGCCTTCCATTGTTATCATTTTGTGTTAGTATTTATCATTTATGAAAAGGAATTCCAGCACTTCTTTTCTGTGTGTAATCTGCCAGCGTTCATGGTCAACACGGTTTGCTCCCAAATTACCGAAAGTGGTGGTGGTGTGGGGCAGGGCTCCCCTGGTGCACTTCTGCTTCTGTGTTTGTTTAATGTGTAGTTTTACCCGTCCAGAAGCAGAACTGTATGCGCTGGTATCGCTGTTGATGAATGAGGTGTGGTGCACAGGTGGGGAAAAGGTGAATATCTCCCCAAACCAGACCTCTGAGGTTCATAAATTATTTATAAAATACTTCAATGTGCTGCTGTGGTCCTCAGAGGTCTGGTCAGGACCGGTTTCTAATATGCAGACAAGAGCTCTTTAATCACATTCTTCCCTGCAAAAGAGAAAGATCGGTATTTAACAGAGAGCTATAAGACAGGACAGGGATGTAACTGCAGGGAAATCTCCACTTCGAATACGAGCTGCTCATCAGTTATAGAACTGGAGAGTGGCCTGCCAATTTCATGGACTTATGCGGTAATAGCAATAATGACTCCTGAAAATAGTTTCCATCTAATGCCAGCTTTCTGTAGATCTTTATGATAAGCAGGAAATGAATACACATGTCTGTTCCATAACCAGAAAAGTATCACCATTTTCCTAGAACAAAAATATGTAAGTTTAAACATTTTTAGAGCCAGATCAGCAGCCACAATTTACCAGTAGCATTTTTTAATTTGAAAACACAGTTAGTGACTACACCATTGGCTAACAAATTAAGACTTAAAGCATTCTCAGCTGGGCTTGATGGCTCACACCTGTAATCCCAGCATTTTGGGAGGCTGAGGCAGGAGGATCACGAGGTCAGGAGATGGAGACCATCCTGGCTAACGTGGTGAAACACTGTCTCTATTAAACATACAAAACATTAGCCGGGCATGCTGGCACACACCTGTAGTCCCAGTTATTGGGGAGGCTGAGGCAGGAGAATCACTTGAACCCAGGAGGCGGAGGTTGCAGTGAGCTGAGATTGAGCCATTGCACTCCAGCCTGGTGACAGAGCAAGACTCCATCTAAAAAAAAAAATAAAGCATTCTCTGGATGCAAGTGCTATAAATAAATAGCATTTATTTATTTATTTTATTTTATTTAGAATCAGAGTCTCGCTCTGTGAAATGTATTCACTAATATTTACAAACTTATTGTTATTTGCATCCAATAGTACTGAATATTAAATACATTTAATAAAGAGACCTTCCAAACAGGCTTTGTGTGGGCAACACGGCTGTTGTATTTCACGATTGGGTACAAGCGGGCTGAATCCGAGAAAGGACTGGTGAGGGGAGTAGGGAGTAGGGGTGGGAATTGGTTTCATGGGTTGGGGCAAGTTTTTGGGAGCCAGGGGTGTTATGGAGTAAGATCAGTTACCGTGCTGGGGGTAGGGGCGAGGAGTATACATTACCGTAAGTTCACTTAAAATGGCAGGTGGGGTGAGGAGTATTCACATTATTATAAGAACAGTTAAGATGGGGGTTGGGGTGAGGAGTACTCACATTATCATAAGAACAGTTAAGATGGCGGGTGGGGTGAGGAGTATTCACATTATTATAACAGTTAAGATGGCAGGTGGGTGAGGAGTATTCACATTATCATAAGAACAGTTAAGATGGCAGGTGGGTGAGGAGTACTCACATTATTATAACAGTTAAGATGGCGGGTGGGGTGAGGAGTATTCACATTATTATAAGAACAGTTAAGATGGC
>CM052650.1:173166232-173194992 GCA_028533165.1 Leontopithecus rosalia | reverse complement strand
AGGAGGGAGGGAGGGAGTGAAGGAGGGAGGGAGGGAGGGAGTGAAGGAGGGAGGGAGGGAGTGAAGGAGGGAGGGAGGGAGGGAGGGAGTGAAGGAGGGAGGGAGGGAGGGAGGGAGTGAAGGAGGGAGGGAGGGAGGGAGGCAAGAAAACGGAGTAACTAATTAGACGCATTAACTTTCCACGGGCACTTCTGCCTGAAAACGCCGACCACGGAGGAACTAGGAAACACGGATGTTGTCACAGGCAAGGGTTTCCTTGGCACTCAGGCCTCTCACCTGGAGGACCAAGTGGCCTCACTCCATCTAGGCAGTTACTTCACGAAATGTGACTTCACCATGAAATGTGACAGCCGTCATGGGTTTCAGTGTGGAGTTGACTCTTCGTTGCTCAAAGGCATTTGAATGACTTTCTCCCATCTTTCGTAATTTTGCCAGTTTTCAAGTGCTGTCATGAGAACTGGGACTCTGTGGCTTTTTGTGCCCTGTCCTTAGAGTTGTCTCCTCTATAACAGGTAATGCTTTGCCCCCTTTAGTGGGCTCAGCTTCACCTCAGACCCCAGGACAATCCTGCTCTTAGTGCGTGAGAAATTAAAGCTTTTCACATGACACCATTTAGGAAGAATTTATCGAGTTCCTTCAACAGACACAATCTTTCCTAACCTCATGAAACTCCACCTAATGGAATCGAGCTTTTTCATTACCAACCCTCTTATTTATCATAAGGAGGTCCCCGTCTAGCTGTTTGCCTGTATAACCTTTACGGTGCCTGAATTCCTGCCGGCCTGGGTCTTGCTTTGCTCCCGTGATTCCCGTCAGTTACTAGAGGCCTCTGTAATTTCTAGACTCAAAATAAAGTGCCTCAATGGAGATCGGATCACTTGCACAGCAGCTGTGTGCGTGGATTTCCCTCTCTTGCCTGTTCTCCACTCTTCTCTATCCATCTTTATTCCCATGAAAGGTCTCCCTGACGTGGACTAGAAGCCTACGGTCCCACGTGCATGCTGTCACTGTCACTCCTGGGTTCTGCACACCGCCCAGCTGGATGAACACATCTCAGTGCCTCTCCATATACCCTATTCCAAAACCCTTTCAGCCTGTCTTCTCCCGTCCAGAGAGGCCCTCTGTGTGGGATGAAAATCACAGCTCTGGCTTCCTGAATGGCATCCTCCCTGCCATAAGCCTTCTCCTCTCTTCCACCTCCTCTCCTCCGCCTCCTTTCAATCTCCTTCTTCCGCAAAGCTGTATGTCACTAGTGCTTTCTATCTGCTGCATCCTGGACTCAATGTTTCATATGCAGGATCTCATTTAATTCTCAGAACAGGCTGGTGTAGTCACCACTTTCATTCCAATTCTGAGTAAATAGTAAGCTAAGGCTTACAATATTTAATGACTTGTCTAATAATAAGACGTAGAATTCGGACTCAAAACAGAGGCTCTTTAACTCAGAAGTCCACATTTTAGTTACTAGATGAAAAAGCCTTTCTTAGCTCAGGGGTGACTGAATTACTACCCTTCCCTGAATGGATGCCCCCTTCTAGCCTGAAGGGGTCAAGATTAAAGTTCAGCCAGAAATGATTGGTCTTGGAAGTACTGTGGATCAGACACTTAATTGACTAAATCAAAAGAGAAATGCGCTTGGAAGAATCAGGCAGACTGGGAAGTCAACCACAGACTCAGCCACAGCCGGGGATCTGCCCACACGGACCGCGTATGACAGTTCTCAAAAGCCTAAGTGGGTCCGAAAGATAGCAACAGCCCGTTTCAAACACACGCAGTGTGCATCATCCAGGGATCTGGTCTCTTAGCTCAGGGTCCATTTTACTGCCCACACCAGGACAGCCAGACAGAGCTCACCAATGGGCAATAAAATCCCATTACAAATGTCATCTGCCTGGCCATCCTATCACCAGCACACTCTGCCCTCACTCCTTCCTTCTCTCGCTTATTTTTTCTCATTTTGGTGTCGACATTTTAGTAATATTTAAGAAGCCAAGACATGAAAATAACTGATAAACCTTGCTCTTGAAAACCCGTCCAGCCTTGGAACTCAAGATTCCAGGAATCTTAAGAATCTTTCCTTCTTTCTTTCTTTCTTTCCTTCCTTTTCTTTCTTTCTTTCCTTCCTTCCTTTTCTTTCTTTCTTCTTTCTTTCCTTCTTTCCTTTTCTTTCTTTCTTTCTTTTTCTTTCTTTCTTTTCTTTCCTTCCTTCCTTCCTTCCTTTTCTTTCTTTCTTTCTTTCTTTCTTTCTTTCTTTCTTTCTTTCCTTCCTTCCTTTTCTTTCTTTCCTTCCTTCCTTTTCTTTCTTTCTTTCTTCTTTCTTTCTTTCCTTCCTTCCTTCCTTCCTTTTCTTTCTTTCCTTCCTTTTCTTTCTTTCTTTCTTTCTTTCTTTTTTCCTTCCTTCTTCCTTCCTTCTTTCTTTATCTTTCTGTTTTATTTTTTAAAAAAAACTTGGGTTTGCATACAATTATCCATGCTAAGAATACACAAACCAATTTAAAACATCAAGTACTTCCCCTGGACTCAATGTTGGCTAACTTTATACCTGTAATAATATAAAAACTTTCTGAAAATTTAAAATTTTAAAACTTACAGACATAGCACTAAAAGCATTGTTTGCACTTCCCATTGAAACCTCATGAATATATCCTAGGAGGCAATATTATTACCACGCCTTTTAGAGATGAATACACCAAGAGTTACAAAAGTAAATTTAAGTAGCTTTCTGATTTAGAAAAGTAAATTTGGGGCCGGGCGCTGTGGCTCGCACCTGGAATCCCAGCACTTTGGGAGGCCAAGGCGGATAGATCATGAAGTCAGGAGTTCAAGACCAGCCTGACTAACATGGTGAAACCCTGTCTCTACTAAAAATACAAAAAATTAGCTGGGCATGGTAGCGCGTGCCTGTAATCCCAGCTCCTCAGGAGTCTGAGGCAGGAGAGTCGCTTGAACCCAGGAGGCTGAGATTGCAGTGAGCCGAGATTGCGCCATTGCACTCCAGCCTGGGTGACAGAGCAAGACTCCATCTCAAAAAATAAAAAGTAAAATTAAATATCTAGAAAAGCAAACGATGGAACCGGAATTCAAATCCAAATATGTCTAACACTAGTGATCAAACCATTAACTAACTATACACACTCTGCTATTAACTGAGAAATAAAGACACATGGCTTCAGCCACTTAAGAGTTGCCCAGTTTGGGGCAAGTTCATTAACTTTCATTTTTTTCTCTATAAAATGAAACTCGTAATGACATTTACCTTCTAACAAGGTTGCATGAATTAAATACAATAACATGAAATTAGATATACAGTGTATAGCTAATTGAAAATTACTGTTTTTTAAACAGTAAATTCAGCTGACTCAGTAGAAAAAAATTTTCATAACATCCAAAAAATAGTAAAATGAATAAAAACTTTTGGAATGTTCCTGAACGCAGTCTAGAAGTGATAATTCAGTTCCTTAGGCTTACTTCCTATATTTAGGCCAATCAACTCCACTGAAAAAAGTATGATAGATTTCTGTTTACGAATTTTATATTTGAAGAAAATATATACATATATATTTATTCTTTTAAAAAGCCTACTTGGGGCCAGGCATGGTGGCTCATGCCCTTAATCCCAACATTTTGGGAGGCCAAGGCAGGAGGTTGGCCTCAGGACAGGAGCTGAAGGCCAGCCTGGGGAACACAGCAAGACCCCATCTCTTAAGAAAAAAGTTCTTTTAAAGGGTCCTTGAAGTTGTTGGATTAAAAGAACTCCTTGATATAACAGTTCACAATAAAACATATTTATAGTGGCTGAGATGGTGTATAGCATGTTTACACATGAACAAAGACTGGGGCTGGAACCTGGAGGAGAAGAACTGGGATGAAGAACTATATCCTCTTCCACGCATTTACCACCAGCCATGAAAGATTATGCAATTCTCAGATTTTTAACAAATCCAAATATTTTTGCCAATAAGTACTTTCATTTTGTCAAACTAGCAACCTTGCTAAATTGACAGTTCTCAAGTGGATGTTACTTTGCGTTTTGTAAACTGAAACTGCCAAGCTCCTGTTTTAATCTCGCCAGTCCCTGCCACCGTCCAGAGCCTGCCATCAACTCAGCTTCATTTGTTCACTCTAAGAACCAAAGGGCTCAGACCAATCATCTTGTGGTCCACACACTGGGGATGCTTCAACGATTAGATAGAATTTGCTGCACATGAAAAAGCAGTTGATGTATCAGTAACTAACCTACAATCAGTCTCACCAAAACTGGCAAACTTTTATTATAACTCATTTTCTCTTCTGCATTCTGACTACATCATCAGTTCAACAAATGGTACTCAAAATACACCTAAAAATTCTCTCGTTTTTTTTTCATTGTTTACAAAAAAGAGAATAGCTAAGGGAGCTATCTTGCTTTACTTTCTTTAAAAAACTTTTTGATACTGTTTCTCTGTGAAAGAAAGACAACCTGGAATTAGCTTCTGGAAGTACCTTTATTTCTCCCCCCACCGAGTGAAAACAGACGGAGCCAACCTGGGAGACTGAGTAAATTTGAAGAATGAACCTATTTTCTGCACGTTAGTGTTCTCAATAATTGCACTTCGTCGAGGCTAGGACAACCTAATTGCACTTTTATTTCTGCCCACATAATTACCTTAACTGAACTCAAATCTGGCATGTTTATGGTCCCAGACTCATCATTAAGCTAAAAATTGGACATTCTATCTTGCCCCGTAAAAGTCCAATTAAGCCCACTTGGAGATTTCCACTGAATGCCAGCACTGATTTCTTTCCGTAGAGATCAAGAGTGCCAGGATGTCACACCAGAGAGAGGCCAATAGTCAGCTCATTAACAAGATTGATGAGCTGTACCAGCAGCTGGATCTTACTGACGTGAGTCTCTCAGTGTGGACTGTAGTCCCCTCCTGTGAGACTGTAGGAAGATCAGGGAGGTCATCTCTCATTAAAAACAAGTTTATATGAACGGTTAAAAATAGAATGATCTGAAGAACTCAACTGGCCAGGCGTGGTGGCTCATGCCTGTAATCCCAGCAGTTTGAGAGGCCGAGGTGGATGGATCACTTGAGGTTAGGAGTTTGAGACCAGCCTGGGAAACAAGGGGAAACATGGCGAAACCTGTCTTTATCAAAAATACAAAAAAATTAGCCCTGCAGTGGTGGGTGCCTGTAATCCCAGCTACTCAGGAGGCTAATGCAGGAGAATCACTTGAACTTGGGAGGCGGAGGTTGCAGTGAGCCGAGATTGCACCTCTGCATTCCAGCCTGGGGGACAGAGTGAAACTCCATCTCAAAAAAAAAAAAAGAATTCAACTTTGGAATGATGCCAAATCTTTAACCATTTGCAGTTCGTCACACTTTTGTTTAAATGGTTGATCTACTGACGTAAGCAGCACAACTGAAATTCTTCCACCTCGCTGGTTTCAGTTCAATGGGAGATGCAATATGCAAGCTGATGACTTTCACTTTCCGTCCAGCTTTCGCTTTATTATTAAGATATGATTTTGTTTTCTCTAAAGCCGAAGCTAAGAATAGAAATTAGATCAGTGTATCTGCTAATTATCCATCAGTGGTGGTGTTGCAGGAATTCAGGAGACCGGAGACACCCGTGGGTGAAAAAGGAGGATTTTGTGTAGGGGCACCTGCTCAGTGGATTTGTAACAAAAGCTGAGCCCCAAACAAAGGCAGGGTTTGGCCTTTTATGCGTGAAGTGCACAGTGGTTTTTTGGTTTGGTTTGGTTTTTGGTGGAAAAATCAAGGAATGGAGTGAGTCCAACACACGCTTAAGTTCTAGGGTAGAAATGAACAGCCAGGAATGTAGCAGAGAGCTGAATTACAGGCATGAGCCGCCGCGCCTGGCCCATTGAGTTCTTTCTTTACTTTCTTTAAAAACCTTTTTGACACTGTTTCTTTGTAAAAGAAAGACTACCTGGAATTAGCGTCGGGAAGTGGCTTTAGTTCTACCCCCACCGACGAGTGAAAACAGACGGAGCCAACCTGGGAGACTGAGTAAATCTGAAGAATGAACCTATTTTCTCCACGTTAGCGTTCTCAATAATTGCACTTCCTCGAGGCTAGGACAACCTAATTGCACTTTTATTTCTGCCCACGTAGTTACCTTAACTGAACTCAAGTCTGTCATGTTTATGGTCCCAGACTCATCATGAAGCTAAAAATTGGACATGGTGGCTCACGCCTGTAGTCCCATCTACTCGGGAGGCTGAGGCAGGAGAATCACTTGAACCCGGGAGGCGGAGGTTGCAGTGAGTCAAGATCGCGCACTGCACTCCAGCTTGGGTGAGATTGTCTCAAAAATAAAAATAAAAATAAAAAAAGATTCCAATCGTTTTCCTAAATGTCAATCCAGGAAGTTGTACTCTCAAATGGTTCCCGGTTCTTTTCATGCCCGTTCCCCACAAATGAGTTTTGCTTCCCAGCAGTTGATCAAAGCTTCTTGTTAGCAATGGTTCTTAAGAAGAAATGACCAACAGTCTTGATTCCCCGACCAGCCTCTCCTATCGCCATGACGTCACCTGCTTATCTGAGGACGCTCCAGCCAGGCTCATCAGCCACCAGTTGGTCCTTCAGTCCTGCTGCGTTAGGTAGCAGTTTATCTCATGAGCTGGAAGGAGTCATGTGGAAACGTTAAAAAACTCACTTGTTCTAAGCTAAGCATCTAAACCACTCAGTCCGTATTTTATTTCCCTGTCCTCTCCCAAGCCTCGCTTGATCTTTTCAAGACCCATGATGTGAAAGATACCTCAGGCACATTTTATCACACTTAATGGACAAAATAAAAGAAAGAACCAGAAAAAAAAAAACTTACGTTTTAAATATATTTATAACATTTTTTATCTGATTACTAAATTAATACTAATTTTTACAGAGAATTTGATAAATACAAAAACTAAAACAAAATTTTTAAATTACTCATGTGAGTCCGGGCGCGGTGGCTCATGCCTGTAATCCCAGCACTTTGGGAGGCCGAGGTGGGTGGATTACGAGGTTAGGAGATTGAGACCATTCTGGACAACATGGTGAAACCTCATCTCTACCAAAACTACAAAATGTAGCTGGGTGTGCTGGTGCAAGCCTGCAGCCCCAGCTACTCGAGAGGCTGAGGCAGGAGAATCACTTGAACCCAGGAGGTGGAGGTTTAGTGAACTGAGATCATGCCACTGCATTCCAGCCTGACAACAGAGCAAGACTCAATCAAAAAAAAAAAAAAAAAAAGAAAGAAAGAAACTCATATAGTCCCATTACCTAATCTTAGCTGCTATTTATTAAACTCTTCCTTTAAATATTCTCTTTCTTTTTACATCTTTAGAAACCTTGTGCATGTACTAGTCTCAAATTAGTGTAAAGCTTTCCAAGCAAAATAAGAACGTGATTGTAACTCTGCCTGAGAAAACTCTGTGCAGTGGCTGCATACATAAGACTGGACTGAAGGACAAGAATCTGGAGTCCAAAAAAACCACTAGGCCAGGCACGGTGGCTCACGCCTGTAATCCCAGCACTTTGGGAGGCTGAGGCAGGTGGATCATGAGTTCAAGAGATCGAGACCATCCTGGTCAACATGGTGAAACCCCGACTCTACTAAAAAATACAAAAAAATAGCTGGACATGGAGCCTGTAATCCCAGCTACTCGAGAGACTGAGGCCAGAGAATCACTTGAACCCGGGAGGCAGAGGTTGCAGTGAGCTGAGATTGCACCACTGCAGTGCAGTCTGGGGGGCAGAGTGAGACTCCGTCTCAAAAAATATATATATAGGCATGGAAAAAGATTAATGCAGTAGCAACACAAAGGAAGTGCCAGGTGAGAGAAAAACCTTTTCCAAAGAAGTGTATTTCTCTAAGTCAATCTTTTCTGTAGAATTCTGAAGGAAGCCAGAGCGCAGCTGTCCCCAGATGGGTAGTTAACAGTTTCATAAGTGACCAATTCTCTCTCTTTCTTTTTTGAACTTAGGCATAGTAGTAAATAAATACTCACATTTGTTTGCCTTAAAGTTTACTGTTCTTCTTCTACCAGTTTTCCTAATTTTAACCACTAGAAAAATAAATGTGCATAATGTGTAAAGTTTATGATGCCAGTGTGAGGAATTCCCTGGCTGCATCTAATCATTTTAGCCACGAACCTACTTTGTGTGATTTCCTGGAAATGTCACTGGAGAGTGTTCACTGTTAAACGCTCACATATTAGCCGTGTTCTCCTTCATGTCGGCCTACTGGATACGTTCCATAGGTGTGGCATATATGCATTTTTTATTGCGTACCAAATTGAATTGTCTTTGTCAAATGGTGCATCTGACCATGTTTCCAGACTTGGGTGTGGAGGTTAAAACAATGTAGTGTCCACACTGGAAAATGACTAACTGCTTGACATCTGAACGTGTTACGGCAGAGACCATCATAGCTACATACTAGCACTAATTTTTTTTTTTTTAAACAGAGTCTCACTGTGTCACCCAGGCTGGAGTTTAGTGGCACAATCCTGGCTCACTGCAACCTCTGCCTCCCAGGTTCAAGCAATTCTCCTGCCTCAGCCTCCCGAGCAGCTGGGATTACAGGCACCCACCACCATGCCAGACTAATTTTTGTATTTTTAGTAGAGACAGGATTTCACCATGTTGATCAGGCTGGTCTCGAACTCCTGACCTTGTGATCCACCCACCTCTGCCTCTGAAAGTGTTGGGGTTACAGGGGTGAGCCACTGCACCCAGCCTAGCAGTAATTTTTAAATGGTTTGTTTGTTTGAAACAAAGAGGTGTCAAACCTGTTTATTAATATAAAACAAGCTACAGGTTTATACCATGTTCAATTTGGAGAAGTTAATAGTTTCATTGACGTATAGTGTGAAGTTCTGCAGGGGTGAAAACTTTTTTATAACAAATAAGATGATTGTTTAGGATTCCTTTGTGCCTTCTGAACACCATGAAAAGAAAAAAATAAAATAAATCAACCCATGTCTGTGATTCCCACTGGCTCCTTTCAACTGACTTACCCTGTGACTGAGTTGAGCGGATTGGCCCCTGGGGAACTAACACACACTCCCTCTTAGCCACTGCCTTCTGATGCCAACCGGCATGGACCCTCCTGAAAAATGAGTGGTAAGAAAATTATGCAATCAGTGAGCTAAGTAAACTCAATAAATATTTATAGAGCGCTCCACCTTAAATACACAAAATATACATTCTCCACCTTAAATACACAAAATATTGATCCACCATTATTAATACCCATTTTTAGAATAAAGCTACATTCCTGTTCTCTCTCCCTCTTTTTCTACCTCTTTCTTCCTCTCCTTCACTCCGTTTTTTTTCTTTCTAAAAAAAAAAGAAAGAAAACTTAGTTTATTTGTTGGTGGCATTAACATGACCTAGATTTGCTAAACAGGGAATGAAAGTGAATCATGTAAGTGTTTACTTGGCCATCCATAATGGAATGGAGCACCCTCAATGAACTTCTCATTCAAAGACTTGTAGTCATTGAAGTACCAATTTCTGAATTTGAATCAGGTGATTCCAGCAGTGCTGTTACCTTTGCTGATTTTCTTCTGAGAAACATTAGACTCCTGCCTCAGCATATGTTTGATTCTCTTAGATTTTTTTGCAGGATGCACCTTTCTTTATGTAGTTTTGTACTAGATTTCTCAGTGTTGCCTCACTTTTGTCCTGGGTGGTCATTTAGATTGACCTAAAAGTAACAATTTGACATCTCAGTCAAGAAGAAGAAAAAAAAAACTCACTGTCCCACAAAAAAAAAAAAAAAATCAGTGAGCTAAATCTGGGAAGCAAGGAAAAAACAGAAAATTGCCTGCTTTTTCTTTTGGAAAGTGATGGAGAAAACAAAATTCCAACGAACCAATCAACAAATTTTCCATCTCGTTGAGAGCTAGCAATTTCCACATCTCCTTTTTAAATAGACAGCATGTGCTCCAGCCGGCATTTTCCAAGCTCCACCAATAGACTGCTTCTTACAAGCATTTATTTCATCATTCTATGGCAACCATGTGCCTGAATTAACTTATGACTATACAGAGATACACGGACGGATTTTTCAGGCTTTATCACAGGAAAGAGCAGCCCAATATGGAATAAGTCGCACTTGGTCCATCAGAGGAGAAAAGTGGAATTCACCATAAAGAGCACGGGAAGAAATTTGTTTGCATCGTCTCAGCCCCTAGATTTTTTCACTTTCTTTTGCATGTTAAGGCTTTCTTCTGGGTACCAGAAAAATAGAAAACACTGGCAAATGTCTAATTAAACTAAAGCATTTTATGTTTGCCAGTACAATTTGATTCTTCTTGCTGTAGTACATAAGCAATTTTCACTGAAATTATTATGTTTTTAAAAAGATGTGTCTTGAAAATGGAAAACATTTTCTCGATATGTAAAAATTCACTTAGTACTTTTCTGCAAAGCACTGGCATAAAGACTGGATTTGTGGAAGTGGGGACATGGGGCTGGGCATGGTGGCTCATGGGGCTGGGCATGGTGGCTCATGGGGCTGGACATGGTGGCTCATGGGGCTGGACATGGTGGCTCATGCCTGTAATCCCGGAACTTTGAGAGGCCGAGGCGGGCGGATCACCCAAGGTCCAGAATTCAAGACCATCCTGTCCAACATGGAGAAACCCCATCTCTACATACAGAAAACAAAAGGAAATACTTTGGGCAATTTTTGTGCACTGAAAAACAGTGGCTGCCATAGAAAAGATGCTTGATAAATATTTGTGTGGAAAGTGAAGAGAACATTAATAATTGTAAATTGTTGTATAAATGAGCAACGTGGGAGTTTGGAGCAATGACTGATGTTAAAGACTTCGAATCCTACAGTCTAAGTTGCTTAAATGTTCTACACCTCCATGGGTGAGGAGGAGTAAGTGAAAGCAGCAGGTGACGTAGTCAGTGGATGGCACTCCCGGTGGGTTACACCTCCATGGGTGAGGAGGAGTAAGTGAAGCCAGCAGGTGACGTAGTCAGTGGATGGCACTCCCGGTGGGTTACACCTCCATGGGTGAGGAGGAGTAAGTGAAGCCAGCAGGTGACGTAGCCAGTGGATGGCACTCCCGGTGGGTTACACCTCCATGGGTAAGGAGGAGTAAGTGAAGCCAGCACGTGACGTAGCCAGTGGATGGCACTCCCGGTGGGTGACTCCTGCTGCTGTATTATCATTCGAAGGTGGTAAACACCATACCCTGACAACAAACTAAATCCACCTCGTTTGCGATATGATTTAGGAGAAGCCACCAAGACAAAAGAAATGCTGTCCTGCATTGTTAAGTTTACCTCATTAGAAAAAAAAGGCAAAGAGATAATTCACTCGAACATCCAAACACTGTATAAATAATATGGTGACCTAAATGGAAAGCTTTTAAGATGCCACTCAGCCAGGCACGGTGCCTGGTCCCAACTACTCAGGAGGCAGCGGTGTGGGAAAGAGAACAAGACTCCCTTCTCTCTCTCCCTGGCAAAAAAAAAAAAAAAAAAAAAAGCCGTTTATGGCTATATGAAAATTTTCTGGCCGGGCGTGATGGCTCAGACTTGTAGTCCCATCACTTTGGGAGGCCAAGGCAGGCGGATCACCCGAGGTCGGGAGTTCAAGACCAGCCTGAC
This sequence comes from Leontopithecus rosalia, assembly GCA_028533165.1. Classification (NCBI taxonomy): domain Eukaryota; kingdom Metazoa; phylum Chordata; class Mammalia; order Primates; family Cebidae; genus Leontopithecus; species Leontopithecus rosalia. Next base: position 173,183,368 of record CM052650.1, on the reverse strand, counting down.
CAACATGGAGAAACCCCATCTCTACTAAAAGCACAAAATAAGCTGCGCGTGGCGGCAAATGCCCGTAATCCCAGCTACTCGGGAGGCTGAAGGATAATCGCGTGAACCTGTGAGGCGGAGGTTGCCTCGAGTGGAGATCGTGCAAGTGTACGCCAGTCTGGTGACAGCGTGAGACTCCATGGCAACATAAAATCCAAGAAGTAGAGAGAGGATGATGTGAAGAATAAGGTCTCCCAGTGGCCATGGCAAATAATATTAGAAATAAATGAATGTTATCTTTAGATTGAAGGAATTTCTTTTTAAGACAGTTTCGCTCTTGTTGCCCAGGCTGGAGTGGAATGGTGCCATCTTGGCTCACCACAACCTCCACCTCTCAGGTTCAAGCTATTCTCCTTCTTCAGCCTCCTGAGTAGCTGGGATTACAGGTACTGGGCACCACGCCAGGCTCATTTTTTGTATTTTTAGTAGAGTCAGGGTTTCACCATGCTGGTCAGGCTGGTCTCAAACTCCTGGCCTCATGTGATCTGCCCACCTCAGCCTCTCAAAGTGTTGGGATGACAGGCGTGAGCTCCACGCCGGGCCTCCTCTCTCTAGTTTTAACCTCACGTGTGCAAGAGCCTGAGACCAGTTCTTCAGGTTTCTCTTTGCAGCTTTGATTCTCCCCTGAAGTGCCAGCTCCAGCCACCTTGGAGAGAGAAGCACTGCAGCAGTTACGCCTGCAGCTAGGCTGGGTCAAGGCAAAACCCCACAGCTAAAAATGTAACATTTGGTAGTATTCTTGTATAAAAGCGGTTCTCACTGAAACTGTAAAAGTACAAGACAGGCATATACGGCACCACTCAAAGCAAAGAGAAAGAAGCCTGGTCGTCTGTCAAAGTTTTCACGTACCAGTTAGGACTGCTCAGGCATCGGCGTGACATGGGGCAAGCTTTTCACTGCAGTGACTTATCGTGCTGTCAATCAAATCTCTTTCATAGAAATCTATTCTGCAATGCCTTTTTACATTTCAAATTTTGAATTATTCATTAAATTTTAAATGTATATGTGAGTGTGAGCATATGTATGTATGTTTAGCTTGTGTTTTAGGTATTGGTCATTTACATGATTTATATAGATTCATTGAATTTTTCAGAAATAGAAAAACAAATTCATTGTGAAAGGTAATGTAACATATGGGCAAATCCACAGACTTTTCACTACACCCAATCTAAGGCAAAGTTGCAAAGTTGTGTTTTGCTTTTGCTTTTTTTGTTTTTTGAGACAGAGTTTTACTCTTGTTGCCTAGACTGGAGTGCAATGGTGTGATCTCCACCCACTGTAACCTCTGTCTTCCGGGTTCAAGCCATTCCCCTGCCTCAGCCTCCCAAGTAGCTGGGACTACAGGCGTACATCACTACGCCTGGCTAATTTTTTGCATTTAATAGAGATGGGGTTTCTCCATGATGGCCAGGCTGGTCTCCAACTCCTGACCTCAGATGATCCACCCGCCTCAGTATCCCAAAGTGCTGGGATTACAGGCTTGAGCCACCGTGCCTGGCCTGTTTTTTGCTTTTTAATTGCCAAGTTTAAATTCACAAATCAGGTTAAAGGATGTCATCTGAATCAGTGTGGCCACAAGAACAGAGAAAAAAGTTATCAAATATGGGAATAAATAATGAATTAACAATGAATGTCTTGAAGTTCTTAAAGGAAATACATTTATGATAAAATGTGTGAGCTGTTATTAGAAATGTAATTTACATTCATGAAAGCTACACAAGCAAACACAAATAAGATGAACTACAGATGCAGCCGGAGTATGTAAAGATCCAGAATCTGATGCTACGTGATGCCCTGTCTAGACTATTGCTACTGCAGTTAGCTGTTTAAAGATGCCACTGTCATTTTGCATCCACACTAACCAGATTCCTGCAATAATGTTACTAAAACGTAGTAGGAACAGAGATTTCACTTAGAAGGAGAGAGGTCTGATTCCAGCATTTAGTATCTTGCCTCTGAGGTATTTTTCTGAAGGTTTTAAACAACCATCCAGGCAGTTCCTGTTTTAATTTTTGTGAGTCACCATGGCTGTATTCTAGAATCAGCCAAAGGTCCACCAGCTCCCTTCAAAGGCGGAATTTTCCTGTCAAGGCAATGGTGGTAGAGGACCGACAGGCAGTCAGCCTCTTCACCTTCACGGGACTGCAGACTTCCAGGCGCAGTCTGCTGCTTTCTAACCACCCACTGGAAACCCGTGTTTTACCCTTTGCTGCATAAGCGGAGGCTTGGCGCAGTCCCCGCTACTGTTTGTCAAATCCGGTTCCAGCCGGCCCACCTGGCCAGATTGTGTCAACACGACTTGGTGAGACTGACTTTTTGTCCTTAGATTCCATTCGAAATTCTCAATCACATGTTTATCTAACCTCTAAGTCAGGGCAGAATTGGCACTGTAGGTGATGCCAATCTGATTTAATATAACAGTTGTTTAACTATATCTTACCAAAAAAATTAAAAATTTGTATTAGAATTTGATGGCCCATCGTTTTTGTACATCACTGGTTTGACAGTTTTATTGAATATTACTATTACTCATTAAATTGTGCTAGAACTTACTATACTTAAAATGTGGTTGTATTTTAATCTTCAAAATAAAAAACGGGTATCTATTAATAATTTACTGCAAAAGATTTATCCTCACTTTCAGGTAACACTTTTTTTTTTGAGAGAGAGTGTTGCTTTGTCACCAGGCTGGAGTGCAGTGGTGCGATCCTGGCTCAGTGCAACCTCCACCTCCCGAGTTCAAGTTATTCTCCTGCCTCAGCCTCCCAAGTAGCTGTGAGTACAGACACGTGCCACCACACCCAGCTAATTTTTGTATTTTCAGTAGAGATGGGGTTTCACCATGTTGGCCAGGATGGCCTCGATCTGTTAACCTTGTGATCCACCTGCCTCAGCCTCCCAAAGTGCTGGGATTACAGGCTTGAGCCACCACACCTGGCCACTTTTTGTTTTTTTGATAACACTTGCTTCTATTTAATTTTGGAAATGTTTCTAACTCAACTGAGCTGAATGGTTTACTTATTTTCATGAATCAACTGTAATCGTCTGGAGTTTATCAGGGGGTATTATAGCTAGCTAGCATAAATTATGTATCCTGCTTGACATTAAATCCCTTATTTATTAATATTTTTACTTTATTTTACAGAAACTATGTTATATTAAAAATAATTTTTAAAACAGGAAGTTATATTCAAGTTATGGAGCTGGGTCTGAATTTGACCTTTTTCGCTTTCCCCAAATACCACAACCACATGACCCTTACTCTCCTGGTGTAAAGACTTAGCACAAAATCAGCTCCACCTGAGAAAACGCTCTTTCCTCCACCTTTCCATAACACTGCCAGGCCAAGAAAACAGGTCGCCTACCCTTATACAAGTATTCTTTTTAAAGGAAAGCACAATCTGTAAATATAAATTATACAAGAATAAAAGCAGAGGGTTATAGGTCCTTTACACATGTAAACTCTTTTTTTTTTTTTTTGAGATGGAGTCTCACCCTGTTGCCCAGGCTGGAGTGCAGTGGCACGATCTTAGCTCACTGCAACCTTCACATCCCGGGTTCAAGTGATTCTCTTGCCTCACTCAGCCTCCTGAGTAGCCAGGACTACAGGCATGTGCTACCGTGCCTGGCTAAGGTTTACATTTTTAGTAGAGATGGAGTGTCAGCATGTTGGCCAGGCCAATCTTGAACTCCTGACCTCAGATGAGCCACCCACCTCAGCCTCCCAAAGTGCTGGGATTACAGGTGTGAGCCACCGCACCCGGCCACATGTGCCACTCTTACACTCTATCTGCCCACCTCTGTTTCTATGTGGTTGCTATTGTTTCATCTCATTAGAGTGGCTCCATGTTTTCTTTTGATCACCAAGCCATGAAACAGCAGTCACGGCAGGGCGGAGCACACGGGCCTGCAGCACGCCACGCGGGCATCTGTCCAGGACAGCCACCAACCAGCAGCAGCATCTGTGAAACAAAGACTTCAGTCGATTACAAATTCACATGGGTGACTATACAATCTACGTGTCACTAGCTTGCCCAAAAAACTCCCCAAAATGTCTTTGTTACGTTTTTAATTGAAATTCAGATATGACATGCTTATAGCATTTTCCAAATCTTCCTGTCTAAAAAGACTATTTTAAAAAGTAACAATTTGGTATTTCTTAATCTTAGTTAATTTACCCTAATCTGATTACCAGAGAAAAAACAAAACAAAAACAAAAACAGGAGTTGTAACTTTCGTCTCTGACAAAATAGATTACAATAGTAACAAAGAGCAAAAGAAACAAAGAAGGACATTACGTAATGGTAAAAGGATCAATGCAACAGCAGGAGTCAATGATCATAAATATATATGCACCCAATATGGGAACACCCAGATACATAAGACAAGTTCTTAATGACTTAGAAAGAGACTTGGATTCCCGCACAATAATAGCGGGAGACTTTGACACCACATTGTTAATATTCGACGGATCAACGAGATAGAAAATTAACAGGGACATCTATGATTTGATCTCAGACCTGAAACAAGTAAATTCAGTGAATATCTATAGAATTCTTCACCCTAGGTCCACAGAACATACATTTTTTTTTTTTTAGTATCACGTTACACCTGTTTTGAAAGTGACCACATAAATGGAAGCGAATCACTCTTCAGCACGTGCACAGCATTTCACAGATTTAAACGAAATATTGGTTGGCTGTTTGTTTGTTATTTTCTTTCCTTATTCCTTCCTGTCTCAGCTGTTAAGCACAATTATCAGCATAAAAGAGGTTTTTAAGACCTATTTCTAGATTGCATTCCAGCCTGGGCAATAGAGCAAGACTCCTGTTCTCTCTCCCCCTTTTCTGTTTCTCTTTCTTTCTAAAAAAAAAAAAAAAAGAATGCTTACCTTTAAAACACATATTTTAGAAAAACTATCAACCAATTCAAAATGACACAAAGAAAGAGGTTTAAAGAGTCATCCAGAAACAGAGAGACCCACCCCAAAAATAAGAACAAGTGGAAAGCATAAATTAAGAAGGCAGAAAAAACACCTATGTGATTTTTCTGCCATTTTAATATAGCCACAATATGTAGAAATACATTAAACTCCTAAGTTAAAAGATACAGATTAGATTTACAAAACAAAACCTACTTATATGTTCTTCGTAAGAATTCACCTATAAAAATACATAAAAAGTAATAATTTGGTATTTCTTAATCTTAGTTAATTTACCCTAATCTGATTACCATTTGCTTTGTGAAAGCTCATAAGCCATTGTATAATAATTCACTCTAGAATTTTATTATGACGTCAAGCTCCCTGAAATGGTGCCCAATCTTGTAGAATCCATCATGTTATTTTTCTATTAAAAATCACTGCCCTCCCTTCTTCTAAATCACGTTCCTCATAATTATATGCCTTTCTGATGAAAAGAGGAAAATGTAGTATCATAGGCAAAGTTCAGTGAAATCATTAAGCCCTGGGATTCTAGAAACTTCCAAAATGTGGAATGCCTGAATTAGCCTAGAGAAAGAGGAAGAAATAGAAAGCTGGTGAGTGTTGGCATTTTTATGGCAGGTACGGTCAGCTTTGTAAAGTTTTTGTGACTTGAACTGGTTTAGAAAGCATCACAATGCACACGTTTATATGCAAAGACCAGCCTCACCTATGCCACCCACACCTCCACTGTTTCTCTTTGTACACTCTGGAATAATAAAGGATTTAGCAGGATTAAAATATCAGGCTCTTGTGATAAAGACTAGAAGAAATAGAGTCGATCACATCTTATTTTTCTGTTGTTATTGTTGCTGCTGTCACTATTGAGAAGAAACCTGAAAGAACGCTATCAGAGTCAGTGTACTTACCCTACAGCACCCGTCTCTGTGGATCTTATAGTACAGAGGAATTCATACCAAATGCAAAACCGCTCGTGAATATGGACTCCACAGGTAATGACGGCCTTCTCCTAAAAATAAATCCCTCTCTAGAGCACTCATCATACCTTATTTCGGATGTTTGGATTACTTGGGAAATCTCAGACAAAGGCTTCCAAGGGAATGTGAGATAAAACTATGTGATGCTCTTTCCGTGTTTCAGCGGATTTGCCTGTTTTAGAATACGCTTTGGAAGCCTGTTTGACACCAATCGTTTTTAACATATGCATTTTGAAAACGGAAACAGACTGTCCTCAACTTACGATGGAGTTGTGCACACCCCCTGCTCCCCGTTAAACCCATCTGAAGTTGAAAATAACTTGGCCAGGTGCGGTGACTCACATCTGTAATCCCAGCACTTTGGGAGGTGGAGGCGGGTGGATCACGATGTCAAGAGATTGAGACCATCCTGGACAACATGGTGACACCCCGTCTGTACTAAATATCCAAAAAAATTAGTTGGGTGTGGTGGCGGGCGCCGGTAATCCCAGCTACTCAGGAGGCTGAGGCAGGAGAATCACTTGGACCCAGGAAAGCAGAGGCTGCAGTGAGCTGAGATCGCACCATTGCACTCCAGCCTGGCTACAGAGCTAGACTCCGTCTCAAAAACTGAATAATAAATAAATAAAATAACGAAAGTGGAAAGTGCAATTAATGTAAGACACCTACCATACAGAATGTCACAGCCGTGCCTAGCCGGCCTTAGATGTGCTCAGAACATTTACGCTGGGCAGAATCATCTGACACAAAGCCTATTTTGTAATAAATAAGGGCTGAACCTCTCATATAATTTACGAATGACTCTGTGAAAGTGAAAACCAGGGTAGTTGCAGTACAGTTCCTGCTCGATGCTACCACGATACCACCCTTGCAAAGTTGAAAAATCCTAAATCAAACCGTTGTAAATCAGAGACTAAATTTAATTTTAAAGTTCATGTAATACCCTATGTGGTTTCTATTTCAAATCTATGAAATTATTTGAAACTGGGAAAACACTGATAATTGTATTCATAGACCTAAACTTTGGACCCTAAACTACGTATTTCTGTTACTCTCTTTATTTATCTGTTCATTTATTCGTTTAAAAGGTGAATGCCTAATAAGTGAGAACTGGTCTAGAATTAGTCTAGAATGCTATTTTCTTAAAAAGATAACTAGCCCATCTCAAATGTTCTTATTTCAGAATTTATATTAATAGAAAAATAGATGTATAAATCTATGATTATCTCACAATATAAGTGAATGTATGTGCCAGGTAAATTAAAAGCCAAAATGGGCCAGGTGCGGTGGCTTGCACCTGTAATCCCAGCACTTTGGGAGGCCGAGGTGGGTGGATCACGAGGTCAGGAGATCGAGACCATCCTGGTCAACATGGCGAAACCCCGTCTCTACTAAAATGCAGAAAAGTATCTGGGCACGGTGGCACACGCCTGTAATCCTAGGTTCTCGGGAGGCTGGGACAGGGGAATCACTTCAACCCAGAAGATGGAGGTTGCAGTGAGCCAAGAATGTGCCACTGCTCTGCAGCCTGGCGGAGACTCCATCTCAAAAAAAAAAAAGAGAGAGAGAGAAAATGAAGACATGCCTATGGCTGCTGGGAGGGGATAATTAGACCGGCGTTCAGTAAATGCCGACATGTCATGGCACATCACGGCTCCTGCACGTTTCTCACTCACAACGGACCCTTCTACTGTTATGTCATCTGTCATCTCTTAATTGATGCTGCAGAGTCGTGTTTCACTTCCTAGGCCAGTGATAAGCATCAATGATGGCAGAGAATGCAGAAAATACTTGGGAGAATATCTCTGGCTGATTAACATTAATTGATGATAATAATGTTCATGCTCTTAAAGAATGTATTTTCTTCCATGAATTAAAAGGATCTAATAAGAATAAACTCGCACTTGAGATTCTCCAAACAGCAAGGTACTTAACTCTTTCATTCCTCTTAATGTGGTGCTTGTATTTACTTTATAATTATAAAGTGCATTTTCATAACAACACGAGCCCAACACGTCCTGCCATTGTTTGTGGAGAGCTGGGGAACGGGCAGAACTGTTTCATCCATCGAAGTCCTCCTATAATGAAGCCCCTCTCAGCGCTCTTAATGCCCATGAAATGAAGAGCTCGCTGTAGCTCAGCCTGGCCCACTGGTATTCACATTCCTGCAGCATCCTTGAACAACAGATGCAGGGCATCAAGACAAAAGAGAAATGGCTTTCGGATTGGATAAATCTTAAAGCTCACGGGTATAATGCCATGCTTCTGTGACTCAAGGGTTTTTTGGTAGTACACGATAGTAAACACTCAAACATTAAGATGTTGGCATTGCAGTCCTCAGCAAAGGACGACTCAAGCGAACGAAAGACACCATAACTCACAGGTGTTATGGATTGCCCATAAATTACCAGCAGCTGTGGATGACAGCGAGGAACCCACCCCGCCCGTCTCCGCCTTGCCATTCAGCTCTCAGAAAGCCGAGTTGCCAGATACCACGCTTGGATATTGCCATGTGTGGAGCAGGGATCAAGTCACAGCTTACAAATTTGTCACAAGACACTGCATCTTCCAGTCTGCCACCTTTAAATTAAGTGTCATGATGAGAGAAAAATATGGCATTGCCTTAGGAAAAAGACACCACATTTTGATTGGGCTACAGAATCGGTATGTGACAGTGAAAGGCAGAGCTTTAGAGTTCTCATTTTCTCACAGCTTTCAGTCTAGTGTCTGGGGTATGGAAACAAATGAGAAAATATGTAAAACACAGAGGAAAAATGGAAACCCTGACAACCTCAATGAAAATGCTGACCAAGTCTGCAGCATTTAAAAAAGTCACTGATCACCAACAGGGGTACTGCCTCCTTCCAGCTCCTGACCACAGCCTCTCAGTATTTTATATGACCTGCATCTACACGTATAAAAGATCCATTGTAAAATATACATAGGATCTATTATAAAAGATCTGTACATACATAAGATCTATCTAGCTAGCTGTGTAAATTAAGTATTGGTTTTAAATTGACAATAAGTACCCAGATATGATTAAATGTCTTTTTGGATCTCACACATCTGAATTCTTTTTTTAATTTTATTTTTGACAGAGTCTTGCCGTGTCACCCAGGCTGGAGTGCAGTGACGCAATGGCAATGTTAGCTAACCGTAACCTCTGCCTCCCAGGTTTGAGCGATTCTCCTGCCTCAGCCTCCCAGGTAGCTGAGATTGCAAGCATACACCACCACGCCCTGCTACTTTTTTGTATTTTTAGTAGAGACGGGGTTTCACCATTTTGGCCAGGCTAGTCTTGAACTCTTGACCTAATGATCCACCCACCTCGGCCTCACAAAGTGCTGGGATTACAGGCATGAGCCACCTTGTCCAGCCAAATCAGGCTCTTTTCACCACTGTGCATCCTGCCAACAGCACAGCTCCGGACACAGGTTCTGTATTCAGTGACATTTGTTGTATTGTAGCTATGAATCAAATCATCAACTCAGCTGTGCAAGACAGGACCATTTGTTTATCCCTTTAAAGAAAGCAATCCTCATTCCAAGCCTCCATTCCACGGGAAGTCAGGACATTTAAGTACAAGCATTGTAGGGCCCTCCCCTCCTCCAAGGATCATACTGGGACCCAGTTGTGACCACCTACTTATTCTCTGCACAGGAAGTTATTATCAGGCCAGGGAATGGGTCTCCCTGCCTCACGGCATGTAGGTGCAGCCATGTGTCTACTGCTGCAGCGTGTGACGGCAGCCACCTGTGTCACCGGGTTGATGCCTGCGTGCCTTCTCCTAGATGCCTTCTCGTTCTACTGGAGACTGCATTTTGGGTGGCAGCACCACAAGACGAAAGCAGCTTGGGTCCCTCAGGAAGGGGGAGCGCCATCCCGTCAGAAATGCCTTCCCTGGCCTCTAAGACGTTGGACTGAGAAATAAGCATTCACTGTGATTTCTATGACTAGAGGTTGTCTGTGACAACAACTCACATTAACCAGCCTCAAGTGCCAGCAGACTTATGTGTTCAAATATCATAATGTGACAGATGCGACACAGAAAAGAACTTGGTAAAGCCTGGAGCTAACGTTGAATCTGCGATATCGCAACGTTCTGGTTGAAACGGGAGACCTTGGGTGAGTCAACCCTACGCACTCCACTTCCCTGATGGGGATGTAACAAGAATGCCAAAATTAATGAGATTGTGTGTGTGTGTACATTCCTCAAATATCAAATGCACTGTGTAACTCACAGTAGTCTTACGGGTGTGTGAGTGTGTGTGTGTGTGTGTGTACATTCCTCAAATATCAAATGCACTGTGTAACTTGCAGTAGTCTTACGGGTGTGTGAGTGTGTGTGTGTGTGTGTGTACATTCCTCAAATATCAAATGCACTGTGTAACTTGCAGTAGTCTTACGTGTGTGTGTGTGTACATTCCTCGAACATCAAATGCACTGTGTAACTCACAATAGTCTTGTGTGTGTGTGTGTGTGTGTACATTCCTCAAATATCAAATGCACTGTGTAACTCACATTAGTCTTGTGTGTGTGTGTGTGTGTGTACATTCCTCAAATATCAAATGCACTGTGTAACTCACAGTAGTCTTACAGGTGTGTGTGTGTGTGTGTACATTCCTCGAATTTCAAATGCACTGTGTAACTTACAGTAGTCTTATGTGTGTATGTGTATATTCCTCAAATATCAAATACACTATGTAACTTACAGTGGTCTTACGTGTGTGTGTGTGTGTGTGTGTGTGTGTGTGTACATTCCTCAAATATCAAATGCACTGTGTAACTCACAGTAGTCTTACGGTCATTATAAAAATGAAAACATCAGTAAACAATGGCGCTGAGCACACACTGTGGAGGCGAGTGCCGCAGCTGCCAGCGGTGGTCATCAGCAACACCGCAGAATTACAGACACTTGGGCACACAGCAAAAGCCAGTATTTCACTGTGAGACACAAAGTTTCTTTGGGTGTTCCTCCTCTGGACCCAGTTCCTTACCTCACCTGTCTGTGAACGATGGGTTCTTCCAGCGAGGTCCCCAGCAAGAATTCCAGCGAGAATCTAATCAAACTTACGCTTCAGGACCATCTACTGCATCAGACACTTCCAAAATCCAACTATAGGCCAGGCACGGTCCCTCATGCCTGTAATCCTAGCACTTTGGGAGGCCGAAGTGGGCCGAAATACAATAGGCAAAAACCCAGTCTCTATTAAAAATACAAAAATAAGCTGGGCGTGGTGGCACATGCCTATAGTCCCAGCTACACGGAGGCTGAGGCAGGAGAATCGCTTGAATCTGGGAGGCAGAGGCTGCAGTGAGCTGAGATCGTGCCACTGCACTCCAGCCTGGGCAACAGAGCAAAACACCATCTCGAAAAAGAAAAGCCAGCTATAAACAATATAAACCTGTGATTATTTTTGTAAAAGAGTCAGATGGACTATAACGTAGCTGAATCCTTGCAACTGTGAAGCGTTCTGCGGTAACACTGCCGTCAGCAGGCATAGCTGCCCGACTGTGTGAGTGTTCACGGGCTGCTCAGAGCCCAGCGTTCCAGGTCACATATCTTAGCCCAGCTCATGCTGCAAGACCTGTGGAACTGTCACCAATAAAGCACAAATGTTCCCAATCTCATAGTTCTTATGCAAAAGCAACCTGATAGACGTTTTACAAACTTTGACACAATCCTAAAAAGATCACATTACCAATAGAGTTAAGAAGCTGGAAGAATTCTTTCTAGGCTGGGCGTGGTGGTTCGTGCCTGTAACATCAGCATGCTGGGAGATGCAGGCGGAGGGTGACCAAGTCCAGGAGTTCAACACCAGCCTCTACAAGAAGATGAAAACTAAACAGTTGTGGTGGGACATGCTTGTAGTCCTAGCTACGAGGGAGGCTGAGGTGGGAGGGTTGCCTGAGTCCAGGAAGTCAAGCTGTAGTGAGCCATGACTGCCACACTGAACTTCAGCTCAACCCGTACAATTTTGGAGGTAAAAAAATTAATGCAAAATTACTTTTTTTTGAAACTGTCTCAAAAAAATTCTTTTTCAAATTCAAATTTTGATCAACCATACAAGAAGCAAGACATTTCTTTAATTGTCTCTACAGAAAATAATTATTTAAAATTCTTTTTTTGTTTTTTTGAGATGGAGTCTCCCTCTGTAGCCCAGGCTGGACAGCGGCATGACCTTGGCTCAGTGCGACCTTCACCTCCCAGGTTCAAGCAATTCTCCTGCCTCAGCCTCCAGAGTAGCTGGGATTACAGGCGCATGCCACCATGCCCAACTAATTTTATGTATTTTTAGTAGAGACGGGGTTTCACCATGTTGACCAGGATGGTTTTAATCTCTTGACCTCGTGATCCACCTGCCTCAGCCTCCCAAAGTGCTGGGATTACAAGCATGAGCCAGCGTGCCCAGTCCTTAAAATTCTTATTCAAAAGTAATTTTTTTTTTTGAGACAGAGTCTTGCTCTGTTACCCACGCTGGAGTACAGTGGCATGATCTTGGCTCACTGCAACTTCCACCTCCCAGGATCAAGCAATTCTCCTGCCTCAGTCTCCCAAGTAGCTGGGATTACAGGTGTGTACCACCACGTCGAGCTAATTTTTGTATTTTTAGTAGAGACAGGGTTTCACCATGTTGGCTAGGTTGGTCTCAAACTGCTGACCTCAGGTGATCTGCCCACCTCAGCCACCCAAAGTGCTGGGATTACAGGTGTGAGCCACCAGACAATGCCAAAGTTAGAATTTCAACTTTGAGAAACATTTACTCATTACACCCATGCATTTGTTCACACATTTCTAATCTATTTACTTCTTTTACTACTTAAATTATAATAATTCAGACTTCTCAGTGGTTTTTACATATATATGAGAAATAGTTTTATTTGAAACTATCAAGATCTGTGGTTAAACAAACTGATTATTTTTTAAATATATGGGGCTATTTCCTAAACATGCTATTTTAACTCAAAACAAATAAATTTGTATTGATTTGCCAAACATTTGCCATAGGGCTGAGGCCTTTTGCATGTGTGATTCTGACTGGCAATAGGTATTATTTTTCTGACCTAAGCTGAAACCGGAATTCTTGATCTATGAATTGAAGTTTAGCTTCCTTTCAAAAGGCACCACTCGAGAAGCAATCTGAACGCAGGACCCACCCGAAGTGGGACCCTCCTCCTTGACACGCCTTCAACACCACTCATAATTTTCCTACGTACTCACTTTATCAAATCTTTCCAATGCATTTGACTTAGCATGTATAGAAACAGCTTTCCTTTTCAAACTCATTTTATTCCTTACATAACATTTATCTTATTTTATTTTATATTTATTTATTTTTGAGACACGATCTCGCTCTGTCCCCTCAGGCTGTAGTGGCACAGCATGACCTTGGCTCACTGCAACCTCCGCTTCCCTTCACCTGCTCCTCTAAACACTGTCTTCCCCAGTTCTATGTAAGTTTTCTTTAGCTTTGGAAAATATGCAAAACTTTTTTTCTACTTTATTGCAAAAGCATTTTCAATGCTTGTATTCAATTATATATAAATGTTCTCAGATTGGGTGTTGGATATTATACATTAGTATAATTTAAATATGGAAGAATTTAACAACTAAGCAAATTTGAAATTTTACATGGACATGAGGACATTTTAAGCAGTGCTCTCATGTAAGTTAATTTATAAGCTAGACAAATATGTCTTTCTAAAAAACATTATGTTTGCTTCATTCACTTATTAAAGAACACACGATATGTTTCAATAATACTGAAATATCAACTTTTTAAATTCATGCAGTAAATAAATAATATACAGCTAAACTTATCTAAACTCTAAAAAATGTTTTTCGAAATGATTTTACAATACAGAAATAAAACAATCAATTAGGAAAAAATCTCTGTAGCAAAAATTTGAATCGTTTTATTTTTAAAAATATATGCTTAGGATTGTTTAGGCAAACTGGAAGAGTATGAACTTTTAACTGTGGTAATGATGCCACTTTTCTCATTTAAAGCTAGAGACAATTATTACACATAATCAGTTTATCTGAAAAATGAAACAACTTAAAATAATCATTAATAATATGACTGAGTTTTCATACATTTAAATAGGGCTAAAACTATAATCAAGTCTGCATACTGGAAGAAAATAATCATCTTACTTTGTCCCATAAGATATTAATTTCTAGGCTTCTAGCAAATAAGTCTCAGAAAGGTTGCTTTTCCTTTCTGGTGGAAAATAAGTAATTGTTCATTATAGTCAGCACCTGGCCTTGTCATCATATCTCAAAATTCTGAGACTGTGGAAGAATCTCCTCATCACACAGACAAGAATCACCAGTATGATTTAGAGGTCTGGGCCTTAACTACCAGAAACAACTTCTTTGTTAGAATACCTAAACCAACAAGCTTCCCTCCTGCCCTAGTTTAGAGTAATCATCAAATTTTGGGTATAAGCAAATAAAAAGCTATTCCTGGGAACTGGCAACCAAATGCAGTACGTTAGCAGGTGTGTGTGTCTTGTAAAACAGCAGGCGGGTTTTCTATGGCAGTCTTTCTGCTTGTGTATGGGAATGTTTCTTCTAGAGCAAGGATGCTAATTTTCCATTACTGCCAAAATCTTAATGTCACCCTTGGTTCCACTGCTTCATTTCATCCTCGGTTCCTTTGTGATTGATATTTCGACCATGAGCACTGACTTTAAAACGCTCTTAGGATTCCAAAAAGGATTGATTTCTCTTTTTTACTTAATTTTGCTATAAAGTATCATTTGGTGTTACTAGTATTGATAAAAATACGCGAATGGCGGAAATTACTACTTCAGTTTCTGATTAAGGGAGAACTTCTTACCCTAAGCTCCGTGAACAATGATCAATTGATTACCAAGTTAGTGATTAAATCTGATTTTCTCAAGTCACTTCCAATGCTAAACAGATTCACAATCATTATGTCAACAGGTTCAGATGTAATCTACCTACTTTTCTAGTGGCTCTTACGTTCAGTCAAATATTAATGGGCAATGGAATAATATCCAATAAATTTTATCAAGAAATTTCACCAATATCGATATATTAGATGCCCTGATAATAGGGCTTTTAAAAATTATATCCATCATGATCATTGTGCCTATACTAGCATAGGTACATACTCTATGCCAACCTATTAATATATGAACATATTTCTAGTATCATTAAGAAATAAGTGCATTTAGGCCGGGCAAGGTGGCTCATGCCTGTAATCCCAGCACTTTGTGAGGTCAAGGCAGGGAGATCACTTGGGGTCAGACTGGCCACCATGGTAAACTTTTCTCTACTAAAAATACGAGAATTAGCTAGGCGTGGTGGTGGGCACCTGCAATCCCAGCTACTTGGGAGGCTCAGGCACGAGAATCATGAAAGGGAGGTTGCAGTGAGCCAAGATCCTGCCTCTGTGCTCCAACCTGGGCAACAGCGTGAGTGAAACTCTGTCTGGAAAAAAAAAAAAAGCCAGGTGCTGTGGCTCAAGCCTGTAATCCCAGCACTTTGGGAGGCCAAGGCAGGCTGATCATGAAGTCAGGAGATTGACACCAACCTGGCCAACATGGTGAAACCCCGTCTCTACTAAAAATCCCCCCCCAAAAAAATTGGCTGGGTGTGGTGGTGCCGGCCTCTAGTCCCAGCTACTCAGGAGGCTGAGGTGGGAGAGTCGCTTGAACCCAGGAGGCAGAGGTTGCAGTGAGCCAAGATTGTGCCACTGCACTCCAGCCTGGGCGAGAGAGGGAGACTCCATCTCAAAACAAACAAACAAACAAACAAAAAAACGCAACAGACAATCAAAAGACATTCTATTTTTTTTAAAATTCCTAAAGTGTTAGTAAAGAAATGTTTTAAAGTATAAACCTGAAAAGATAAGAGGATAGAGAGGAAGACAAGAACAGATGCAAGATTTTTAAAACTTCTTTGGGGGTAAAGAATGAACACAAGAATGGCAAGTGATTTATAAAGTAGAATAAGTAAAAGACATTCTACACACACGAATGCTTTTCACAAATAATTTATAATATATTACCTTTTAAAAGGTATCTGGCTTCTGTCGAAAATACCAGTATTTAAAACAATGACAGGCTAACAGAATTTCATCAGATGGTATGCTTTAGTGGGCCGGGCAGATGGGAATTACATGACTTTCTCCCTCAATGATCACTTCCGGGAAAATCGATTCTCAGCATGTGCGCAGCGTGAAAGGGACTCAAGAGACGTCATTTCTAATTTTGCATGTGTTTTGGAAAACGGCATGCAGGTTTCGTGACTTAAATGCATTTGTGGTTTGGAGATACACGCTTATATTACAGAGGAAATGATATTTTTCAGCAAGGGTTCAATGCAGGAAGAAGAACCTCTAGCAAACAGTGAGGGGTTGTTCCAGAGATCTGAGCTTCTGCCCTTGGGGGAGCTGGTCACACCATTCTGAGGCTGCTTCTGCTGCAGCTGAACACTGATGTGTTCAGGACGGGTAGCTGGCAGGGAGCATGATGTCCAGTGGGTGAAGAGGGACAACACTGGAACCTGGGAGAATGGGCAGAGCCCACACAAGAACAAGCTGTGAGCTCGTTCATGTCTCACACACTCAAGCCTTCATCCTCCATGCAGAGATGGCTGCAGGAGAAGGTGACATTTCACATCAGAGCTAGACCCTCATATGGGCCAGAAATCAGAGAACCTGAAGGAGGGTCTCACAGAGCACAGGGAGCTGCAAGACCAGCTCGGCGGTGACAGAAGATAAGCAGTAGCATGTCTGGGGGTGAAAACCTCATGCCCCACACCCACCATGCACGCATGAAATGAAGCTGGCACAGCGCCCTGCGGCCTCCCAGATCACACGCGCTGTCTTGTGGGCCAGGCTACCGGGAACTCTGTGGCAGAAGAAATTCTAAGAGGTGCAGTCGCGGCTTTGCTAAACCGACACGACACAAATGCACCACAGATGTGATGCCCAGGGTCACTTCTAGCATCAACCAGGGCTCAGCAGTGTTGGCACCTTTAACTAAGAGGGAGGATATATGGGGCATGACAATATTCTCTGCACTAAAGGTATATGGGGCATGACAATATTCTCTGCACTAAAGGTATATGGGGCATGACAATATTCTCTGCACTAAAGGTATATGTGGACATGACAATATTCTCTGCATTAAAGGTAT
>CM052650.1:173150969-173165732 GCA_028533165.1 Leontopithecus rosalia | reverse complement strand
TTAATCCCAGCACTTTGGGAGGCTGAGGCTGGTGGATCATGAGGTCAAGAGATCGAGACCCTCTGACCAACATGGTGAAATCCTGTCTCTACTAAAAATACAAAAATTAGCCAGGTGTGGTGGCATGCACCTGTAGTCCCAGCTATTCGGGAGGCTGAGGCAGAAGAATTGCTTGAACCCGGGAGACAGAGGTTGCAGTGAGCTGAGATCACTCCATTGCACTCCAGCCTGGGTAACAGAACAAGGTTCCATCTCTAAAAAGAAGAGTTGAGTCGGAGGTGAAGGGGGATGGACATCATTTGGAGCCCAGTGGGTCACAGTGAGGCTTTGGCACTCACCATGAGTGAGACGGGAAGCTATCAGACCGTTTGCAGCAGAAGACTGACGTGATCTTGTTTACCTGCTAACAGGATCTGCTCTGTCTGGTGGGCTGAACAAAGAGACAAAAGTACACCAAGAAGACTAGCTACTGTGCCAACCCAGGCAGAAGATGGTGGTTTGGGTCAGAGATAAGGCAGTGGGAAAGTATAATGTGGTTACATCCTGGATGTGCTGTGAATGCAAAGTCAACAGCTTTCTGGTAAACTGGATGTAGAATGTGTGAGAAAGAAAGGAATCAAGAATGTGGAAGGTAGAAAGGTATTTGGTCTAAACAACAGGAAGAATGAAATATCTCCATTGAAATGGAGATGACAGGTAAGCAGCATGCATGGATGTCAGTCTGGGACATTGAATTTGAAGGTGCCTGTATGCAGACAAGCAGAGATAAGAAATAGAAGTGGGGCACTTCAGGAGGCCAATGTGGGCAGATCATGAGGTCAGGAGATCGAGACCATCCTGGCCAACATGGTGAAACACCGTCTTTACTAAAAATACAAAAATTAGCTGGGCATAGTGGTGTGTGTCTGTAGTCCCAGCTACTCGAGAGGCCAAGGCAGAAGAATTGCTTGAACCTGGGAGGTGGAGGTTGCAGTGAGCCAAGATCATGCCACTGCACTCCAGCCTGGTGACATAGTGACATAAAAAAGAGACAGAAAAAGAGAGAAAGAAAGAAAAGGAAGAAAAAGAAAGAAAGAGAGAAAGAAAGAAAGAAAGAAAGAAAGAAAGAAAGAAAGAAAGAGAAAGAAAGAAAGAAAGAAAAAGAAAGAAAGAAAGAAAAAAGAGAAGGAGAAAGAAAGAGAGAAAGAGAAGAAAGAAAAGAAAAAGGGCTATCTGAGTCTGGAACTCAGTGAGAGTTCCAACTGTTGATAAACGTGGGAATCATTGCCATAACAGTAATATTTAATGCCATGAAGCCAGATGAGATCACCAGAGAAAGAGTATAGACAGAAAGAGAAGTTCAAGAACTGAGCCTTGAGGCAATCTGTGCATCAGAAACGTAATTACAAGAACACATGGATCAAGACCCTCAGCTAAGCATGGTAAATGTACTTACGAGAAAGAGGGACCACAGCAATATCAAACAGGAACAAAGCACCACTAAACGTGAATGAAGTAAAAATGTAAGTACAAAAAAGATCACAGTTGAAATGAAGAAGAAATGGTTCACGTAAATAGCACAACAAACATAAGCTAAGAGGTGAAACTTTCCAGAGAGCAGCAATAAAGAACAAAGAAGAGAGACAAAAGAAAATCTAAGAGAAAACACAGGCTAGAAATAAGTGTACCAGTGTCCAGATTATGAGTCTCAAGAGCAGAGAAATAAAAATGAATCTGAGGAAATACATAAGAAATAATGGAAATGAATTTCTCAGAATTCAAGAAAGATGAATGATCTTAAGTAAAAGAGCTTGTAGGGGACCAAACAACTGAAAGAAAAAGAAGGCACTCAGATAAATTCTAGGGAAATTTGAAAAATATCATATACAAGAACAAACTTCAGAAAACTTTTAAACAGAAAAGATCATCTACAAATGAGCAAACCAACACATTGAATGCAAACAGATAACGGAAAGCCATTTTTACCATTTTTAAGGAAAATCATTTTAACTAGAATTTTCTACCCAGCTAAATAGTCCATTACTTGTAAGCTTGTAATAAAAATATTCTCAGGTAAACAATTTTTAAAATGTTTGCAATGGAGACACATGGACTTAAGAATATGCTCAAGAAATTGAGGAAAATATTCAAGTATGTTGTAAGAGACATAGAAAGCAGAGCATGTAAGCAGAGCATTCCAGATATAGAAAATATGGGATGTAGATGTTATTTTTAAATTGTTGTCTAAAGGAAAATAAAACCAGGACAAAATGAAAGAAAATGCATTCAAGTTAACCCAAAACTAAAATGAAGACATTATCAATATGACTTGGCTGTGAAGGAGTGTGGACTAGTAACCAGTAGGATGTAAATATATGTTAAAGTGTTTTCTAATTAAGGAAAGGGAAGCGATAGATATCAATAACAGAATAATTGATGCTCAAAGGATGGAAAAAGAGAGACTAAACTAATATGAACCAAAAGAAGGCAAGGATAGAAATCTCAGTATCTGACAAAACAGATCTTACAGTAAAAATGTAGAAGAGAGAAAAAAAAGAAAACTGTCCTGTTGGAAAAAAAGAATGTTAAATATGTATAAAATATTTCAAGGAATAACAGAACAGATTCTCCACCGTGCCTACCATAAGCACATATGTAACTAACTGTAGAATTACAGTGTATCAAGCAAGAATTAAATTGTAGGGAGAAATCATAACTTCAACAATCGTAGTTGGAGATTACAAAATATCCTTCCCAGAAAATGGTATATCATGCAGGCAAAAAAAAGAAAAGACAGAGGTATTGAAACCTATAAATAAAATTAAGACACTTGTGCTATAATATACCATGTAAGAATACAGAATATTTGAAGTCTCAGTAAATACCAAAGAAGCAATTTAACATCTTATTATAAATCCAGTAACCATAATTATAATAATTTAGTTTGCTAATCAATATCTTGAGCTCATATATTGTATAATACCTAATTTTATGGGAATTACCTGAAAATAAAGATTGAATGATGTTAAAAATAGCTAAATAACTATAATGTAACAAACCTTAAAAAATAATTATAGTTATTTTAAAGTGATTATAAATAATAAGACACAAAAATTTACAAAATTTTAAAATGCAGGTGATTCAATATTCTCACAAGTACCTATAATTTTTATGGCAAGTTTAAATTGTATTTATCTTAAAGAAGAATTTAAATTAATCGAAGGAAATGTTAGGATTACATTTTCTTTTTCTGAGAGCTGAAATTGTTGTGGAAACATTTTAGCTGTTGAGCTAAATATCCAGATCTGACACTGAATTTACATGCCATCCTGCCCTTTCCTGAAAACGTAATGGATCTGTCACCTTCATTTCATCATGTGAAAAACTGGTGGGGTTAACACAGGATCTGCTAATTCTAGAGTCTGTGGCTCTCATGTGCTCACCTTCCAGATTTTAGCAGGGCTTCCATTTACAACTTTAAAAAGCACAGACAAAAACTTACATAGCAGCCTGCATTCATCTGTGACGTTACCACAGCTGATGTCCTCTCTGGTATGTGGTTATTAAGTTCACTGCTTTCTGTAGTCCCCACATTTACTGCCTTTGAATACCAGCTGAGTAAGATGACAAATTCTGGTCACGGCAGCTTATCTCAACCTTATGTGCTGCTTTCCAAAAAGCAGGTTCCAAGTCAGCAGGCATATTTTCTTACCCTATGGTAGTTTAAAAAAATAATTTTGTTTGTGTTATACAGTATACAACCAGGTGATAAAATCAATACAATGATAAGAAGCAGGGCAGATACACGGCATCAGCTATTCATTTCAGTGGAAGGGTAAGAAGAGCAGAGATACTCCATTTTAAAACCGCCCGTGTGTTAACTACAGTAATATGCAAATACCCTGACAATTAGAGTCTGCTAACTGCAGTAAGAGTGATTTAAAATATTACAAAAGGGCCGTTATAATCTATGAAATTATTCATAACTACTTGCTCACCAGCCTTCATTTCACATTAATATTTGCCATTTGCATAAGTGATTCTAACCAATGAAGTCCAAACCATTTAAAAGGTTATTTATTAATTAGGCAGTTGATTAATAATTATAGACTGGAAAATTGTGACTTCATGTTTCAAAATTCTTGCTTTGCATTGTCAAAATGACAATTTTTCATTCAAAGACTCTAGACTCTCGTATAGTGATGATCATGAAACTTATTTACTAGTCTGGTAGTTACTGGGCTTCCGTAATTAAACATTCTGTCAAGTTCCATTTACTTAAAATAAACGCAAACAATAAAAGAAGCTGCTTAATCTCAAGGCTTCCACTGGAACAATATTTATTCTGTAATGATTCAAACAGAAAATCCAGGTCTGTGAGTCATGAAGGAATTCAGTGCTGAGCACTTGCTTGCTGCCTGCAAAGTCATTAATCCCATCAGCATAATAGGTAGACAGGACAATTCTACACACCAGGGGCTGTGGACTTCCTGACAGAGAGAGCAGGCACCCTTCCTGAAACGTGCACAGCACAGCACCAGGCAGCTGGCCTTTACACCTTTCCAATCCAACACCCACACTTGAAGCTGTCGGTATTGGCCTGCTTAACTCGGACTGATTATTCACCTAGAAAATCAAAAGCCTCTACAGATGAACGTGTAACTAATAAGTGATTCTGGAGAGGTTGCTAGATATGTCAATACACAAAAACAAGTGATTGCTGTACACAGCAATTGACAACTAGAAAGTTATCTTCTTAAACTTCATTCAAAATGGCATTGAAAGTACAAATGGTACTTTCGTGCCCCTTCACAATGAAGATAGGGTCTTAGAAAGGCAGTCAGACAGTTTCGTCATTGTCCAAATGTAGAGTGTGCCTACACACTGGGTGGCGTAGCCTACTACACACCTCGGCTATGTGGTGCGGCCTTAGCCTGCACACCCGGACAGCAGGTTACCACTGCACTGAACACTGTAAGCAGTTGTAGCACAGCGATAAGTATCTGTGCTTCTAAAGGCATCTCAACATGAAAAGGGACAGTAAACATACAGTGTCTTATGGGACTGCCGTCACACGTGCGGTCTACGTGTCTACTAAAACAAAAGGCATAAAACATCTTTTCTTTGAAAACTGCAAAATATTATTGAGAGATATTAAATAAGACCAAAATCAATGCGATGATATACATTGTTTCTAGGCAGAGAGACCCAGTACTGCAAACTATCGGTGCTCCCAAAGTGACTTACAAATTTCACAGCAACGCCAATAAAAATCTCAGCCTTTTTTGTGGACCTTGATAAACGGATTCTAAAATATAAATGGCCAATGCAATAGGCCAAGAATAGCTAAGAAAATCCTGAATAACAAAATTGGAGAACTTACAAAACTGACAATCAAACCTTATTTTAAAGTTGCAGTATTAAAATCAGTGGATTATTGGTGGAAGAGTAATAAATAGACCACAGGAAGAAAGAGAGTTCAAAAAACAAAACACACACACACACACACACACACACACACACACGAAGCACAGGTATAGATACTCGATGTATAGCAAAGATGGTATCGTGGGGAAAAAACTGTTTTAATACGTGGACATAAATTGTAAATCTATGTGAAAAAAAGTTAATATTGACTTCTTCATTAGACTCTACATTCGTCAACAATACTATCAATAGATTGCTAGATATGCCACACAATAGACATATTATTCAGAAATGAAAATGAACAACTGCTACAGATGACCCCCAGAAACACGCTATTAAGCAAAAGCAGCCCGACTGAAGAGGAAGCGAACTTTTATATTCCATATGCATAAAGTTCCAAAACAGCCCAAACTCACCCCTGGAGTCAGCAGGCAGGAGCGCAGTTGCAGGGAGAGAAGTGAGGGATAGCCACAGGAGGAACTGGAATGGCTTTGCCAGAGGTTCCAGCAAAGCCAGTTTGGGAGCACCTCTGTGAACAATAATGCTTGTTGCACTTTGTGTGGTAATCAGGCCGTGTATTCGGGACTGAAGCTTATTCTACAGGTAGATAGGTCCGCTGTAATTTGCCTTTGGTGGAAGTTGGTGGTAGGGGGTGGCTGGAGACGGAACACTGCATTTCAGAAGAAAACTACGTATTAGACTAACCTTTGACTCCTGGTTGGCTGCCTGGTCACCCGTGATGTGGAGCTGCTGACAACAGACACCCTCAGCAAGACTCGGCTCGAAAAATCAACAACCAGATTCTCCTTGATTGAGGAGCTGATAAATAGCTCCTCGTGGTCCAGCTCCTGATTTGGTTGTTGGTTACCTAAGTGGTCATTTAACAAACTGCAAATCTTATGATTTGCTCCTTTTTGTTGCATATTTTACACTTCAGTAAAAGAGTCATGAAAATATGTTTAATGATTGCATCAAATTCCTCTCAGGATACCATGAAAAACAATAATGGATGGTATGTACACAAACAAAAGGAAAGATGATTAAATGTTAACTAATTCTCAAAATGTAAACAATAATTCAAGTCAAATATTGCTCAGGAGCCTGGGTTCAGTTCGAATTACCTAAAATCTAGCTAGAAGTTTTAGGTAACTTCTAGGCAGAGTCTTGGTTTCATGGAAAAAGCCCAGAAGAGTAGACATAAAATTGTCACCGAAACACGAGGTGCTCGGCCTAGGTCCTGCTGCTCGCTGCACAGAAAGCCAATCACTGAGGTGATCAGTGTTGCCAAGAAAGAAGGCTTTAGTTTGGTGCTGCCCCTGAGGTGATGCCCACAGAGTCTCAAATCCATCTCCCTGACTGACTAAAACCAGGGGTTTATATAGCAGGCAAGAAATGTAACAATGTGGAAGAAAACAGGAACCCAGGATGGGAAAAAAAACAATCATGATGAATGATTTAGCAAAAGAGATAAATCAAAAAAATCTACTAGAGAGGAGACTCAGTTTTGCAGACAGTAAGACCTAATAAAGACAGCATGAGGCCAACTAAATCTGTCTCTCCCCACTTCATTTTCTCCCTGCAGTTTCCTCAAAAATTAAACAAATTCTTTTATCTTTTAATATCACAAAAACATTTTATTCAGAAGAGAAAATCATATTTTACCTTTGTATAGTGTGTTATTAATGTTACAGCTAATTTTAATTAAACCTAATTGTAATCAGTTTGACCATAAGGTAAGATTTCCATAAACTTTTAATAATCTTTTCAAAGTTTCTGCTAAAGAGCAGCTCAATGCTCCAAGCAAATGCTGTTATTCCAACACATGGGCCCAGATGCTGGCTGACCTTGCATCAGTGTGCTTTTGATATTAACATTTAATTTTTTTTTTTTGAGACAGAGTTTCACTCTTCTTGCCCAGGCTGGAGTGCAGTGGCACGATCTCGGCTCACCGCAACCTCCGCCTCCTGGGTTCAAGCAATTCTCCTGCCTCAGCCTCCCGAGTAGCTGGGATTACAGGCACGCACCACCGTGCCCAGCTAATTTTTATATTTTTAGTAGAGACGGGGTTTCACCATGGTGACCAGATGGTCTCGATCTCTTGACCTCGTGATCCACCTGCCTCAGCCTCCCAAAGTGCTGGGATTATAGGTTTGAGCCACCACGCCTGGCCATTAACATTTAATTTTTAGAAAAAGCGAACTCATCTTATCCCTCAAAATTGGCCCTTTCAATCTCATGCATCCACCTCTTCTGTGATATCCCTGGGTCTAGAGGTATGGAATAGTTTTAATTTCTTGCCCCTTGTCTCACAAAAGCAGTTAATTTTGATTATCACCTTCTCCTGGGTCTGAAGACAAAGCTTCAACAGCTGTCAATGCTCAATTTATTAGGCGTTGGTGCCCTTTTTAGACCCAGGAGTTGAAGCCCTGTAACTCAACAGCACAGGGATTAGTTAACAGATATTTATATTACAGAAAGTCCTGTCATTCTCTCTAACATGTTACAAATTAAAACTCTGATTTGGCATTTAGAAATTACTGCCTGCTGCACTTCAAACCACTGTATTAATGTAGTTAGGTTACTCATTGCATACATCTAATTGCTAGAATTCTAGTGATGAGGCGTGACCAAAAGCATCAAAATTGTGATAAGTCCTGTCTCAAACTTATCAATGTCAGACAACTAACTTTCTCTCCATCATTAAAAAATAACAAATGCAAATATCCATTTGGTAAATTCAATATGAAGATATGTAATCTCTCTTCACTTAAATACTGTACAACAGGCTGTGGGTGGTGGCTCACACCTGTAATCCCAGCACTTTGGAAGTCTGAGGCAGCAAGTCACGAGGTCAGGAGATTGAGATTGTCCTGACTAACATGGTGAAATACCATCTGTACTAAAAATACTTTAAAAAAATATTAGCCAGGGGTGGTGGCATACACCTGTAGCCCCAGCTACTGCAGAGGCTGAGACAGGAGAATCCCTTGAACCTGGGAGGCAGAAGTTGCTGTGAGCCAAGATCGCACCACTGCACTCCAGCATTGGCAACAGGATGAGACTTCGTCCAAAAGAAAAAAGTAATATACAACAAAACAAGGACAAAGTAAGAACAGGCACACAACAATTTCTTTTCAGCTGTTTAAAAGAGCATCACCACACATTTCCAAGACTGCTTTCTAAAGACAGTGCTGACAACTGATGAGGTAATTTTCACCACTGAATCTTCAGACAGGTACAACTCTTGTATTTTGCTTTCAGGTACACACATGAAAGCCTATCAGTGATAAAGGCTTGAGATCAAAGGCATTAGTAAGGCCAACTGTTTTGATTACTACTTAATACCAGTGAACGTCACTTAATGTTAACAATGACTGACACACTACATTTGTTTGAGAGAAATCTCAATCAATATAACTTCCCTAACTACAAGGCCAAACTTCCCTGAACATTAAAACTTTGTACCTATATTGCATTAAAGGAAAAGATCTGAAACCTACTCAAATTGTTGATTGAATTGAATTACCTTATAAATAAATACCATGTAAACATTTCTACTGTCCCCTACTTTTCCAAATAACAAAACATATAATGTATTATTTCTCTTCAGAACTTATAAAAATAAGCCTTTATGTTTTTATTTTTATTGTTTTTGCCAGGAAGCTTAAAGATAGCTCTCTAGATCATCAGAGGTAAGCAAAGCCAACCAAATTTTAAATGGCTGATGTGCTCTATCAATTGTTGCAGACTTGACAAAGGTGGCTTAGGAATTCTGGGTAAGAACAAATAACGAATTGATAGAAACACATAGGAAACAGAATGACTATTGAACCAAAGGAACGCCTTCCATTAGAAACTTAAAAACAGGCTGAGTGTGGTGGCTCACACCTGTAATCCTAGCACTTTGGGAGGCCGAGGCAAGTGGATCATGAGGTCAGGAGATCGAGACCAATCTGGCCAACATGGTGAAACTTTGTCTCTACTAAAAATACAAAAATTAGCCAGCTGTGGTGGCAGATGCCTGTAGTCCCAGCTACTTGGGATGCTGAGGCAGGAGAATCCCTTGAATCCAGAAGGTGGAAGTTGCAGTGAGCTGAGATCATGTCACTGCACTACAGCCTAATGACAGAGTGAGACTCTGTCTCACAAAAAAATAAAAATACAGAAACTTAAAAACATCAATAACTACATATATATGTATATGTATGCATGTATGTTTTGGAGAACAAACAGCAAATAAATAAAAATTAAAGGCAAAACCAAATGAGCAGGAAAGCAACTCCCAAGTTTTCTCCTGCTCTGTTAACGATGGAAGCAAAACAAGCAAAAAACAACATGATAGATATTTTGTTCCTGGTATAAAAATTAATGTCTTTATGTCCACAAATACCAGTTCATATTTTGTGCAATTAGGTAATTTTCTGTAGGCAAGTGAAAGGTACTTTAGTGCTAGTACTATCTATGCAGAAGAGCAAACACAGTGTGAAACAAAGCAATGTGAACATTTATGTGGAATTTGGCTCCGTGTTAAACCTGGCTTTATGTTTAACTACATTTTTTAAAAAGTTTCCAAACTGCCAATGCATTTCTTTACAATGTGCATGGAGATAGACACCCAGAGAAATGGGAAATGTTACATGTGACTTACACAAACCATCCACAACATGCCTGGACTTTCCGTTCAGTCCCAGATTTTCTTCTTCTTCTTTAAAGAACAAGTCATTTCACTCTAGGTCAGGAAATTTACCATACAAGCTACTTTCTCATGCAAAATTGTTATCTTTTTTTTTAATCCCCTTCCATCCAAAAATACACCTTCATATCCATAACTTTTTTCACATCTCTCTTCCCTACTTAGTGTTCCCTACTACCTCGTTTCATCAGTGAACTTTTTCAAGTCCGTAATTTGAATTAACTTTTAGATAACTTCTTGAATTAGACCAAATTATTATTTTTCTCACTAATAATACATCTTTTTGGCACAATTTATATACAGCAATATATATTAACTATAATTACTATCCATAGTAACCTTAAATTTTAGTGAAAACCTAGGAAGCAAGAAATCCTGAACTATCCAATATTAGCATTTTATAGATGAGAACAACTTCACAATTTTTAGAAACATAATTCCTCATATCATAACCTTTTCTTAATTAGAAATGAGCCAGATATCCACTGAGCATCAAAAATAAATTTATGATTTTAAATTACACAAAGTTTACCTAAAACATTTAGCCCATTTACATGTACTCAATTCTGTCATTTTTAATACTTAGATTACTTATGAAAACAGATACCAGACACCATCATTTCAAGTAAAGTTAGTTATTTCCTTGTTAACCATTTTTTTTTTTTTGAGACTGAGTCTCTCTCTATTGCCCAGGCTGGAATGCAGTGGTGTAATCTCGGCTCACTGCAACCTTCCCCTCCTGGGTTCAAGTAGTTCTCTTGCCTCAGCTTCCCGAGTAGCTGGGACTACAGGTGCGTACCACCACGTCCAGTTAGTTTTTCTGTATTTTTAGTAGAGACAGGGTTTCACCATATTGGCCAGGCTGGTCTCAGACTCCTGACCTTGTAATCCGCCGGCCTCAGCCTCCCAAAGTGCTGGGATCACAGACATAAGCCAGTGTGCCTGGCCCTTGTTAACTATTTTTTAAAAGCCAGTGAATATCAGATGCTCACCCAAAAGCCACAAAGTTCAATATTTTTGTATTTTTGCCAATAACTCAAAAGATTCAGCTAACAATATTAAATTAGTCTCATTTGTCAAAAAAGACACGCAAACTTTTTGTTTTGGCTGAGTTTATAGTTTATAACCTTTAATATCAAACTTTAATGCTTCAAAATATCTAGCAGAGACAAATACAAGACCCAGAAAAAATGTATGGGTCTTGTATTTGACAAAAAAATGACAATTCTGAAGACATTTATGTTTTTGTTTTGTCAATAATTTTTAATTCAGCTTCTTTATTAAAGGTTTACTTAAGTCATGTGAACTTAAAAATTGCTTGGACTTATTTATTTATGAGCACTTTTATTTATAAGCCAATTTGTTATACACAACACATAACAATAAATGCACATGCAAATAAACACATCTAGCCGTGTATACACACACAGGTGGAGAGCCAATAGCCTGTACCTTGAATCTCTAGTAATGAGATAGCAATGCTACCTTACCTGTCTACAAACATGTTCACATAGCTGAACTTTGTTAGCAGCAGTAAGGAATCCAGTGAAAGCTGTGAACCAAAATTTTGGGTAATGCAGTTTCCATGGCAGTTTGACTTTCAAAGGCCAAACCTCCCCAGAGTCTAAAGAATGCTGGGGCCAGGCAGCACCACAAGAGAACATCACACACTAACCCGGCCAGACCCTGCTTAGAACAGCAGCACAGAAGCCTGGGTACGTGCACCTCCGTCCCGGTTGCCCATTCTACAGCAAACTCCAGATTCCAAACAGTATTGGAGCCAAACAGTATTGCAAAAGAGCATCTGTTGACCAAATTCCAGCTTTCCCATGGCTATATCAATCACACACAAGAAATCACCAAAACACAATCCAACTGCAGCAACAAACAAGCCCAAATGTCCAAACTGCCACAGCGGGTGCTTCCTCTCTCCACCACTGGGCTTGATCAACGGCAGACAAAAATTCTTTAGGGATTTCCTGAACTCAGAGGAGCTGATCCCACTGTCTGGTACTCACAAAACACATTCATTGCCCAGACACAACACGCAATTACAAACAAGCCCCCAACAATGTCCAGACTGATACAAGGTGTGTCCCTCTCTGTCAGTCAGGCTTGTTCAACCTAGAAATGGACATTCTTTTTAAAAATATCACAAATTGGGCCTGGCATAATGGCTCACGCCTGTAATCCCAGCACTTTGAGAAGCTGAGGTGGCAGATCACGAGGTCAGGAGTTTGAGACCAGCCTGACCAACATGGTGAAACCCCGTCTCTACTAAAAATACAAAAATTAGCTGGGCGTGGTGGCACGTGCCTGTAATCCCAGCATGGTGGTGGGCACCTGTAGTCCCAGCTACTTGGGAGGCTGAAGCGGGAGAATCAGTTGAACCAGGGAGGTGGAGGTTGCAGTGAGCTGAGATTGCACCATTGCACTCCAGCCTGGTGACAGAACAAGACTCTGTCTCAAAAAAGAAAAAGAAAGGGAACTGGGAGCTTGGAGATACTGTTTTCAGGCAAACACAAAGGAGAACCCTGGGGTCCTTTTGGAAATAGCTGAGGGTCCCTCTGAGACGAGATCAGTTCTAAAAATTAAAGCCGGTGGGGCCTCATATTGTCGTAAGTTGTATATGAAAAGTAAATGTGGCCTTCTTATTGTTTTCACAGGCTGGTAAGTTCTGAGACTTAAAGATCACAGTATATTTAAACATTAGACCCAAATGATCGTTAACGTGGAAGCTTCTGCAGCATGCATCTTGTATTCTTCTTTTCCCTGATTTTGCCTTTGTATTTATATTTTGCTTTTACTCATTTATAATTTAATATGCGATTGCTCTTGTTCTTGTTTATGAAATGCTTGGGTAGACAAAGGCAAATGAGGAAGGAAATTATTAAACATAAAAATAATAAATAATCCGGAAAAGCACCATTCTGGATTTTTATTTTTCATGGATTAGCTTTTCATCTGGCCGTGCGACCTAAGGAAATGCAGCTATTTTATTGTGATCTCCCTTCTCTCCCTAAACCATGAAGGAATTGAGTTGGATACTGTCTGAGGTCCCTTGAACCGCCAGGACTTAACCATGAAATGTATGTTCATGTAACTTGGTATAACATCCTGAAAACATTTTCTGTTAAGTAAAGGATTTCATTCTTGGAAACTTATAGCTTAAAAATATTGATTGAAAATCTCAAGAGAGGCTGTGTTATTTATTGATTTTTTTTATAAACAGCTAAATATGAATACCATGAATATTTTCCAAGAGAAAAGTGTGAAGAGTTGGAAGCTTGCAGTCACAGAAATGAGAAAGGCACTAGAGATTTCACGCTGTATTTCACTTAGTGTAGGACTCACATCGTGGTTTAGCTCATTGCTGTAAGACAAAGTGTGTCAAACAAAGAAATTGCCACTGGAGACTGAAATAGATAAAAATAACTTCTTCCTACGTCTTTACATACAGCATAATCAAGGGAAGAAGTAATGTAGCTCGTTTCATCTGACGCTAAATATATTTTGCCTTCTACTTGAGGTATACATGGAATGCTTTATTTTATTTTACTTTTTGAGATGGAGTCTCACTCTGTCGCCCAGGCTGGAGTACAATGATTTTGGCTCACTGCAACTTTGCCTCCTGGGTTCAAGCAATTATCCTGCCTCAGCCTCCTGAGTAGCTGGGATTACAGGTGCACTCCACCATGCCCGGCTAATTTTTGTATGTTTAGTAGAGATGGGGTTTCACCATGTTCGTCAGGCTGATCTCAAACTCCTGACTTCAGGTGATCCACCTGCCAAGGCCTCCCAAAGTGCTGGGATTACAGGAATGAGCCACCGTGCCCGGCCTGGAATGCTTTATATACATGTCCATATAGTTACTCCTTTCCACCAATGCATATGTATCAATGTATGCATTCTTTTGTCACTCATTTAATAAACCTGCACTGACCACCCGATATGTGCCTGGAGATCCATGTAAGGAAACAATCCTGTGCACACTTTCCTTCGGTCTAAAAATGGCAACATCTGGCCATCCTTCCAGTTCAGGAGGACTTCTATGTTGGTTCAATAAAGCGGTTATAAGCGTTTGGGTCAAACTTCCCAGTTGATGAGGGACTCAAGCCATGGTGCTGTGGTTGTCGCTGATCATGACCACCACTCTCCTGTCAAGGCAGTGTCCCAGCCTGGCTGCAGCCTGCATTTTTCTTTTCTTTTCTATTCCTTTTTTAATATTTTGTATCTTTCAGGTTTCGGTTTCGTTTTGTTTCTATTTTCCTCTCCCAGCTCTTCAGTATGCAGCTTGCAGTTTTTATCTGTGGAACAGAGCCTCCCCTCATAGCAATCTTCGGATGCTTTCCAGCTTTCCCCATGTAGAGATACGGGTCATGGATAAATCTGGTCTTCAGAGTCAAGCCAACAGTTTTCAGTCCTCATGGATGGGTGGTAAGTTGCACAAATGCCGAATAATATGGAAAGACGGTCACAGTCATTTGCAGAAGCTACTCACTTTCCGTTTCTTCTGACAATGCTCCCTAATGTTTTTTTTCTTTTTTCTTTTTTTTTTTTTTGAATGTCATCTACTTTATTTGATTAAGTAAAGACTTGGAGTGCAGGGATAATGGCTTAAATGCCTGTTGTGCTGCCAGAATGCTGAGTCCAGTGGCTCTCCC
>CM052650.1:173140576-173150869 GCA_028533165.1 Leontopithecus rosalia | reverse complement strand
TTTTTCTTTTTTTTTTTTTAATTTTTTTTTTGAGACAGAGTCTCCCTCTGTCGCCCAGGCTGGAGTGCAGTGGCACAAACTCTGTTCACTGCAACCTCTGCCTCCTGGGTTCAAGTGATTCTCCTGCATCCGCCTTCCAAGTAGCCGAGATTACAGGCAGGTATCACCATGCCCAGCTCATTTTTTGCATTTTCAGTAGAGATGGGGTTTCACTATGTTGGCCAGGCTGGTCTTGAACTCCTGACCCTGTGATCCACCCACCACGACCTCCCGAAGTGCTGGGGTTACGGTCCTCAGCCACTGCGCCCAGCCCAAAAATACTTTATCAGATGTAATTAATTAAAATGAGGTCACTCTAGAGTAGGATGGACCCTTCATCCAATTACCTGGTATCTTTGTAAGAAGACAGAGACACACAGGGAGCGTCATGGTGTGACAGAGACAGAGATTAGGGTGATGCAGCTTCGAGTCCAGGAACACCCCCAGGAGCTGGGGGAAGAAACGTGGGATTCTACCCAGAATCTTAGGGGTGGGCGAAGCCCTGCTGATGATTTAACTTTGGACTTCTGGGCTCCAGAGCCGGGAGAAAATACACTTCAGAGGTTTTAAGCCATACACGTGTGGTATTTTGTTACAGAGGTCCTGGAAAAGGAACTCCAGGGTTTGTAGAGAAGATGAGGTGAGCTACACAGGTGTAACTGTGTGTATCTGCGTAACACGTGAGCAGGATGAGGGCACTTGTCCAGACGAATGGACTCCGAAGCGAGCAAGCGCTTACCGTGTGCCTAGCACTGCTGTCAGCAGTTTACAAGCACCCTCTGATTCAGTACTAAGCATCATGTAGCACTCCAGCCATGTACGTTCCAATGCTATCCCCAATTTAGAGACAGAATCTCTACTAATTCTGTCTAAGTAATTATCCTTTCAAGGAACATATTATTCTGCTCTCCAGATTCTTCCTGGTGAATAATGAGGTTCTTTTGCCATTATGCAGCTTTCATGGGACTAAGTACTAAAAATGTTAAATGTTCACTTTCAATGAGAAAAATAATTGGCAACCTCTTCTTTCTTCAAAACTTGTTATATCAAAGTTAAATCTATAATAAAAAGAACAATACAGGCCTGGTCTCTGTTATGTTCATGTAATGTGCTAATAATCACTATATAAAACAAATTAAAATGGCTCAAATATTACCCTGATTATGATGCACAGAGAACAGCCTTTTTAAACTATTATCTTCAAACACCTGCTTTAAGTAGATTGATTACAGGTTTAAAAACACTAAAACTGGCCAGAGGCGGTGGCTCACACCTGTAATCCCAGCACTTTGGGAGGCTGAGGCAGGCGTCACAAGGTCAAGAGATCGGGACCATCCTGACCAACATGGTGAAACCCCATCTCTAATTTTAAAAAATATATACAAAAATTAACCAAGCATGCTGGTGCATGCTTGTAGTCCCAGGTACTCAGGAGGCTGAGGCGGAAGAACCACTTGAACTGGGAGGCAGAGGGTACAGTGAGCCGAGACTGCACCACTGCATTCCACCCTGGTACTGGAGCAAGACTCTTGTCTCAAAAAAAAACGACAGTTTAAACTAAACCTCCAGAGAGCATTCTAGATCTTCTACCTTAGGAAATATTTCAATTCCTTGATGCCAATAATTATTGTATGTTTTACAGAATATTCCACCTATTTCTATTTTTACTTTCTTTGTTTGTAAAGTATTGCAAAACAGCTACAAAGCACAAGAGCAGTAGACAGACTGAGAATCTTACACTGCCCTGTGTGCACCCGGTGCCTGGAAAATCACACAGCCTCTCAGTCCCTGCAGACGTCACAGGGGAGCGGTTCGCAGGGGAGGGGTTTGTTGCTGAGTGAATGTTAACCTCAGAGAGAGGCAGCAAATGCCATTCCTCCACCTCCAGATTTTTCTCATTCATATTCTTCATGCTGAAAGCAAACTGATCAGTTTGAATTTGCTTCATTCTTGCATAACCTCATTTCAAACTATCAAGAGCTTCCATTGTTTGGCAAGCCCTAAAGCCTAGACATTGATTTTTGTCATTATTATTCATTATTATCAATTTACATACTCCATCAACATCAGCAGAATGAGCTTTAGAATTTCACTGCTTAACAATAAACAGGAAGAAACATAAGCACAGCCCCCCCCCCCGTTTTTACACTTGCACATTTATCGTGCTATGAATTTACAATTTTTCCTTGGCTGTAACATATAATACATTTATAGAGTGATAAAGCTTTGTAATTAATATATAATTAAGCAGATAAAACACGGATATATACAGCCAATAAAGTTGCTTCTGGAATCTGAAACATAGTGAAATGTAAAAGACAGTTAGATGTATAAAACTGCATGAAGAACGTCCCTGGGTGGAGAAGTTCTCGAAGGACACAGGCGTCTGCAGAACATCTTCAACAGGAGCTGGCTGTGGCTTCCCACGGGAACCACGGAAGGCACAGACGACCACATGCTCACAGCCCCTCAGCTTTGCCGACACAATGGAATTACCAGCCTTCTCCCTCCACCCGCTCCCACCAAACAAAAGCAGACTACAAGAACACGCTTTTGCTCCAAGCTGAACAGTACGGAGGACTGGAGACTCATGGCTTTACATACACGAATATAGTCGTTCATACGTTTAATTAACAACTATTTACTCTTAGGTCATAATTGTATTAAAATACAAAACATACTGTTTCTGCCTCTAGGAGATCACTCCCAAGTAAGTAGTGTGTGGCCGTCTCAATGCAGCACTGTAAGGCATGAGTTAGCTATCAATTGCTGAGTAACAAATCACACCAAAACGTAGCCACTTAAAACAACATATATTTGGCTGGGCATGGTGGCTCATGCCTGTAATCCCAGCACTTTGGGAGCCTGAGGCGGGCAGATCATGAGGTCAGGAGATCGAGACCATCCTGGCCAATGTGGTGAAACCCTGACTCTACCAAAAATACAAAAATTAGCTAGGCGTGGTGGCACGTGCCTGTAATTCCAGTTACTTGGAAGGCTGAGGCAGGAGAACCACTTGAACCTGGGAGGCAGAGGTTGCAATGAGCTGGGATTGTGTCATTGCACTCCAACATGGCAACAGAGCCAGACTGTCTTAAACACACACACACACACACACACACACACACACATTAGTGACTGACAGTTTCTGTGTGTTAAATATAAGGGCATGGCTTAGGAGTGTCCCGTTTCTCGGTCTCTCACAAGGCTACATCAAAAAGTCAGCCCAGGGTCTGCAGTTTCATCATAAGCTAAGTTGCACTCAGCTTACTAAGTGATTTTTGGCAGCATTCAGTCTCTGTGGGCTGCAGACCAAGGGCTGCAGTGTCTGCTGACTGCTAGCAGAGGCCACCCTTAGTTCCTTGCCATGTGGTCCCCTCCTACACAGCAGCTGTCTTCATTCTAACGTGCAAGCCAAGGAGGCAGTAGAGAAAGCCTGCTAACACGCTGAGAAATCATGGATTCTCATACACTAGCCACATAAGTAGCATTTCATTTATTTTGCTATGTTTATTGGTTTAAAATTGAATCATTACTTACAGTCCACCCCCAAGGGCAGATGACACAGGCATAAATGCCAGGAGGTAGACATTCCTGGAGGCTGTTTTAGGAGTCTGTCTACCAAAG
This sequence comes from Leontopithecus rosalia, assembly GCA_028533165.1. NCBI lineage: Eukaryota > Metazoa > Chordata > Mammalia > Primates > Cebidae > Leontopithecus > Leontopithecus rosalia. The sequence goes on along the minus strand of CM052650.1, from coordinate 173,147,203 downwards.
GCACTAAAATGGTCTCCATCCACTGGTACTTTTACCACCAGTGATCCAGGCTCTCTAAGATCTCTGGTAGTGCAGTCACTTAGGAGCACTGTAGACCTGTTTTCTATGGTGCCCTTTATTATGCAAATACACTGCTGTTGCTAGGTTACACTCGTGGTTCTGTAGTAAGTGCCAAGCTATGGGACACAGGAAATAAAACCTTTGATGAGACGCCATGTCAAAAAAATAAATAAAAATATCATGGACTACAAGATGGTGGCTGAGAGAATGGGCCTGGAGCATACCCTATGGAAGGAAGGGAGAGGGGAGGAGAGGCAGCCTGAAGTCTTTATTCACCTTCTGACATCGCCACATAGGAAGGATAATATGGATGATAATAAGGCTCTTCCTAAAACCAGCCTGGCCGTGGTGCTTTAGTATTTATTTAGTGAGGCCACTCTATGCCTGTCACTGATGACTAGATGGGTACAGTTCAGAACCATGGGGAGAGGTACCGTTTTTTCTTCTTTTTCTTTTTTGAGACAGAGTCTTGCTCTGTTGCCCAGGCTGGAGTGCAATGGCATAATCTCGGCTCACTGCAACCTTCACATCCCGGGTTCAAGTGATTCTCCCACCCCAGCATCCTGAATAGCTGGGATTACAGGCATGTGCCTCCACGCCCGGCTAATTTTTATATTTTTAGTAGAGATAGGGTTTGGCCATGTTGGTCTGGCTGGTCTTAAACTCCTGACCTCAGGTGATCCGCCCATCTCAGCCTCCCAAAGTGCTGGGATTACAGGTGTGAGGCACCGTGCCTGACCGAAGAGGTCCTTCAGCATGCCCCACTCTGTACACTTAGAGACACGAGCAGTGTCAGAGGTTCAGGAATAGAAATGCCAATTACAGTTTTCCTTGGGAATTACAATTTAGAGCTTTAAAAATCGTTCTGCCTATGATGAATACTTAATTTTTACCAAAGAGCCAGTGCATACTGGGTGGGGTTGGTGAACTTAGAATGACTACAGTGCATTTTTCAGCATGCACGGGCCCAGGACTTGGAATATTTTGCCAGTCAAAGTTAGGTGTCATTCCCACCAATATATCTATTCCTGTATTGATTTTCAGTTCTGCAGATAAAGTAGGCAGCCCGCCCTGCATCCTCCGCTTTTCTCTTTGCCATGAATCTGTGCAGTACTTACTCTGCAGGGGGAGAGGAGGAAGGTCTCACACGTGTGTCCCTTCACTAGACCGTACGCTCCTATTCATCATCATCCCGCTATTTCTGATGCATACAAGCCACTCATCAATGTTACAGAGGAGGTTAATGGATCATGGTGACACACAGGCCCCAGAAGCAAATGCAGCAGCTTCCAGGACTTCCAAGGTCTGTTTCTAGTCTTAATGAATTTGCTAAAAATAAGGATTTGATTTATCAAGGTCACTGGGGACATGATTTCTGAAATGATCTGCTTGACAAAACCATATTATAACAATCTACTTTTTAAAGAGACAGTGATTGGTTTCATATTTTATTGATTAGGGATCATTGTGTCATCCCAGGTGACTTCCATTATAATACTTAACTTAGGAAGCTGCAGCATAAACAAAGACGTTGATTTCCAAGACATTGATTATGACAAGTGAAGTGTGCTGGAGACCAGTCACTGTCATATGGCCAGATCAATGACGGAGGAGTATTGGAAGGCTGATGAAATACATCCTAAGTTATCTATTTCCTCAAAGATATGCATTCCATCACGGTGACTTTAATTTTTTAAATCAGTATTCCCAGGAAAAAGATTAACTTTGAATATACTTTCAAAAAAAACAGAGTATAAATACTAGAGTCCTTCTCTAATCCAAGTTTGTTTCAGTTTGGACTAGATACCCATTTGCCCACGCTAGACAATTTGCAGAAAATAGACAGGAAACACCAATGCCTTTATTTTATATTGAAAGTTTAAATGTAGCAATACTGCTTTGGTCTCAACATAGTGAATCGATCATGCGTAAGTGGCAAAGGTTAATCACTGTTCTCCAAAACCAGTGCTGTCATTTCCTCTTCCTGCGAGACACGAGCCTGCATCTCCCAGCCTCCCTTGCTGCTCTGAGCTCGTCAATGACATCGAAGTGCAAGGGACACATTCCACTTCCAGGCCTTGTCTATAAAACACACAAGCACACTCGCCCATGTTCATTTTCTTGTCCACAGACTGGGGATGAAGCCATTATGACAGTCTCTTCCAAAGCAGCTGCCTACACAAATGTCAAGGAGGGAGCCCCTGGGTGGACAGCCCCAGGACTGCTTCATGGGCTTCAGATGAACTGTTACTGTGTGAGGATTTTTTTGTTGCAGGAGCTACCATTGCAGTACTGATATATACACACAATTATGTAGGGATTTGGATCAGAAACATCCAAACTTAGAGCAGTGTGTCCCGGTTGTGCACAATGTGCTCACTCTTGTGGATATTAATAATTTGAATCTGTTTACATAAATAAGATTTACACAGAAAATTAGTTATTTTCAGGTTGTTACTTCCTTTAAGAAAGCATATCAAGTTTTTCTGTATACCCAGGGGTAACAAATGGTACCACTGATTAAGTATTTTGTGTAGCCCCAGAAAGGAAAATTTTAAAAATCTCTCTGGTCATTTGTCTTCCATACAGATGGAGGAAAAAAAGGCGGGTGGGGAATGCTGGCAGATTCATATTCCCTGGAGCCACATGAATTCAGAAACTATGATTTTGTGGTATATTACAGAAACATACAAAAACTTCTTAAATCACAATTAATTTGTGTTGCCAAACAGAGTCTCTCTGCAAATAGGGTTTATAATGAAATTACTGGCAGACTTTTAACCGTAATGGTGGAAATTGAAAGACTGCAGCAATTTAAAATAAGTTTTTTGGTTTGAGGTCTGTCAAAATAACGAACTGTATGTTTTTATTTGGCTGGTTGTTCATCAGTGCTTCATTAAATATTCAGAATCCTCGGTGCAAGCTAATTTTGTATCACCTCGCCTAAGATTTTAAACATTCCGTGTTGTTAATCTTTTGAAAGGGCATTTGTCACACTAGGTAAGCCCACAGTAAAGAAATATGCAGAAATGTGCCTCCTACTGAGTTACTTACTAGGAATAACTGTATCCTATAAAATGTTTGACCTAAAGTATTTAACTATAAAACCCAAGAGGTGATAAAACCTCGGTCACGCAGACAGTTCATCAAAATTTAATATAGACAATACAAAAAGAAAAACTTAACTCTGTGGAAACCTGAAAGCAACAAAATCAAAGTAACAAGCGGGAAACATGACAAATGAAAAGACAGAGCCGGGCGCGGTGGCTCACCCTGCAGCACTTTGGGAGCCGAGGCGGGTGGATCACGAGGTCAAGAGATTGAGACCATCCTGGCCAACATGGTGAAACCTTGACTCCACTAAAAATACAAAAGTTAGCCAGGAGGCTGAGGCAGGAGGTTGCAGTGAGCAGAGATGGCACCACTGCACTCCAGCCTGGTGACAGAGCAAGACTCCAACTCAAAAAAAAGGTGGAAAGAATATTTAGCCACAGCTTCTGCAATTGCACCAATCATTAGAGAAATAAAGTTAAAACATAACATAATAGGTTACTTTTTATTAGTATTTCCCAGTTTACAAAATTCACATTACTTTTATAGTCTGGAGGTAAAACAGAATTATCACTACTTTACAGGTAAATAGAGTCAACTATTTAATGGTTCCTTAAAATACCATTTAGGCAGCAAAAGTAATCATCTTCAAGGCTTCACGTCACGTACCTCTGAGTCATTTAAGGAACAAAAATAGGTGGTGTTTTCCATCTTAAGTTACAAACTATAATTTCATGGTTCATTTAGACAACATACATACTTATAAAAACGTTGAAATGATTAAGGAATTTAGTTAACTTCTCATGATTTGTTTGACTAAAGCCAGAGTTGCCTTTCTGATTTCTAAGCCAGACTTTTCCACCAATAGCCTGCTGTGCCCCTTGTGATAGGTGAGGGAAGGATCACGCCTTTCTGCCCCCACAATCCTCATTGCCTAATTGTGGCACAATGCCGACTGGAGGGTCCAGTGAGCCACACCACAGCCCAGGAGTTTGACCCCAAGAACATGCGGTGAGGACAGAGAGCCCGATGCTGCCATCTAACCACACGGCGACGTCCTGGCTGTGCGTGATACCTAGTGACAGGACATCTCTTTCCTGTAGTTCCAGGAACATGGGCAGGACTAGAGAGACCTTTGGATACCAGAACTGGCCTGCCTTGATGCACCTCAGAGCCAGGCCTTCGAGCTGGATCTTAGTTCTCCGCATAATGCTTGCATGAGAGAATAGCGAGGGTGCCCTGGGATGTGGCAGGGATCCTACATAGAGCTAGATGAGAAAGGGGAACAGCAGGAGCTGAGGTTATCTGAATGCTCGCTGCTACCAGGCACTAAGGGCTGCTCATGCAGCAACTCACTTAAAGAGGGATGAACCTAGAGGGCACCGTGCTAAGTGAGACAAGGCAGATTCCGCACGATCCCTCTCCGACATGAGACTTGGAAGTTTAACTCAGAGAAAGAGACAGCAGAGGGCCACGAGTGAAGTGGGACTGAGGAGGGGTTAGGCCGACAGAACCAATCTGCAGGCATCAGATAATTAAGTTCTGGGCACTGAAACATACAGCATGGCGTTAATGGCAAGACATGATGGACTGGAAAATTGCTGAGAGGATAAATCCACACATTAAGAGGCGGTAACTGTGTGAGGTGATGAGTATATTAATTAGCTCGAATGTGGTCATCATTTTATAATGTGTCGAATATCAAAACGTCACAGCGTACACCTTCAATAGATAGGATTTTTGTTCAATCATATTTCAAGAAAGCTGGAAACATTTTGTTTCTTTCTTTTTTTTTTTTTTTAGACAGTCTCGCTCTTTTGCCAGGCTGGGGTACAGTGGTCCAGTCTCAGCTCACTGCTACCTCTGCCTCCCGGATTCAAGCGATTGTCCTGCCTCAGCCTTTCGAGTAGCTGGGATGACAGGCACGCGCCACCACATCAGCTAATTTTTTTGTATTTTTAGTAGAGACGGAGTTTCATCATGTTGGCCAGGATCTTCTCGATCTCCTGACCTCATGATCCACCCGCCTTGGCCTCCCAAAGTGCTGAGATTACAGATGTGAGCCATGGCACCAGGCCACAGTTGTTTTGAATAAAGAGGGACGTTGGCCTGACATACTGTCTTCACAGGGGTAACCTCAGGTCATGGTTCAAGCAAATTAAGGAAGATTCTGAGGTGGAGTATGGAGAACTCCAGTCTTCTCTGAAATTTCAATGGAGATAGAGGAAGAAAATACTTTCAAAACTGAGAGCAATGTTCTATTGACCAAAGGTTACTAGATACAGACATCGCTATATTAAGTATATATATATATTTAACATTTGGTACACACACACACACACACACACACTATACCTTTGTTCTGGGGAATCACTTGAACAAGGAATTTAGCTATGTAATGAAAAGCAGCAATGTCTGTGTCTCCAAGGAGAAAAACTCCTCTGCCCAGGAATGGGAAAAAGTCATCGAAAGAATAGGCTGGCAGTGGCTCACGCCTGTAATCCCAGCCCTTTCAGAGCCGAGGTGGGCAGATCGCAACGTCAGGAGTTTGAGATCAGCCTGGCCAATATAGTGAAACCCCATCTTTACTAAAAAATACAAAAATTAGCTGGGCGTGGTGGTGCACACCTGTAGTCCCAGCTACTCTGGAGGCTGAGGCAGGAGAATCACTGGAACCCTGGAGGTGGAGGTTGCAGGGAGCCGAGATCCCACCACCGCACTCCAGCCTGGAAGACAGAGCAAGACTCTGTCTCAAAAGAAAAAAAAGAATAGGCTGAATTGTGAATTGTATCCATGCACACTGCTGCTGTTGTTAACAAGAAATTTGTGTTAGGTATAAACTGAGACCACCACACTCCTAAAACATATTAATCATTCAAGTGAAGAGTTTATTTTTTCAAGCTGATGTCAGTAGCAAATCTGAAGCTGAGAGTCATGTGGAAGACATGGGCACATGAAGAGCCCTCATGGGACCCTGATCCCGGTGTTCTGGGTCTGCACCCAGGTGACAGCACAGCCGGCAGGGCAGAGGGTCTCTGTGCTTTGTCACTGTGAGCTTGTGCTCACAGCCCTGTGGTAAGGGGCACATATGGAATGGAGGCACTGGGGAAACCATGGCATAGCCTTGGCATCCTCATGCATGGAACAGCGGCGGTGATGTGCCCCTTCTGGCAGCTTTGAGGATGGTGGCAGAACCTCCAGGCGTCTGGGGCTTGGGAAGAGACCGTGCTCCAACCGTGGGAATGCTGCTGGAAGGGCGGGCCTGGGAGCCCCTATTGCACACATCATACAGCTTTGGGAAATTTCAGAAAGCAGGATTTTTTTTTTTTTTTTTTTTGAGACGGAGTTTCGCTCTTGTTGCCCAGGCTGGAGTGCAATGGCGCGATCTCGGCTCACCGCAACCTCCGCCTCCTGGGTTCAGGCAATTCTTCTGCCTCAGCCTCCCAAGTAGCTGGGATTACAGGCACGCGCCACCATGCCCAGCTAATTTTTTGTATCTTTAGTAGAGACGGGGTT
>CM052650.1:173093880-173131799 GCA_028533165.1 Leontopithecus rosalia | reverse complement strand
GTATATACACACATACACACACACAAATCTATAGTGTATTCATGCTGTACCAGTAGGTGTATTATCTATGTGAATATACAGGGTATATACACACATACAGACACACAAATCTATAGTGTATTCATGCTGTACCAGTAGGTGTATTATCTATGTGAATATACAGGGTATATACACACATACACACACACACATATACACAGAGGGTGAGACCATCATGTGTTTATTCTTCAAAGATGGTGATGATTTTAAGTACTGTGGTGGTCAGAAGGTTTAAAGCATGGCCTCAGTGTTGCCGTGGATATCAAGGAACCAGTGGCTTTCCTAAGAGCAGTCATTGCAAGAGAAAATCTAATATAGCAAAATTAAATTCAAATGCAGTTATAAGGTTAAATGGATACACTCATCTTTTTTTGTAAAGAAGGGAAAAAGTTCATATTGCTTTATTAAAAAGCTATAGTAAAACATATTCTGTCTAGAAGAAGCGGGCAAATCAGGGCTGTGTGGCAATGAGTAGTCAACAGTACATAGCTCACAATTAAACAGCAACAAACAGCAGGTCAGCTGCCGATACCAGACCACACCGGACTCCAGGCAAATGAAAAGAAAATGAGAAGGGCTCTTTGTCATTTGTAAGGAGTGTAATTCACAGCGGAGACCGTAACTCTCAGGAATCTTTACAGTTTAATCTCACACACTGGAGTCAAACTGCGGGAATCAATGGAAATGTAATCATCGTAAGAAACTTAGACACAGTCATCCAGTTCTGTAACACATCAAAGAGACGAGAAGTAGTGCGTACAACTGACTAAATATTATAATGAAAAATACTTTGTTTATGTCTGCTCAATTCTGTAAGCTGAAAACCAGTGTCCGCAGACGTTTATTTTAAAGTGTATCTGAAGGCCGGGCGCGGTGGCCTAAGCCTGTAATCCCAGCACTTTGGGAGGCCGAGGTGGGTGGATCACGAGGTCAAGAGATCGAGACCATCCTGGTCAACAAGGTGAAACCCCGTCTCTACTAAAAATACAAAAAATTAGCTGGGCATGGTGACGTGTGCCTGTAGTCCCAGCTACTCGGGAGGCTGAGGCAGGAGAATTGCCTGAAACCAGGAGGCGGAGGTTGCGGTGAGCCGAGATCGCGCCATTGCACTCCAGCCTGGGTAACAAGAGTGAGACTCTGTCTCAAAAAAAAAAAAAAAAGAAAGATCTTCTGGGTCAAAGATAAAATCAAAACCAAAATGAAAGAATATATCCAAAGGAGCAGTAAAAGAAATACTAAAATGATGGAATAAAATAACTTTATTTACAGAAAAAACACTTTAAATACTTCTATTACTAGCATAGAAAATACGAATAAAAATAGTCATACATAAAGGTTAGAAAAGAAAAAAAGAAACAATTTATAAAACATTAAAATACAAAAATTGGTAAATACTTCTAAAAATACGATTGAGATATAACTTTAAATTTAATTTCTCTTTATATTGTTCGTAATTAATAAAATTAGTAAAATATTTAAATCACTCAATATTAATAATGACTTTCATCTTGAAATACTAGTTTTCCTTTCTCATCAGTTTTTTGGTTCTTGAAACATGTGGAATGTGCCCTTAGAAGTGGTTCTTCCCCACTTGGAGTTTCTTGCTAGTGTCTAGCATGGCGTGAATGTTGTTTTGCTTAGTGTAAGAGAGTTCTTGCCTGGCAAGGAAGAAACAAAAGCAGCTGGCTCTGGCATGCTGAGCAGGAACGGACTCTGTTGGAAGCATATCTGTAACTCCCCGGCTACAGGCGAAAGCTTAAGAAGCAGAATTATTTATAAGAGGATGGGAACCAGGGTGGTCTCAGGAATCCGAGCAGCAAGAACTAATGCAAGAGCCGCGCCAGTTTGCCTGATCTGAAATAAACACCCTGCAACTATGTGTCTCTTCCTGTCCCTGTGCTGCGCTTCTCAAGACTTAATGATCTAGGAGATTTTAATCGCATTCCTTAGCTGCAGCGGGGCACAGCAATTGATTTTCAACACACAGAGGCTGAACACAACGGGAAAGATGTAATTCTCGAGAGATCAGAACACTGGAGGTCGAAGGAACAGGCACGTGTCTGCGTGAGACCAAGGAAGCTTCTCCCCTCAGCAACCTGTCCTGCTTCCTATCCTCCCTCTTCCTCTTCCGTCCTCTCTTCTCGCCTCTTCTCACCCTGCACACACCCTCCAGGAATCTCATCCCCTCCTGTGGTTTTAGTTCTCATCTATATTCTGAAAATTCTCACATCTGTGTGTTGGTCCCAGATCTCTTCAAGCTTCAGACCTTTATACATTTCTTCATAAACAAAAGTACCTCAGACCCGCCATGACCCCAGTTAAATTCACTTCCCATTCCAGCACGCCACCCCAGCATATTCGTGGACTGGCCACAGTGACTGTGTGGCAAGTGATTACAGGAAAGAGCAGACTCCACCTGAAGTAATAGTGTTGGTACAGGGCCGGGCACGGTGGCCACGCAGTAATCCCAACACTTTGGGAGGTCGAGGCAGGCGGATCATGAGGTTAGGAGATCGAGACCATCATGGTTAACACAGTGAAACCCCGTCTCTACTAAAAATACAAAAAAATTAGCCAGGCGTGGTGGCATATGCCTGTGGTCCCAGCTACTCAGAAGGCTGAGGCCGGAGAATCACCTGAATATAGGAGGCAGGGGTTGCAGTGAGCCGAGATCATGCCACTGCATTCCAGCCTGGGCAACAGAGCGAAACTCTGTCTCAGAAAAAAAAAAAAAAAAACAACTATGGGTGCAGATTCTAGGAAGGTTTCAGGTAAAGTGGTGTCTGAGAAGAGGCTAAAGGGCAACCAAAAGATGACCCTGTTCAGACAAGGCAGTGTATTGGAGGCAAGAGAAGAGGCATCAGGACAGATAGGGAAGTTTTCTGAGCAAATGAGACATGAGCAAAAGAGCTGACATCAAAAGAGAGCATGAATCCTCCAATCTGGATGAAGTGTGGAATGAGAGAAAGAAAGAGTGTGTGTACAGATAGAAGCAGGAAGGCAATGAGCTATGTTCTCCGAAGATACAGGTTGACGGATCATGAGATATGGGACCTATTTAAGAAGCTATTGAAAAGTGTGAGGGAAGAAATTTGTCTCTAAGAATGAATTGGAATGAGAATGATTGGAAGCAAAACCAACCGGGAAATTAATGTAATGACCCAGCTGAGAACTGACTGTACTTGGGTCAGGGAAATGTCAGTGCAGTTAGACAGAAAGGGCATTATTTTTTATTAATGTATTTATTTGTTTTTCAGAAATGTGGTCTTGAAACTGACACAATTGTTGCATAGACCTTTTTATAAACACAGAAATTGACACTTCTGGTCTTGAAGCTGGAAACTTATTAATATATTTGTTTTTATGACTTTCTCCTTCAAGAAGAGAACTTCAGACTTCTCAAAAAAAAAAATCAAAGAACTGAAACTCAGCAGATCACCACACCCAGACAGTGAGATACTGAACCCCTCATTCAATGATGGCTTTGTGGCCCCGCCTACTTCCTGTTTCCTTACACTTGTTACATTTCTTCCCTGCTATATAACCCCCAGTTTCAGCACCACAGGGCGATGGGTTTGAGTCTGAGTCCATCTTGCTGCAGCAATGATTAAAGCTTCTACCTTGGCAATACTCATCATCTGAGTCTTTGGCTTTCTGTGCGTCTAGCAGCAGGACCCAGACGGAGCCCCTGCTGTTTCAGTAACAGCCTTGCTTTGTTGCTCAGGCTGGACTTGAACTCTTGACTCAAGGGATTCTCAATTCTCCTGCCTGAGCCTCCCAAGTAACTTGGAGTGCAGGCTCTTGCCATCATGCCTGGCTAAGAAGGGAATTATTTTAAGAACAGCTTCGGGCCAGGCGTGGTGGCTCATGCCTATAATCCCAGCACTTTGGGAGGCCAAGACAGGTAAATCATGAGATCAGAGTTCAAGACCAGCCTTGCCAACATGGAGAACCCCTGTCTCTACTAGAAATACAAAAATAGCTTGGCATAGTGGCGTGCATCTGTAATCCCAACTACTTGGGAAGCTGAGGCAGGTGAATCACTTGAACCCGGGAGACAGAGGTTGCAGTGAGCAGAGATTGTGCCACTGCACTCCAGCCTGGGCAACAGAGCAAGACTCCATCTCAAAGAAAAAGGAGCAAAAAAGAACAGCTTCAGAAACTGAATTTTCGAAAGTTGGGAATGAATTAGATATAATGTGAGAGAAGAAGAAGTTCTGGCTTTGGAAACTGGATTGCTGGTGATATCACTTATCTATGTTAGTAGAGGTAAAAGAAAGGCTAGTGGGAAAGGACTGTAAGTAAATATTTTGCACATTTAGTTGGAGATTGCTGGGAGGAAGTTTGAAGTTCAGGACGGAGGACTTAGTTACAGAAAATGATTTGGGAGCCACGAAATTGAAGCCATAAAAATAAATTGGTTGTTAAAAAACAAATGTAACAAATTTAGTTGAAAGATCTAATTGGCTGTTATTAGCTCTTGTAGAACCAGACACCATCTTATTTTATAAAATACCAAATGGGTGCTGTGATTAGCTGAGCATGGGGCTTCAGCTTTATAGGCAGAGAAGGACCGAGGAAGGAAAAGCAGGGACGAAAAGTGGACGGGTGATTTCAGTTACTTTTCTCATCGGGTTAAAGTGAAGGGCACGTCTTTACCAGGCTGGCTCAGGTAAACTGAGCCCTTCTGACTGGTGGCTGTGAGTCTCCTGTTTTGAAGTTAGTTTGATTATGTGGCTCAGACCGTCTGCTAGGGCCCAGTGTAGGAGCTCCATGCACACAATGGCCTCCCATGAACTTTAATGCAGTAAAGAAAGGAGGCTAATGTCCTAAAACCAACACCTGAAGAATAGCTTTGAAAGAATAGAGAAGGAGGCCGGGCGCGGTGGCTCTCGCCTGTAATCCCAGCACTTTGGGAGGCCGAGGTGGGCGGATCACAAGGTCAGGAGATCGAGACCATCCTGGCCAACATGGTGAAAACCCATTTCTACTAAAATACAAAAAATTAGCTGGGTGGGGTGGTACCCACCTGTAGTCCCAGTTACTTGGGAAGTTGAGGCAAGGGAATCACTTGAACCCTGGAGGCAGAGATTGCAGTGAGCTGAGATGGCGCTGCTACACTCCAGCCTAGTGACAGAGTGAGACCCTGTCTCAAAAAAAATAAATAAATAGAGAAAGAGATGCCTGGAAAGAAGATGGGGAAGTACAGCCTGAGAGCTTGGTGTAGAGACGGCACTAGCGTCTAGAAATCAAAACAACTGAGCGCTTAGGATAAAGTAAAAATAGACGTAAAGCTTTTAAAGGGTTGGACCCAGCAAAAAGCACGATTTCATTGTTTGGGAAACAGTTTCAGTGGGATGGTTAAGTGTTACATAACGGAATATGTAACATTTTAAAACAGTGTATTAAGTCAAGGAATGCGAGTTTTGTTTTTTCAAGTTGGGAAAGAAATAAATATGTTTTTATGCTGAGGACGAGCAGAAAACAAAGGTTGAAAAATACATCAGGGGGATGTAATCATTGAGGCTACACTCACGGGCCGGGGGCAGGGGCTCGCACCTGTAATCCCAGCGCTTTGGGAGGCTGAAGTGGGCGGATCACGAGGTCAGGAGATTGAGACCATCCTGGACAATATGGTGAAAGCTTGTCTTTACCAAAAATACAAAAAAAAATTAGCTGGGCCTGGAGGCGCGCCTGTAGTCTCAGCTACTCGGGAGGCTGAGGCAGAATTGCTTGAACCCAGGAGGTGGAGATTGCAGTGAGCTGAGATGGCACCACTGCACTCCAACCTGGGAGACAGTGTGAGACTCTGTCTCAAAAAAAAAAAAAATACAAATATTAGCTGGGCGTGGTGGCACATGCCTATAGTCCCAGCTACTCAGGAGGCTGAGGCAGCAGAATCGTTTAAACTCTGGAGGGAGATTCAAGTGAGCTGAGACTGCACCACTGCAATCCAGCTTGGCAACAGACAGAGACTCCTTCTCAAAACAAAAATTAAAATGAAGTAGAAAGCATTGGCTTTATATGTCATTGTAAGGGGAGAGAAGAGAAAGGGTGGACGTGGATAGGGATATTTCTTCAGCGCTGATTTTGTGGGAGAACATGTGGGCAATCCTTGTCTGTTTCTGCAAGGTTACATACAGGGCATGAGATGAGCTTGGGAGTCAGAAGAGAGTATAAATGTCTGAAGATCTCTTGATGAGAAAGAGATCAAGGTGGGCAGGACATAGGGACTCCTGATTACTCAGCTTAGACACCATGAAGTTACAGAATGGCACTGATCTCTCAAGCTGCAGAATTCTTTTCCGGAAGCGCTGATCCTCCCATTTAAAAAGGCAGAAAAGGTAGACATTTCATTTATAACAGATTGGGATTTGGGTATGACACCGTTTGAGATATAATAAGAGAGTTTTTGAACTGATATATCATGAGCAGAGTAACTTAAACTTAAGATTTCATAGTACAATTCCTTATGGCAAAGTCCAGTGGGAAACAGTGGCTGAAATGAGATGAAAGCCAACATCTCTCAAGGTAAGGAGGCCAAGGAACACCAGAATCATTGTGGATGATGCAACAGGCTCAGGTCGGGGAAAAAAGAGACCCTGGACTTTTTTTCTTTTCTTTTTCTTTTTTTTTTTTTTTTTGAGATGGAGTCTCGTTCTGTCGCACAGGCTGGAGTGCAGCAGCGCAAACCTGGCTCACTACAATCTCGGCCTCACGGATCCAAGCGATTCTCCTACCTCAGCCTCCTGGGGTAGCTGGGACTACAGGTGCGTGCCACCATGCCCAAAGTAATTTTTCTATTTTCTTTAGTAGAGATGGGGCTTCACCATGTTGGTCAGGCTGGTCTCAAACTCCTGATCTCATGATCCACCTGCCTCGGCCGCGCAAAGGGCTGGGATTACAGGTGTGAGCCACCACATCCAGCAGACTGAATTTCTCTATTTTTCTTTTATTTCTTGGAAAATGCACCAATTGGGCACAAAGGCAGGAGTGCGTGTCCTCACTTAGGTCTGTGGGCACAGGCCCGAGGATGGCGCCTTCGCCAAAGACCCACCTTTCTCTACCCAGCACTTCCCCGACTCCCTCACATCTCAGTGTGAGTGGGGAAGAAGAGGGGGAAGTGTAACTTACACCTCCTAACTGTGATCACGTGCCTCGCTTCTCTGCTAGGAGACCACTGTAAGGGAGAAGCAAGGACGGGAAAGTGGAGGCCTTGTGCCAAACGGAGCCCAGCAAGGAGTGTAAGATGGTGCAGGAAGAACTGAAGCACAAGACGTCAGGCTTTGGCAGAGAGCATTCCTGAGCCCACAGCATGCAGCCAGAAAGCTTCCTGAGCCCTCCAAATGCAATCCCCACCCAATTCCCAGAGTCCGAGATTTCCTCTGAGCCCATAATTCCTGAAACCTAAAGGCAATCCAGCAGAGGGATTAGTGCAGAGATCGACTGCTCTCCTGCCTTTGGCCAGTTCTCAGCTTCCGATGCGTACCTGTGAAACAGAGATGCCTTCCTCACGGAGGCGTTGTGAGAATGAAAGCCAGCAATCTAAAACTCCTTGCTGAGTGCTGGAATAAAACACGAGCTCAATGAATGGGAGCTATTACTATTTTCTCAGAAAACTGTTCTGGCAAGAAGCACGTAGGGCTCTTCAGAGACTGTGCTCATGGTCTCTAGCTGAAGGCAGGCGAGGAAAGAGGAAAGAAGGAAGCAGTTTTAGAATAGGTGTCTCACCTTCTTCATGTAATTTTCCTGGGACGAAGCCAGCCCTTCTCCTTGCCGGCTACCTGCCTGTTGGAAACTGCAATCCAGTGGTTTTTGGACCTCAGCACTGGAAACTTTCATTATTAATTCCAGTGAGGGACCACACAGTGCTCTATTTTTAAGACATCAGAGGAGAGCCTGGTGCATAGCCAGCATCGCAGGGCACCGTCACCTGCAGACTCTTCCAGAAGATCACTAGAATCTTCTCCACTGCAGTCACTAGGTGCAAAGGGCATTCAGAGAGGACAGGCTGCATCTCAGGTACTGTCCCAACTAAAGGGAAGTATGCATGGGCTCTGAACAATCTGGCTCGTGACAGCCTTTGCATCTGGCTGGGAGCCCGGACCAGGCCTGCCTTATTCATATTGGCACCAGCACGTCAGATGCTGGAGGTCCAGCCGCGCTTTCCCACACCACCGTCTCGTTCGTGCCCCGCTCGCTCTGCTGCTTCTTTGCTTTCTTTCCCCGAAGTTGAAAATGAAAACTTTTATTCCTTCCAGAATATGTGTTGGATATACCTGGCTACATAATTCAGAAACAATCCAAAGCTCATACAGGGAAAAGTAGGTTTCCTTCCTTTCTCTGCATCCCAGCCACCTAGTTCCCCCTGCTTGGAGACAAGGCCTGCTGCCAGTTTCTGGGATGTGTTTTCAGAAACGTCCTCTGTGTGTAGGAACATATTTTTCCAGTACATGGAGTATATTACACCTTTGCACATTCTATATTCCAGTGGATATTGGGAGAATTTCTTTCATCTTTTTTTTTCTCACTCTGTTGCCAGGCTGGAGGGCCATGGCATGATCTCGGCTCACTGCAACCTCCGCCTCCCAGGTTCAAGCGATTCTCCTGCCTCAGCCTCTCCAGTAGCTGGAACTACAGGCATGCACCACCATGCCCGGCTAATTTTGTTATTGTTGTTGTTGTTTAGTAGAGAGGGGGTTTCACCATGTTGGCGGGATGGTCTTGATCCCTGGATCTCCTCCACCCACCTCGGCCTCCCAAAGAGCTCAGATTACAAGGCATGACCCACCGCGCCGGGCCCTGGTAAAACTTCTGTTCTCAGTGGGTACAGACATTCCCTGACATGACCGTTTGACCAAGAATTTCGTGACTTCAAGATGATAGAAATGCAAGATGCATTCAGTAGAAAAAGGCAGAATACTCTCTGGATGCTGCGTGTTGGCAGCAAGCCGCAGCTCCCGTCAGCCACGTGATGACCTGGCTGAGCGGCCGGCAGTCTGCACAGGACTGTGTTGCCAGATGCTACCGCCCAGGTGTAGCTCCCGTGAGCGTTCAGAGCACACTTAAGGTAGCCCAGGCTAAGCGCTGATGTGCAGGAGGCTAGCTGTATTCAATGCATTTTTCACTGATATATAATATGTACACATATTTATGGGGCTCGTGTGATACTCTGTTACATACAGAGAATGTGCAATGATCAAGCCAGCTTATCTGGGGGTACCTAATGCAGTTTGACTTACAGTATTTCCTATTTGTAATGGATTTATTGAGAAGTAATCCCACTGTCAGCTGAGGAGCATCTGTATAGACATTCCTCCTTTTTTATAATAGCGGCATATTCTCCAGTGTACAAATGGAGTAACACTTTAGTCAATTTTGTTGTAAAAATTACCATGTTTCAATCAGTGGCAAAATTTAAATATTGGATAATTCAGTGTAATTCCCCTGTATGGGTCTCTGTCTGCCTCGAAGGGTTGAGATAGCCAGCTGACTCACAAATCTTTCTGTTATAAATTGGTTTTTATATTCTGCTTACATTTATTTTACATGCAACACCTTCTTATCTGTGCATCTTGATGCTGTAGAATGTGAATTGTAAGAAGATCCTTCATTTACTAAATCTTTTTGGGCCAATAGTGATAACTAGATGCTCTTCTCTCTAATAAATGCAAGGAAGAAAAATGGACAAAGAGACTCTGAGGTTGTAACAACAGAGATTCCATGGTATACCAGAAATGAGATTCTGCATTCTGTCTTGAAGAACTACTGAGCACCATAAAAATCACTCCCCTCTGCAAAGCCCACTGAGAAGCCTTTCTCCAGGAACCTATCCTGATGGCTCCTGTGGGGTATTAATGCCATGATCAGGAAAAAAGATCTGCTACCTCAAATCCTGGTAATAAAAAATAAAAGTTTCAGCCAGGCGCAGTAGCTCAAGCCTATAATCCCAGCCCTTTGGGAGGCCAAGGCAGGTGGATCACAAGGTCAGGAGCTCGAGACCAGCCTGGCCAATATGGTGAAACCCCATCTCTACTAAAAAATTAGCTGAGTGTGGTGGCATACACCTGTAGTCCTAGCTGCTTGGGAGCTGAGGCAGGAGAATTGCTTGAACCCAGGAGGCAGAGGTTACAGGGAGCCAAGATTGCATCACTGCCGTCCGGCCTGGGTGACAGAGTGAGACTCCATTTCAAATAAAGGAATAAATACGTATTTCCGGTAAGTATGTGGAATCACCAGGTAGAATTATTTAAAGTGAACGGTTTCTTCTGCTAGGCGGTACACCTTTGGGCATTTGCTGCGGTCACTGAGAGACAGGAGAAAGGTGAAATTAGGGGAAGCTTTTGACAAAGAGAAATGGAAGAAAGGAACTTAACTCGAATGCATATGGAATGGTGGGAGCTGCTAGTAGGTACAGCTAGCAGACATCTATGGATCAGGACCAGACCTTCGTGTGAGAAGCTGCTACCTTGAGGATCAGAAGTGACAGCTGACACTATGACCCGGACAAGCTCCCTCAGCACAGCCTTCTGTCCTTTACCTCAGCTACTGCACCTCTGCAGAAAACCACATGCTTATGTCTCACTCGTCTTTAAAAATCAAAATAATAAAACACTTCCCATATAGTGTTTTTTTCTCCAGTCCACTTAATTCTGTAATTGATCATCTAATGTATTACACTCATTCCCTTTCATTCTCAATTCATCCCACTAAAAAGGTACATTTTTTTCTCCACCACTCCATGTTAATTTTTGTGTCTATTTGGAAGGTTGTTTTGCATGAGATTACCATTTAAATCAATAAACTTTGAGGAAAGCAGGTTACCCTTTAGAATGCGGGCAGACCTCATCCAATCAGCTGAAGGTCTGGTTAGAACAAAAAGAACGACCCTCCCCTGATGAGGACAGAATTCTCCAGCCGACTGCGGCTGGTGGTGGTATTATTTGATATCTCTACAACCGTTAGTTCTTTTGACTATTCTCCCAAAAACTCTCTTCTTATTACTTTCTGTGGTGCTGTCTTGACAATTTTTCTTCTGTTTGATGCAATCCTTCCTTTTCAGCATTCCCCAGGGGCTCCTCCGGCACCGTCTGACTCTAAGGTAATGGCAATCTCCAGGAATCTGTCCCCAGTCTTCTCTCCCCACCCTTCTTGGTTTGGGTTTGAAATTGAAAGATTTGAAGTTACGACTCCTCCCCAGAATCTTCACTCTGTGCCTCTGGAAGAGCTGGGAGGACCTGAACGGTGGAAAGAGGGGAGCCACTGAGGGGTGTGGTGGGAGACTGAGAAGCAGGGTGTGAGGTGGGGGCAGAGACGGGAACAGAATGGCACATCATGTCATGAGTGTTCACAGAGTAATGTGCTCCTCAGTACTGTCTTCTTATTTCAGGATACGCTAGAAGTGTATTTATTAGAAAAAAATTATTAATATGGAGATGAAATTGAAAACTTTTGAAATACGACAGAGTTTTCAAATGATACTATGATTTTCTCATCTGATAAATATTCATTTTTAAGAAGTCAAAAGTAAGTTTTACTTGAGTTCTGCTTTACGAAAACACAGAAGCATACAACATAAGCAGAGGCAGAAGAGCAAAACAAACCGAAATAAATTTGGTGGTTCTTTTGATGTTAGACGCTGTCTTTTATTGACCAGTGCTGCCCTTGCAGAGCAGGGCTAACTCACACTGTGCCGAGTCAGCATAAGGAATGATTTCTTTTTTCTTTTCTCTTTTTTTTTTTTTTGAGACAGAGTTTCCCTTTTGTTACCCAGGCTGGAGTGCAATGGCGCGATCTCGGCTCACCGCAACCTCCACCTCCTGGGTTCAGGCAATTCTCCCGCCTCAGCCTCCTGAGTAGCTGGGATTACAGGCACGCGCCACCATGCCCAGCTAATTTTTTGTATTTTTAGTAGAGACGGGGTTTCACCATGTTGACCAGGATGGTCTTGATCTCTTGACCTCATGATCCACCCGCCTCGGCCTCCCAAAATGCTGGGATTACAGGTGTGAGCCACCGCGCCCAGCCTAGGAATGATTTCTTACTAATAGCACAGGATACAGAATTTCAGAAGGGCCAGGTGTGGTGGCTCACATGTAATCCCAGCACTTTGGGAGGTCGAGGCAGCTGGATCATGAGGTTAGGAGTTTGAGACCAGCCTGGCCAAGATGGTGAAATCCCCTCTCTACTAAAAATACAAAAAATTAGACGGGTGTGGTGGCAGGAGCCTGTATTCTCAGCTACTCAGGAGGCTGAGGCAGAAGAATTGCTTGAACCCAGGAGGCAGAGGTTACAGGGAGCCGAGATCGTGCCACTGCACCCCAGCCTGGCAACAGAGCAAGACAAAACAAAAACAAAAACAAAACAAAAATTTTCAGAACAGAAATACCTAAATTTCCATAGCAAAATGAGGTAAAAAACATGAAAGGCAGTTCACATTAAAGAAAAACAAACGTCATTGTGTAATAACCTGCCCTGGGCTGGCATCACTGACTCCATCTTAGCTGAAACTCCAACCAGGTTTCCCCTCCCCATCACAGCCCCTTTGGGTGCATAACTGGGTCATGCTGCACTTAGAGGCATTGAGGCATCTGATCCCAACACTTGGAACCACTGTAACCGCCCCTGGGTGACATACCTCCCCTGCTATTGTAAGAAGAGTTTCCCTCGGATCATTGTGTAGAAGGAGCCTGATCACCCCACTTCGTAATTGTATGGAAACCACCTGTGCCCGCAGCTCCTTCCTCGAAGCTGCTTTTCTGCACCTGTGAAATTCAGGTACTCACCTCCCCTACCTAAGTCAAGGGATAAAAAAGAATCAGGCCCCTTCCTTGGGGCCAAGAGAGTTTTGAGCATCAGCGTCTCTCGACTCTTAATTAGGAACTCAGCGTGGCGAATTCTTTCTAACTCGCTCCGTTCCCCACCTGTGTTTTTGGGGGTCAAAGCATTGTCTCTCCAGTTACAACGTTTGCTTCTCGGCCTTTTGGCTAAGATCAAGTGAAGAAAAACATGTTTTTTAAACTAATGAAAATGTGCTCAATATTCTTCATAGTAAAATAAATACAAATTTGAAATAGCATTTCTTATCTTCAACTGGGAAAATTTCTAATTGTTTAACAACAAACTTAAAAAACATAATAGGTGGCTGGATAAGTAAATTCTTTTTTTTTTTAAGACGAAGTCTCCCTCTGTCACCAGGAGTGCAGTGGTGCGATCTCGGCTCACTGCAACCTCTGCCTTCTGGATTCAAGCAGTTCTCCTGCCTCAGCCTCCTCAGTAGCTGAGACTGTAATGTAAATCATGATTATAGGGCAGATCATGAGGTCAAGAGATGGAGACCATCCTGGCCAACATG
Organism: Leontopithecus rosalia; assembly: GCA_028533165.1. NCBI lineage: Eukaryota > Metazoa > Chordata > Mammalia > Primates > Cebidae > Leontopithecus > Leontopithecus rosalia. The sequence continues at coordinate 173,118,406 of CM052650.1, read as the reverse complement.
GTGAAATCCTGTCTCTACTAAAAATACAAAAATAAGCTGGGTGTGGCAGCATGCACCCTCAGTCCCAGCTACACGGGAGGCTGAGGCAGGAGAATCACCTGAACCAGGGAGGCGGAGGTTACAGTGAGCTGAGATTGCAACACTGCACTCCAGTCTAATAACAGAGTGAGACTTTGTCTCAAGAAAACAAAACAAAACAAAAACATGCGATTACATTCAGTACCAAAAGAAAAGCTATGTGAGCTTAATTATTGTCTCTGAATGAGAACTAGGAAATAAATATACCACAATTTTACATATTAATCCTTACAGAAGTCTTCGAGGCTTTGAAATATGTACATTTACAACTTTGAAGAAAATTAAAACTAACAAATAATTGGCCAGACACGGTGATTCACGTCTGTAATCCCAGCACTTTCAGAGGCCGAGGTGAGTGGATCACCTGAGGTCAAGAGTTTGAGACCATTCTGGCCAACATGATGAAACCCCATCTCTACTAAAAATACAAAAACTTAGCTGGGCGTGGTACCACGAGCCTATAATCCCAGCTACTCAGGAGGCTGAGACAGGAGAACCGCTTGAACCCAGGAGGCGGAGGTTGCAGTGAGCAGAGATCACGCCACTGCACTCCAGCCTGAACAACAAGAATGAAACACTATCTCAAAAAACAAAAAGAAAAACTAACATATAACTAAAAGAAATTTTATGTACTAGACCAGGCACAGTTCCTCACTTTGGGAGGCTGAGGCAGGCAGATCGCTTGAAGTCAGGAGTTTAAGACCAGCCTGAGCAACATAGCAAATCCCCATCTCCGCCAAAAATAATTTTAAAAAAATTAATTTGGTGTGGTTGTGCACACCCGTAGTCCCAGCTACTCGGGGGGCTGAGGTAAGAGAATGGCTTGAACTGGAAGGTGGAGGTTGTGGTGAGCCAAGATCCTGCCAGTGCACTTCAGCCTGGGTGACAGAGAGACCCTGTCGCAATAAATAAATAAATAAATTTTATGTAGTCATATAAACAATCGCTAGGTTATATTAAATGAAAAACATTAATGGAGAAAAGTGGATTAAAGGTAGTGTCAGCATGGAAAATTATAAAAGTTTAAAATACCTTTTGAAAAATACAAAATTCACTTATAGACTTAGACGCCCATCAGAAAGGAAGCTTAGTACCAAGAATAGACAACAGATCCTTTTCCACCATTTTAATTTTGTAGTACATAAATGCACTCTCTTTTTTTTAGAGACAGGGTTTCACTTTGGCCAGGCTGGTCTCAAACTCCTGACCTCAGGTAATCCACCCGCCTCTGCCTCCCAAAATGCTGGGATTACAGGTGTGAGTCACCTCACCCAGCCAAATTATATATCAAATGAGTCTAATTTATCTGGGTTTGTGTATGTGTGCTTTCCAAGTTCTGTGTAAGCAAGCTTTGCCTACTAAAAGGTAAAAGATATTCTCCTGTGTTTTCTTTGAAAAGCTTTATAGTTTTAGCACTTACATTTGGATATAATCCACTTGGAATTAATTAACAAAAACCTGGCTGGGTGCGGTGGCTCACAGGTGTAATCTCAGCACTTTGGGAGGCCAAGGTGGATGGGTCACTTGCAGTCAGGAGTTCAAGATCAGCCTAGCCAACATGGTGAAACCCCGTCTCTACTAACAATACAAAAATTAACCAGGTGTGGTAGTGGGAGCCTGTAATCCCAGCCACTTGTGTGGCTGAGGCAGGAGAATTGCTTGAACCTGGGAGAAAGAGGTTACAATGAGCTGAGATCACACCAATGCAATCCAGAGTGGGTGACGGAACAAGACTCCATCTCAAAAAAAAAAAAAAGAAAAAACCTACACAAATTGTGCTGTATTTTTCTGAGCAATGTTTTATAACCATCTGTGTAGAAATTTTACACATCATTTTGTTACCAAAACACCAGGAACCGGTTTGGTCTAGGTTCTGCTGCTCACTGCACAAAAGCCAATTAACAAGAATTGCCAAGGAAGAAGCTTCAATGGGATGCTGCACCCAAGGAGACCGGAGCTCAGCCTCAAATCCATCTCCCTGACTAACTAAAACTAGGGATTTATACAGCAGGAAAGAAATGTAACAATGTGTAAGAAAACAGGAACTACGAGGCAAGAAGGCAGATGATCTGGTGAGTTTCAGCGTTTTTATACTTTTTTTTTGTTTTTATTGCATTTTAGGTTTTGGGGTACATGTGCAGAACATGCAAGATAGTTGCATAGGTACACACGTGTTTTGCTGCCTTCTGCCCCCTCACCCATAATTGGCATTTCTCCCCATGCCATCCCTCCCCCACTCCCCCCCCACCGCTGTCCCTCCCCTATTTCCCCCAATAGACCTCAGTGTGTGGTGCTCCCTTTTTTTTGAGAGGCCTGAAGGTTCTTTCCTGAGGACATAACTCAGATAAAATGAATACAAGTTTTAAAGCTTTAACAGCAAAGGGGTCAGTTTCTATGTTTATCCCCACAATTGTCTGTGGGACAATTGGGCCTGTTTCACTTCGTTAAAAGTGTCCTAAGAGTTTCTATGTGTGATCTTGCTAAATGCACATACAGGTGTTGAATATTTTTATTTTACTTTATTTTTTGAGATGGAGTCTTGCTCTGTCACCCAGGCCAGAGTGCAGTGGCACAATCTCGGCTCACTGCAGCCTCTGCCTCCTGGGTTCCAGCGATTCTCCTGCCTCAGCCTCCCTCCCGAGTAGCTGAGACTACAGGCTCATGCCATGACGCCCAGCTAATTTTTGTATTTTCAGTAGAGATGGGGTTTCACCATGTTGGTGGAGGCTACTCTCGAACTCCTGACCTCCTGATCCACCTGCCTCAGACTCCCAAAGTGCTGGGATTGCAGGCATGAGCCACCGTGCCCAGCCAAGAGTAGGAAATTTTGTAAATGTTTTTATTATTAAAATATTTGATAAACAGAATGTTTGTGACAGATATATATTTAAATACACACACACACATGTAGAGGTAGGATGGATAGATAAGACATAGATGGACGGATGGAGAGATAGGTACATAGATACATAGATAGATAATAGATAGATACAGAGATAGATGGATAGATAGATGGATTTTCATGAAGTAAACACAACTGAACCTTTCACTCACACTAAGACATGGATTGTCACAGTTACCTCTGAAGCTCCTGTTCACATCTGTCACTTTATCCCCGCCTGGCTTTCTCCTGTGGTCCCACACACATATGTGTTGTGCGGCTGTTAATAGGCTGCCTAGCCTGCTTGGCTTTGAATTTGGAACACAGTGTCACACTGCGTATCTTTCCACAACTTGCTTCCTCAATGTATTCGTTTTCTGTCACCCCCACATATGTGGTTCATGTTTATTCATTTTCACCATCACATAGTTTCCAATTCGTGAATAAACCTCAACTTCTTATTTATTTTTTTTAAGACGGAGTTTCGCTCTTGTTGCCCAGGCTGGAGTGCAATGGCGCGATCTCGGCTCACCGCAACCTCCGCCTCCTGGGTTCAGGCAATTCTCCTGCCTCAGCCTCCCGAGTAGCTGGGATTGCAGGCACGTGCCACCATGCCCAGCTAATTTTTTGTATTTTTAGTAGAGACGGGGTTTCACCATGTTGACCAGGATGGTCTCGATCTCTTGACCTCGTGATCCACCCGCCTCGGCCTCCCAAAGTGCTGGGATTACGGCGTGAGCCACCGCGCCCGGCCTAAACCTCAACTTCTTTAGCCGTTTCCCACCAACAGACACTTGGTGACTTGCAGGGCTGTTTGGTTTCTGTTCTGTTTTGCTGTTATTGCAAATGCTCCTGCAGACATTCTTTCATATGACTCCTTGTGCAAAGGGGCAAACATTCTTTTCTACAGCGCATACTAGAATTGGGCGCACTCATATTCAGTTTTCAAGATAATGCAAAATTGATTTCCAAAGTCATTGCACCAATTCACACTCTCGGCAACCGCCCCGGGGCATCATTGTTCTCTACCCGGTCACTTTATCAATGCATTGGGTGTATCATGAGATTTCATTAAATGTTAAATTGCCTTTCACTGATTATTACGAGTTGAGTCTTTTTCTTTTTTTTTGAGATGGAGTCTTGCTCTGTCACCCAGGCTGGAGTGCAGTGGCGCAATCTCAGCTCACTGCAACCTCCTGGGTTCAAGTGATTCTCGTTCCTCAGGCTCTTGAGTAGTTGGGACTGTTAATGCTTACAACATATGTCAACATAAAACGGGAGAGTTCCCTGGCGCCTCAAGGGACACGTGGCAGGGTGTGGCTCATTTATTCGGCTGCTGTGATCTAACACTCTACAGGAGGGTGAGCACGCAGGGGAGCCAGGACCACACTCTGAGCTCGGGCCCCACAGCCGTGGCTGGGGCATCACGACGCTCCTTCAGCTCTGCTGCCCGGGAACGGCCACAGGGCAAAACAGCTCAGTGAAGAGTCAGCCTTTTTGGGCTCCTGCACCCGATGGGGTCTGAATTTCTGTCCAGCTTCTAGGAAGAACCAGGTCACATGCACTTGAAGGATGGTGAATGTAGGGATTTACTGAATAGTGGAGGTGGCTCTCAGTGGGATGGGGAGGAGAAGGGGGATGGAGTGGGAAGATGATTTTCCCTGGAGTTCGGCCATCTGCTGGCCAGTCTCTCCCCTGACTGCCCCCAGCCAAAGTCCTCCCGACATCTCTTCTCTTCCCCTCTGCTGCACCCTTCTGCTCTGCCGCTGTACCCCTCTTCTGCTTGCGGACACTGGGGTTGACAGTTTTATGGGTACATGATGCGGGGGTGGCGGGCCAGGGTGGTTTTGGAAAAAGCCACACTTGAGTGGTAAAACAGAGATAACTGTTCTCATTTAGGGCCGCAGTTTCCAGGCTCGAAGGTGAGGCCTTTGCTGGAGAACAAGCTTCTCTACCCAGCGTCCCTGCCTCCCGTCCATGTCAGGCACGCAGACACACACACTCATGTACACACATATGCACACAGAGAAAGCAAGCCAGAGGGAGAAAAAGTAAGGGAGAGAGTAACTCAATGGACCAGTGCATATTATCCCCATTCATACAAACTGTAATTTCACCACTTATCAAGCGTCCACACATTCGTTGTGTTATTTCCAGACAATCTCTCAAATTCCTTTTCTCTATTGGTCTATTCTTGTGCTAATGCCACTGTCTTATTTTCTATGGGTTATAATGCACTTGATGTCTGAGGAAGCATATGTGCCCACCTCATTCCACTTGAAGAATTTCTCCCGTCTATTCTTGATCTTTATCTGCCATATACATTTTTAAATTAATTTTCCCATTTCCTTTTAACCCTGTTAGTTTTGGGTTTTTTTGGAGATGGAGTGCCATTCTGTTGCCCAGGCTGGAGTGCAGTGGCGTGATCTCAGCTCACTGCAGCCTCCACCACCTGGTTTCAAGTGATTCTCCTGCCTCAGCCTCCTGAGTACCTGGTATTAAAGGCGCCTACCACCACACTTGGCTAATTGTTGTATTTTTAGTAGATGGGGTTTCACCATCTTGGCCAGGCTGGTCTTGAACTCCTGACCTTGTCATCCACTCCTTCGGCATCCCAAAGTGCTGAGATCATAGATGTGAGCCACCGCACGCAGCCCCAAGCCTGTTAGATTTTTATAATTTAATAGACTTTATTTTTAAGACCAGTTTTAGCTTCACAGCAAAACTGATCAGGAAGTACAGAGTTCTCAAATACTCTCCGTCCCTACACACACACACACAACCTCCCCCCCACCATCCCCCACCACACTGACGCAGTTGTGGCAATCTAAAGACCCGCTATGATACATCGTGATTACTCAGATTTCACGCTCTGCATAAGGGTTCACTCATAGTGTACAACCTCATGGTTTTTAACCAATGTATCATCACACATATCCTCCATCATACTATCATACGAAATAGTTTCACTGCCTTAAAAATCTTCTGTTTTCCATCTCCTTACCCTTTACCTCTGGCAACCACTGACCTTTTTACCGTTTCCATAGATTTGCCTTTTCCAAAGCAATCACTGCAGTGAGCCAAGACTGGAATCAGACCGTACATAACCTTTTCAGCTCGGTTTGTTTCAGTCCTTTATATGCATTTAAGATTCCTCCATGTGTTTTTGTGACTTGATGGCTTACTTCTTTTCAGCACTAAATAAATAATATCTTATTGTCCAGATGTGCCACAGTTTCTTTTCTTTTTTAACCGAATGAACAGCATCTTAGTTGCTTCTGAGCTTTGGCAATTACAAATAAACATTGATGTGTCCATTTGGGTGGATACCAAGGAGCATAATGGCTGGACTATACAGGAAAAGAATGCTTCGTTTTCTAGGAAGCCACCAAACCGCCCTCCATAGTGTTATTCCTGTTCTGTGGGTCCATCCACTCCCAGCACAATGAATCGGTGTTCCTGAAGCTACACAAGCTTGCCAGCATTTGTGTTTGGGATGAGCACCTTTTTGATTGGGGTGTAATACTCTCATTTTTTAAAAAATGTGCAATGCTTGATGATACAAGATGTCGATAGCTCATCTGTACATCTGCTTATTCACCACGCCCCGCGGCCAGGTGCTCTTCCTTCATGACCCTTACTGCTTATGTTGCTCTACTGTTGCCCCGTAATATTCCCTAATATTGATTTGCTCTTAATTACCTTTCTTTGGAACTGTCATGATTTGGTACTATGACGAGCCAATAGCACCGAAACGTCCCAGCTACAAAAAAAGATCAAATGAGAAATCTAATGGAGTGAATGAAAGACACATGATAGATTTGTGTCTTTCATTCATTCCAGAAACATTATTAGTCATTATTTCTTGAAACATTTTGGCTGGGCGTGGTGGCTCACACCTGTAATCCCAGCACTTTGGGAGGCTGAGGTGGATGGATCACCTGAGGTCAGGTGTTCAAGATCAGCCTGGACAACATGATCAAACTCCGCCTCTACTAGAAATACAAAAATTAGCTGGGCGTGGTGGCAGGCACCTGTAATCCCAGCTACTTGGGAGGCTGAGGCAGGAGAATCGCTTAAACATGGGAGGCAGAGGTTGCAGTGAGCCAAAATCGTGCCACTGCCCTCCAGCCTGGGTGACTGAGCAAGACTCCATCTCACAAAAAAGAAAAGAAATATTTTATTCTTTGGATTTTTTCAATAATATTACTTTCAAATTCTGATTGTATGTATGTTGGATTTTCTGCATGTCTCTTAAACTTTTCTATTTTCAATGTATTGATCTATTTGTGTAATCATCAATATAATTTTTGAATAGCTCGGTTTACTAATCGTTCTCTCATCTCTAGCAATTTGATTTTTTAACCCTTCCACTGAGCTTTCTTTTTACTTCAATTATTACAGTTTATATTTCTAGTAGTTTTGCCCAAATGTCTCTGCTCGTCTTTGGTGATGTCTTCACCCTGACTTTTCATCCTATTTCTGCCTTTACTCACTGAAGCACATTAGAATGCCCATTTTATATTCTGCGTTCCACCCTTCCGGGATTTGATGTCTTTGCAGGTCTGTTTCTGTTGGCAAATGCTCATAAACAACTTCTTCATGCATACCCATGACTTCTCTTTATCACTTACATTGGTTAAAAGTTGTTGCCACTAGTCCTGTGAGGTGACTCAGAGGCCTTGTTTGAAGACTTATTCCTTGAGGGAGTATTGACGTTTTGAGGTACCTGGGGATACTGTAGACTCCTTGTGCTTTAAATTTAAATTCCTGCTTGCAGTTTTCAGACCATGTAAACGGTGGGAATTCAGACTCCAACACAGGCGAGAGCTGGTAAATGGGTGTTTTTAACTCCACTCCAGCCAATGCTAACATAGATAACGCCAACCTCTGTTCCGTCTGGCAGAAAGTGATGCCCCATCCGACTGTCCACACTTGAGGAGCAGAGACTTTGCACTCAGAGCCAGCCTCTGCTCCAAGGCAAGGATTGGTCCCAGCGTTTCTAGTGCCTTCAGGCACTGCCCTGGACTCAATCCGTCTTTGTTACCGGCCTCCTTTGGTTTCTCTGTTTTATGACTGGGAAGTTTCAGGATTATTGGTTCATCATAGTAACAAAAAAAACGAGCCGAATAGTTATTTGGCTTTATACGTCTAACTGCACCTGAATTGTGAACCATTCACCTGCCCAATATATTACAAATAGGAAATTTACATAAAATTTAAAATAAATGTTCTGAACATATTGATCCTGGGTTGATCCTGTCATATTGATCCTAGTTTTCTTTCTTCTTTTCTTTTTTTTTGAGATAGAGTCTCAGTCACCCAGGCTGGAGTGCCATGGTGCAATCTCGGCTCACTGCAAATTCTACCTCCTGGGTTCAAGCGACTCTCTTATTTCAGCCTCCAGGTAGCTGGGACTACAGGCACACGCCACCATGCCCAGCTAATTTTTTTGAATTATTTTTAGTAGAGACGGGGTTTCACCATGTTGGCCAGGCTGGTCTCGAACCCCTGACATCAAGTGATTTTCCTGCCTTGGCCTCCCAAAGTGCTGGGATTACAGGTGTGAGCCACCGCACCTGCCCCTAGTTTTCACAAGAATAGCATTAAGATATGTTTAGGTAGATCATTTTTGTCTTCAGGTTGGTCTCAGTTTCAGTGCAAAGAACCTTCTCAACCTGAGAAGCAAAAATGTCTCGTATGTAATACATCTAAGTGTTTCATCTAATGTATTCTGAGCATGACGCCTCAAGATTGCGTAAGGAGATGGGGGTAACGTTTCTTCCCTTGTCCTATCATTTTTAGAAAACAGAACCTACAGGCTTTTTGGTGTTGAAAATGGATTTCAAACAAATAGTTGAAATCATTACTTATATATAATGAACATGATATAATGTTTACTTTACAATGTAAGTTACCCAAAACACGCACACACACACACACACACACGCACACACACACACATTTTTTTTTTTGAGACGGAGTTTCGCTCTTGTTACCCAGGCTGGAGTGCAATGGCGTGATCTCAGCTCACCGCAACCTCCGCCTCCTGGGTTCAGGCAATTCTCCTGCCTCAGCCTCCCGAGTAGCTGGGACTACAGGCACGCACCTCTGTGCCCAGCTAATTTTTTATATTTTTAGTAGAGACGGGGTTTCACCGTGTTGACCAGGATGGTCTCGATCTCTTGACTTTGTGATCCACCCGCCTCGGCCTCCCAAAGTGCTGGGATTACAGGCCTGAGCCACCGCGAGTAAGCTCTGGTGTAGACTTTTCTCCAAAGATGTGATTGATGGGGCGTCTCATTCTTCCTGGCTGGGTCTGGCCCTGGTTCCACACTGATCCTCCCCAGCGGCTTCTGGCAGAGTTGTCCCGTCTTCCTTCAGGGCAGTTTCTAACACCTGTAAATGTCAGGGTTTGCTCATACACTAGCTCCGAGCCTACTGCTTACGTGGTTATCGTGTCCGTCCGTGTTTGCATCCACGGTGCTGTGCACCCCTCCAGTGTCCCCCTTCTCTCAGCTGAGCTCTCTAGTCTGCAGTGACTCCCAGTTAGTTCTTTTCTCTGTGTGTGATGGGTATTCCTATAGATTTGTAGCAATGATGCGGGCTGGGAGGAGGCATATTTTAAACCTTTTTGGCTGGAAAATCCATTCCTGCACGGAATTCTAGTCTCATTGAAGAGCTCTGTGTCGGGACGGCTCTTCAGCAACACCAAACACATTGTCTGCCCTCGAGCATAGCTCAAAAAATGACTCTAAGTCTAATTGTGGGGTGACCAAATTCAGGTACAAAAAATAAAGTTTGAATATGTGAATTGGGCAATTTATTATTAAACATATTTGTATTCCAGAAACAATTTTTGTTTTGTTTTTTTTTTTTGAGAAGGAGTTTCACTCTTGTTGCCCAGGCTGGAGTGCCATGGCACGATATTGGCTCACTGCAGCCTCCGCCTCCCGGGTTCAAGTGATTCTCCTGCCTCAGCCTCCTGAGTAGCTGTGAAGCAGGAGCGGCGAGAAACAAACCTCTCGAACACAGAACTGAGGAAGGAAGTGGCTTTTTATTCAGCCGGGAGCTTCGGGGGCAACACCCTCATTCACCAAGTTCCCCCCGAACAGCAGCTTCTCTCCTGTTTTATAGGCTTACAACGCTAAAGGGGAAACTGAGGCGAAACCGTGTCACTATCCATTGGCTGGACGTCAGACCTTACAATCTTTTGGCTTCACTGATTTGCTAATTCACATGCAGCACAAGCAGGAACAGGCCGGGAGGGGCTTACAGAGACAAGACAAAGGCAGTGAATAATTAGTTGGCAGAGGTGTTTCCAGAAGGGAGCTGGGGGGAGCAGACGTGGGGGCGGGACCCAGTGCCAGGTTCCAGCTGACAAGGATAACATCCATTTGAAGCTTTTTAAAGGCTTACAGATAACAGAGAGGCTGGGAACGGAAGGGGAGTCATTTTCTCAGCTCTTTGGTATTCTATTTTATTTTTTCTTTTTCACCCTCCTTCCCATCCTGAGGGGAGGAGGAGGTGGAGGCCAGGAAGCGGGAGGGGGGTCTCCCCTCTCAGCTGGGATGAATAGGCATGTGCCACCACGCCCGGCTAATTTTGTGTTTTTAGTAGAGACAGGGTTTCTCCATGTTGGTCAGTCTGGTCTCGAACTTCTGACCTCAGGTGATCCGCCCACCTCGGCTTCCCAAGGTGCTGGGATTACAGGCGTGAGCCACTGCGCCCAGGCACAGTTTTTGTATTTTTAAGCCATCTGTTGAAAACTTCATTATCATGCTCTCAGGAAACAGTACAGTAGGGTACACAACGTTGTGAACATTGTAACTTTTCAGTCTTGACTGCCCTCAGGTCATTTGTTTGTGTTGGAGTGTGTTTTGCTTGGTTTTGTTTTCTGAACTGCAGGGAGCATTCCCTTCTGCTCCTGGCATAATGCCGGTCCAACTCCCAGCTCTTTAATGCGATGGCTTCCTGCGGGAACCGTACAGAATGGTAGTAGATGGAAGAACAGACAGCAGGAAGGAACTAGTGTCAACGCGGAGCTGTCTCAAACAACTCAAGTTTTTGTTTTTGTTTTTTGAGACAGAGTCTTGCTCTGTAGCCCAGGCTGGAGTACAATGGTGTGATCTCAGCTCACTGCAACCTCTGCCTCCCGGATTCAAGCAGTTCTCCCACCTCAGCCTCCCAAGTAGCTGGGATTACAGGTGCCCGCCACAACACAGGGCTACTAAAAAAAAATTAGCACCTGGCCCAGTTCATGTTTAAGAGGTGCTTTATGGCCAGGCGCCATGGCCCACGCCTGTAATCCCAGCACCTTGGGACTCCGAGAGGGGCAGACTGACTGAGGTCAGGAGTTCGAGACCGGCCTGGCCAAAATGGTGAAACCTCATCTCTATTAATAATACAAAAATTAGCCGGGTGTGGTGGCGCACACCTGTAGTCCCAGCTACTCCAGAGGCTGAGGCAGGAGAATCGCTTGAACCAGGTGGAGGTTGCAGTGAGCTGAGATTGCGCCACTGCACTCCAGCCTGGTGACACAGTGAGACTCCATCTCAAAAAAAAACAAGAAGACCATTCCATACATGTCTGAGCCCAGATTAAAACGAGAACACTGTGCAGACCATGAACCTGCCTCAGCATCCCATTCTTCCACTAACGTGAACAACTGCCTCTGAGGTTACAGCCTAAGCCCACCTGTCTTGCTCCTGCCTCCTAGATAAAAATTACTAGGATGCTTTATCACAGAATCTCCATTTCCTGACAGCACCAGAGAAAAACCGTGTTTTATTGGTGACTCACTCAAAACCCCCTAGCAGAACCCAGAGCCCATCACAAGCCTGTTCTATCACCCTTTCCCTGAGACGTCCCATGGGTCCCCACAGTGTGCTTTCCTTGTTGCCACCGGTACCAATAATCCCATTTTGTTCAACCACGGGTGTTCAATTAATGGCCTTTAGCTGGGAGAATGAACAGCAGTCCTTTTTTCAGTCTCTGTCATGAGGGCTGTGGGGACTTCCTTGTAAATTCACCAAAGAAGCAAGCACACCTTTAGAGGAGACTGCAGTGTAGTTTCACACAAGTTAAGACTATTCATTCTGTTAGAAGACCTTTGGTCCAGGCCTGGCACAGTGGCACATGCCTGTAATCCCAAAACTTTGGGAGGCCGAGGCAGGTGGATCACTTGAGGTCAGAAGTTTGAGACCAGTCTGACCAACATGGTGAAACCCCATCTCTACTAAAAACTCAAAAACTAGCAGGGCTTGGTGGCGCGCACCTCTAGTCCCAGCTACTGGGGAGTCTGAGGCAGAAGAATGGCTTGAACCCGGGAGGCAGAGGTTGCAGTGAGCCGAGATGGTGCCATTGCATCCCAGACTGGGTAATGAGAGTGAAACTCCATCTCAAAACAAAAAAAAAAAAGAGAGAGAGAGAACTTCAGGCTGACCATTTGTGAATGAATGGTCACAGTGATACTTAGCTAAGGGATGTTTTACTCTTCAGCGCATCCAACAGGAGTTACCCAAGATCATGAATACATGGAGATTCAAACTCTCCACCGTTTCTCACCTTGTCTCCATCGATGGGGAGATTTTCAGCACATCTCACCAAACAATAAAATTGAACATACCAGAATTATTCTTGTAATAAGAATACTGTCAAATGTTTAATATTGATCAAAATCTCACTGTAATTTTCACCAGTCCGTGGAGTTCATTCTAATATTGTTCACGTGCTTATTATTCAGAGCCAGTCACCCACCAAGGCAATGTTAATATTATTTGAGAAGCACAAATAAAGGTTTCCCGACTGAAAAATCTCCTTACCCCCAGGCTGCCACCAGGGAAAGCAGAAATCAACGTTTATGGAGTTTCCTCTAAAAGTGAAGCACTTTCATAAAAATTTATCTCATTTAATTCTCACAACACGTGGCAAGATGGGCACTGTTCAGATTTCGACGTGGAGGAAGCTAAAGGCTGTGGTTTTCTCTGCAAAGAAGGGACTTGGTCTTGTATCTGTTACACCTTCAGGACAGGTCAATGGTAGACCCACTGCAGATACTGAGTACAAGATCAGTTGAATAAACAAGGCTTGAAAAGGTTAACAAAATGGTCTGAAATCCACCACTTTCTGAAACGCAGAATAAAGATTCAAACTCCACTCTTATTGCAAATACCAAGCATTTATTAAGAGCCTAAGTTGTGCCAGATGCTAGAGACTGCGCTATCTGACAATTAAACCTACATTCAGGTATAACTATGAATATGGTAAAGAAATGAAATATTTGTGGATAACTAACACTTTAATCTGCACCTAGTAAACAGTAGGCATATATTCATACTAATTTCCCTTTTTCTAATTCAATAGGTACATGTTGGGTTTTTCTGGAGCCCTTTTTCTCTTTGACCATCCAGATCATAAAAGTCATTGATAGCCAATATTGTGAGATTCTCACAGACTGACAGGTTCTTCCACTGACCCCCCCCCCCCAAAAAAGCCAATGAGAGTGGAAGGTACTTAATTAATTTATTTTTGAGATAGAGTCTCCCTCTGTCACCCAGGCTGGAGTACGGTGGTGCAATCATGGCTCACCGCAGCCTCGAACTCACACCTCGGCCTCCCAAATATCTGGAACTGCAGGCATTCACCACCACACCCAGCTCGTTATTATTATTACATGTTTTTGAGATAGAGTCTTGCTCTGTCACCCAGACTGGAGTGCAGTGGAATGATCTTGGCTCACCACAACCTCTACCTCCTGGTTCAAGCAATTTCTCCTGCCTCAGCCTCCCAAGTAGCTGGGACTACAGGCACACCCACTACACCCAGCTCATTTTTTTGTATTTTTAATAGAGACGGGATTTTACCACATCGTCCAGGCTGGCCTCAAAGTCCCGACCTCAAGTGATCCACCTACCTTGACCTCCCAAAGTGCTGGGATTACAGGTAAGAGCCACTGTGTGCTGCCTCCAGCTAAGTTTTTAAAACATTGTTTGAGAAATGAGACCTCACTATGTTGCCTGGACTGGTCTCCAGTTCCTGGGCTTAAGTGATCCTCCTGCCTCGGCCTCCTAAAGCACTGAGGTTACAGGCATGGGTCACCCATGCTGGGACCAAGAACAACAGTTACTGTGGCAAAGAAAGAGTTTAATGATCTCTCAGCAATGGCAGGTTGCTGTTTCACGCTTCCTCCTCCTTAGCGAGGTGTAACCCCCTACCATAGTTCTAATCTGGTTTTATGAATGTACCTTTAATCTCCAGACAAGAAGGGGGATCAGTCCCTGGGCTGCAAGTGTAACTATAACTCCATTCCTTGCGTAGTGACATTGGCCTCTGTGCTATAATAAACAAAACAAAAAACACGTCAGCAGGTGAGGTTAAAGGAAGATTAAGTGGGTTATGTTAGAGTTCTCTCATTATTTTTAATTCTGCAAGGATGGGTTTACCATGAATTGGCATAGAAGTGTCTTCTTGGCTTGAACCTTCAACAGGATTTTCTGAGGCTATATTCGAGAATAAAAATGTGTGTGGGGGCCTGGCGGGGTGGCTCACACCTGTGATCCCAGCACTTTGGGAGGCCGAGGCAGGCAGATCACCTGGGGTTGGGAGTTTGGAGCAGCCTGACCAACATGGAGAAACCCCGTCTCTACTAAAAATACAAAATTAGCCAGGCATGGTGGCGCGCGCCTGTAATTCCAGCTACTCAGGAGGCTGAGGCAGGAGAATTGCTTGAACCCGGAAGGCAGAGGTTGCAGTGAGCCGAGATCACGCCATTGCACTCCAGCCTGGGTAACAAGAGTGAAACTCCATCTCAAAAAAAAAAAAAACAACGTGTATGTGAGTGTCAATTACTATGATTTGTTCTATAAAAGAAGGACCAGACAAAAGTCAGCCTTTGTTTCACATTCACAAGCTGCCAGGCCCGGGGCCGGGCCACCCAACTAGAAAGTGAGGGACCCGGGGTGCAGTCGGCTCTACCGGACCTCGTCCTGCGTGGAAGTCATGAGGAAAGCAAAGTGAAGAACTGCGGAATGAAAGATCAGTATACAGAGAGGGTAGAGCGCATTTCTGTTTAAATAAGTGAAATCTGTATTCAAATTCAGGCAGAAAAAAGAAAAGAAATGAGGCAGAAGAGGAGGAGAAAAGATTTCCCAACTTTTCACTGAGACACTTTTCAGCATGAGACAAAGTTACACGAACCCACCAAGCTCTTTCGGCCTGTTCTTCCACTCGGCTCAGACAATCCAGCCTTTTTACACAGCGCCTCTTCCTATTTTTAACATGATAGGCTTCCTTCTAATAGAAGGAAGCTCCCCAAACCAGACTGCAAAATATTGATCCCAATTGTAATGAGCCCTTACGAGTTTATTGAAAATCTTTTATGCTTTCAACTTTGCCTGTAAACAACATCATTTTACTCACGGACAAAGAAGATTTTGCCGATAGCAGACAGCCCGTGTCATCAGTGGAGTCGGGAGGGCACGGCTGCTGGAAGTGAGCGTCCCTGTGCTAGTGGCGGTGATTTGGGCAGACTGGGCTCAGCACTTCAAGGTGCTTCTGCCCTGGTCCTGAGCAAGCTTGGCCTCAGCCCCTGGAGGCAAATTTGCAGGCAGTGTACAGTGTGACTGTGAGCCTTACTTTCCAAGAAGAATTGAAAGACTTTCCCCTTCTTCCCCTTCTCCTCTGCTTACATCCTTGATCTGTGTTAGTCGGTGTTCTACAGCTGGTCTAACAAATCACCACACACTTTACGGTTTAAAACAACACAAATGGTCGGGCGCCGTGGCTCACACCTGTAATCCCAGCACTTTGGGAGGCCAAGGTCGGCAGATCACAAGGTCAGGAGTTCAAGACCATCTTGACCAACATGGTGAACCACCGTCTCTACTAAAAATACAAAAAATAGGTGGATGTGATGGCACATGCCTGTAATCCCAGCTACTCAGGAGGCTGAGGCAGGAGAATTGCTTGGACCGGAGACTTGGAGGTTGTGGTGAGCTGAGATCACACGACTGCACTTCAGCGTGGGTGACAGAGCAAGGCTCCGTCACAAAACCACCCAACCAAACAACAACAACAACAAACCCACAAACGTATTGTCTCGCAATTCTGGAGGTCTCAGAAGTCTGACGTTATTTTGACTAGATTAAGAGTGGGTGTACGCAGGCCTGCATTCCTTTCGGAAAACAAGTGGCAGAGCTGTTTCCATGCCTTCTCCAGCCTCCAGAGGCTGCCTGCATTCCGTGGCTTGTGGTCCCTTACCCCATCTTCACAGCCAGGAGAGTAGCCTCTCCTTTCCTCTCTGCGTACGTCCTTAATCTCATCCACAACTCCCTCTTCTCAGGACCTGCGGCACCATTCTAAATGGTTATTTCAAGCCGTTGTGGCAGATACACAACGTTTAACATTGTTCATGCATTTCAGAGCACTGCGGCAGGTTGCCAGCTTTTCTCAGGTGTGAGGCAGACACTGCCCCATTGTGTAACCACGAGCTCCATGGATGCACAGTCAGCTGTCTCCGGGGCCTGAAACTCTTCTTACCAGACACGATGTGAGGGGACAGTGAGCCCACCCTTCTCCCAGAGAGGGGAGACTTAGGCACCAAGGTGCTCAAAGTAGTCTTTCCAAGGAAAGCTTCCATGAAAAGAAAAAGTTTAGGCAAAACAAACTTAACAGAGTTTATTTGAGCATTAAGGCATTCACGAATCATGCAGCACTCAGACACGCAGAAGAGGTTCAGTGAGGTCTGCTCCAGCAGAGTGAGCTTTTCCTTTTCTTTTTCTTTCTTCCTTTTTTTTTTTTTTTGAGACAGGTCTAGCTCTTTGGCCCAGACTAGAGTGCAGTGGTGCAATCTTGGCTCACTGCAACCTCCGCCTCCCAGGTTCAAGTGGTTCTCCTGCCTCAGCCTCTGGACTAGCGTCCCACCACCACTCCCAGCTAATTTTTGTATTTTTAGTAGAGATGGGGTTTCACTGTGTTGGCCAGGCTGGTCTCGAACTCCTGACCTCATGATCCACCTGCCTCGGCCTCCGAGAGTCCTGCAATTACAAGTGGGAGCCACTGCGTCTGGCCAGCAGCAAGCTTTTATAGGCTGACTGTGAAAGGAAGCGAATTACTGAACTGACTCCAGCCAGGCATCTGCCTTATGAATGTGATCCAGTGAAAAGCCCCTGCTTATGTAACTAGCAGCTAGCTGGCTGTTGGTGATTGACTACTAGTTGATTGTTAGTGACTGCTTACTAGTTTGCTGTTCGTAATTGGTTGCTGGTTCTTTGTTGTTTTTATTCTTTTTTTTTTTTGGAGACAGAGTCTTGCTCTGTTGCCAGGCACCAGGCTGGAGTACAGTAGCGTGAGCTCAGCTCACTGCAACGTCTGCCTTCTCGGTTCAAGCAATTCTCCTGCCTCAGCCTCCCAAGTAGCTGGGACTACCGGCACCTGCCACCACACCCAGCTATTTTTTTTTTTTTTTTTTTTTTTTTAGTATACACAGGGTTTCACCATGTTGGCCAGGATGGTCTTGATCTCTTGACCTCGTGATCCACCCGCCTTGGCCTCCCAAAGTGCTGGGATTGCAGGTGTGAGCCACCGTGCCCGGCCGCTGGTTGGCTTTTTATGATTAATTGCTAGTTGGCTGTCTGTGACTGGTTGCTAGCTGACTATTCGTGATCAGCGCTGGTTGGCTTTTTAGAACTGATTCCTAGTTGGCTGTCTGTGACTGATTGCTAGCTGACTGTGATCAGTGCTGGCTGGATTTTTAAAACTGATTCCTAGTTGATTGTCTGGGACTGGTTGCTAGCTGACTGTGATCAGTGCTGGTTGGCTTTTTAGAACTGATTCCTAGTTGGCTGTCTGTGTCTGGTTGCTAGCTGACTGTTTGTGATTGGCTGATTATTGGTTGTTGTCCCCCCCCACAAAAAAACTAATCAGCTTCAAGAAATGCTTCCACGTTGAACTTCGGTTTCCCTGTGTAAGTGTTCCAGGTAGGGAACCAGCCCCAGGCTAATGACTTCCTGCATATTTTGCTTTAATGCCTCCCATTTCCAAATAAACTTTCATCTCCTTCAACGTTAGTACTTGCCCAAGCAAGAGTAAATGAAAAAGTGATGCTTTTTCTAACTCCTCTGCAAGTTTATCACAATAAAAAAAATGAAGAATTTGAAACATAAACGATCTGGACTCTCGGTGGAGTCCTAGAGAAGAGGGATTCCATTTTAACACCCTGTCATACACAGCCATTGCTGCTAGAGTGCCACACGTGTTCCTAAGAAGCACTGCAACACGCAAAACTGTGCAATAAAAACCACTGGGTTTATGTGTTCCTGGGCACGACACTTAGAACCATTGTTAGTTTCCAGAGAAGGAACCGGCCGGGAGAGGTGGCTCACGCTGGTAATCCCAGCACTTTGGGAGGCCGAGGTGGGCAGATCACGAGGTCAAGAGATTGAGACCATCCCGGCCAACATGGTGAAATACCATCTCTACTAAAAATACGAAAAAATTAGCCAGGCGTGGTGGCATGCGCCTGTGGTCCCAGCTACTCAGGAGGCTGAGGTGGAAGAATCGCTTGAACCCAGGAGGCGGAAGTGGCAGTGAGCCGAGATTGCACCACTGCGCTCCCACCTGGTGTCAAAAAAAAAAAGGAACCAATAAACAATATAGCACAATTTTATACTTGTTAAACGGCTAAGAAATACATAAATACTATAATAAATATGGCACTTTAACTTGAAAAAGATCTGAAGTTTGCTGGTGAAAGTGGGCATCAGAAGGATTATAGCTTATGAATTATTCTGAAGTGAGAATGAGGGTTTGCAGGAGGGACAGAAAAGAAAGGAAATCAGACAGAAAGCTGTCACATGAAATGTGCATGGGTGTGGCTCATAACATGGGCAGTGAACTGAGTGGCTGGCAGATGCTGAGGGGTGTCTGCATGTGCGTGTGTGAGTGTGTGAGTGTTTTATGCCCTCCTAGGCAGCTGGATTCGGCTAAGTGCATTTGTCTCTGCTCACCTCGTGTTTTTCATGGATGAAACCATGCATACACAAACATGAAATTCTCATTACGCTTGAATTGTTCTCCGATACATCTACTGCATTGGAACAAATTTGCATTTTCAAAATGAGTGACTAGCAGAACTGAATGCATTTGTGTATGAGCGATCTGATTAGCTCCTCCTCAGGGAGATGTGCCATTGCATCCACAGCCTATCAACCTATTAAACATAAGCTGCTTTCAGTTGTCAGGCATCTCTGGGTATTCTCAGACAGATGGTAAGAAACTCGAATCATTCTCCCACATTAAGAGCAAAATGGAGAAGACTGTGAGGATGTCTCACAGCAGAAAATGTAGGCAAGGAAGCGGTCTGTCCTAGTCGGAAGGAATAGTCACTAAATTCCTCGTCCAAAACATGTCAGCACATACTGTATGATTCCAACTATATGGTGTTCTCGAAAAGGCACAGCTATGCAGACATTAGAAAGATCAATGGTTGCCAGGGGTTACTAGGGAGGGAAGGATGAATAGACAGAGCACACAGGATTTTTAGGGCAGAGAAACTACTCAGTATGATACTACAGTGGTGGATACATGCAATTATACATTTGTCAAACCCCAAGGAATGTGCAGCACTTTTGTTTTTTGGTTTTTTTTGAGTTGGAGTTTCGCTCTTGTTACCCAGGCTGGAGTGCAATGGTGCGATCTCGGCTCACTGCAGCCTCTGCCTCCTGGGTTCAGGCAATTCTCCTGCCTCAGCCTCCTGAGTAGCTGGGACTACAGGCACGCGCCACCATGCCCAGCTAATTTTTTGTATTTTTAGTAGAGACGGGGTTTCACCATGTTGACCGTGATGGTCTCGATCTCTTGACCTCGTGATCCACCTGCCTCGGCCTCCCAAAGTGCAGGGATTACAGGCGTGAGCCACGGCGCCCAGCCAAGCACTTTTGAAACACATTATGCCCACGGGTGACCCCCAATGTGAATCCTGGATTTTGTATACTAAAGACGTACCCGTCCAGGCTCATCAGTTGTAACAAATGTACCAGTCTAGTGGGTGAAGGTGATCATGGTGAAGAGTGCCTGCAGTTTGTGGGAAATCTCTGTGTGTTTCTCTCAATTTTGCTATGAACCTGAAACTGCTTTAAAATGCCTTAAGAATTCCTCAAGTGAAACTGTTTCTTACACAGATATTCCAGCCCTCACTTACAGTACCGTGCAGTGAAGCTGAAGTCAGCCAGAGCGGGAGGACCCAATTCACATTGCTGACATTGATCAGGCACAAGTTCCTGTTTGGGGACACTCCGGCATCTCATCCGGTTTTTCTTGGGCATCAGGAAAGAGTGGTAGTTTCTACACTGTGCATGATGCTAATTGCAGAGACTCAAATGAGTGCCCACATGTGAGAGCACAAAGGGATGGTCAGCAAGCTCTGAATGAAAATGCATGCACTTCTGAGTTTCTCTTCCAAAAAGGAGGAGGAGGAGAGTGCCAGGCAGCCCCTGGAGGCAGCGGCCTACTGGGGTTCCAGCCTAATAGGAAGAGACCCTGGGGTTAAGCTGGGCGAGAGTCGCTTAAGGATGAGAGCAGCAGCACTTTTAGAAATGTTGCCCAGGAGACACAGGGCCTCTCCCACTCCTGTGGCTGTCCTCCCTTCTCCCAGACCAGCGTGTCTAAAAGTAGATACTCTTTATTTTTTTTATTTTTATTTTTTTTTGGAACTGAAGAATACAATACAGGAACTCCGAGAAGTATGCATTATTTTTATTTTTTTTTGAGACGGAGTTTCGCTGTTTTTACCCAGACTGGAGTGCAATGGCACAATCTCGGCTCACTGCAATCTCCGCCTTCTGGGTTCAAGCAATTCTCCTGCCTCAGCCTCCCAAGTAGCTGGGACTACCGGCGTGCACCACCATGCCCAGCTAATTTTTGTATTTTTAGTAGAGTCGGGGTTTCACCATGTTGACCAGGATAGTCTCGATCTCTTGACCTCGTGATCCACCCTCCTCGGCCTCCCAAAGTGCTGGGATTATAGGCGTGAGCCACTGCGCCCGGCCAGTAGATACTCTTTAAAAGGAAGGAAACGCGTCGACATTGTGCCTGTGATAAGTAAAAGAGAAGGTGCCCAGTGGATGGTACTAGGAAGTGCCACCTCCCCAGCCGTTGTCACCTTTTAACACATGAACAGAGGTTCCAGCCTCTTGTGATTATGGAAACATGAATGGTATAACGATATTCACACAAATATTTGCAGTGTTCTGAACATGTAAGCCTTCCTGAGTACAAATACTGCAGGCTCATGCACGGGAAGGAAAATGGCTTTTGGGAGAAGGATGGGGCCTGAGCCCCTCGCTCACGCCCTGGAAAGATGTGCCTGTGTCTCGGCTCCCCAGATGGATTGGACTCGCCCCAGCACGCCGAGCTCCGCACCAAGGACAAAGACACATTGGAACAGCACAGGTTTCCAGAGTCAAATCATCAATTACGCTTCAGAAGTGACCTATGTTTATAAAATGCAGCCTATGGCAGTGGGATTCCTGGTTATAGGGGCTCAGTATTTGAGGAACCAGCACATACATGGGATAGTCTAGATGATACATTTAGTTAAAGACACAGTATGCTCAGCTGTCTTCTATTGCTGTTGGAGCTGATTGTGCAATCTGGCTGCTCTTTGTGGAATCAAGTTAATGGAAACTCTTGGGGGTGGGTGGGGGTTTCTTTGAGATCACCTGACGTTTACACTGTGGATGCCTTTGTCATCTTAACAGTTCTTAGGTCTTGGTCTCAGACCTGGCCCTCTGTGAAGGCTCAAGGGCACTGCCCTCAGGCGTGGCTGTTCCGTGAGCAGATGGTGAGAGGGTCTGTGTTTGTCCCTTCATTCGGGAGGCAGGGGGAAAAGATAGGCCTGAGAGCCTCTTGGAAGGAATTTGGTGGGAAGCTGTAGATGAGGGATTCGTCCATGCCGTTGTAGAATGCTATATGTCCAGATTCATAGTCCAAGAAGATGCCAACCTTACACACCGGCTCTCTGACGTGCTGACCTTTCAAAGGTGAGGAGACCCACACACTGTAATCATCTCCAATTTTTAAACCGATCAGCGAGAAGACGTCCCCAGGTGGCTTGAGGAGATTCCCCGTTCTGCTCACGGAGTCCTTGCAGATGCCCACTTCCCACTCCGTCTTGCCTCCCACCTCCACCTCCCAGTAGTGCCTGCCGCTGGTGAATATCTGAGCACCCAGCACAGTCGCAGACTGGTCAAATCTTTCTGGGTTGTCAGGCAGCTGCTGTCTGCTTCCCCCGTATTTCACACTCTTCAGATCCTCAGACAACACCAGGTGGGGATTGGCTGTGGCTGGGTCCAGCGTTATGTCCGCTGCAAGAGGAGGAAAGAAGAAATTTTCCTTGGGCACGACTGGAAAACCTCTTACCTAGGTGAAATTTACATTGAATTCTTAGTACTTAGTCCCGGTTTCTAAAATGTAATTTGGGGCCGGGCGCCATGGCTCACGCCTGTAATGCAGCACTTTGGGAGGGCAAGGCAGGCAGATCACAAGATCAGGAGTTCGAGACCAGCCTGGCCAACATGGTAAAACCCCATCTCTACTAAAAATACAAAACCTAGTATAGGCGAGTGCCTATACTCCCAGCTACTCAGGAGGCTAAGGCATGAGAATTGCTTGAACCCAGGAAGTGGAGGTTGCAGTGAGCCAAGATTGCACCACTGCACTCGAGCCTGGGTGACAGAGACTCAGTCTCAAAACATACACACACACACACACACACACACACACACACATTTGGTTTAGAACAGAATTTCTGAGCTCTTCTTTCACTGTCCCACAACACACAGCATGAAGCTCTAAATGGAGAAAGAGAGGAGGAGCTTTAGCCTGAGAGGGGGGAGAATCCCTGTGGGAGCAGTGAAGTCGCTCTGTTTACAAGACGCCCCTGGAACTCCGAGCTGTGTCCCCATGCAGGGACGCCCCTGAAACTCCGAGCTGTGTCCCCACACAGGGACACCCCCGAAACTCCGAGCTGTGTCCCCACGCAGGGACGCCCCCGAAACTCCGAGCTGTGTCCCCACACAGGGACACCCCCGAAACTCCGAGCTGTGTCCCCATGCAGGGACGCCCCCGAAACTCCGAGCTGTGTCCCCACACAGGGACACCCCCGAAACTCTGAGCTGTGTCCCCATGCAGGGACACCCCCGAAACTCTGAGCTGTGTCCCCATGCAGGGACGCCCCCGAAACTCCGAGCTGTGTCCCCATGCAGGGACGCCCCCGAAACTCCGAGCTGTGTCCCCATGCAGGGACGCCCCCGGAACTCCGAGCTGTGTCCCCACGCAGGGACACCCTTTGTTGTTTGCTTTCATCGTAGCCACGGTGGGTTCCGGTTCTTCAGTTTGGGTGGCAGAGAAAAGAGCAGTTATCTTTGACCGAACTTCTAATGAGCCAAACATTTTCTATATGTTGTCTCGTTAAATCATTGCAACATGCTTTTTTTTTTCTTTTTTTTAGATGGAGTTTCGCTCTTGTTACCCGGGCTGGAGTGCAATGGCGCGATCTCGGCTCACCGCAACCTCCACCTCCTGGGTTCAGGCAATTCTCCTGCCTCAGCCTCCTGAGCAGCTGGGACTACAGGCATGTGCCACCATGCCCAGCTAATTTTTGTATTTTGAGTAGAGACGGGGTTTCACCATGTTGACCAGGATGGTCTTGATCTCTTGACCTCGTGATCCGTTTTTACAAAAAAGAAAACAGGTTCACGAAGGTCAGGGAACTTCACCAAGATTACACAGTCACCAAGTGTTCGAATTACAGTCCCTAATCAGCTTTGTTCATTATGTCCTGACAAACGCAGCTTCCTGGGAGTTCGGGGCAGCACTGGGGCCGTCTGATGAAGCACACACGCTGTGAACAGACAGTCACATACAAGGCCTCCTTTTTTTTAGACAGAGTTTTGCTCTTGTTGCCCACGCTGGAGTGCAATGGCGCAATCTTGGCTCACTGCAACCTCCGCCTTCCAGGTTCAAGCGATTCTCCTGCCTCAGCCTCCTGAGTAGCTGGGATTACAGGTGCCCACCACCATGCCCGGCTAATTTTTGTATTTTTAGTAGAGATGGGGTTTCACCATGTTGGCCAAGATGGTCTCAAACTCCTGACCTCGTGATCTGCCCACCTCGGCCTCCCAAAGTGCTGGGATTACAGGCGTGAGCCACCGTGCCTGGCTCAGGTCATCTTTTACCCTAACGGAACAGAGCTAGAAATGTAGACACCCCTGCACGAGGGGGTGTGTCTGCCCATGAAAGGGGGGATGGAAGAAACAGAATGACAAAGCCGACAAAGAAGGAACCAGGACCCCTTTTTTTTTTTTTTAGGCCTTAAAGAGGAGGAAGAGAAAGAGATTAGAGCAGAAGTTTATTCAAATGGATAATAGGAGAGAAGGAGAGGAAGAAAGAGGAAGAAAAAGAGGGAGAGAGAACAGGAATATTGCTTAATTCTAAGAATGGTTATTAATAATGGCTGATCAATATTTTGTGTATTGAAAGTGGAGAATGTATATTTTGTGTATTTAA
>CM052650.1:173044213-173093380 GCA_028533165.1 Leontopithecus rosalia | reverse complement strand
ACTGTGCCGGCCAAAACAGCAGTAATAAGGCTGATGGTGCTCCTCTGCCTGGGAATCTCCGGTCTAGCTTTCTTATTGAGTCCGTAACAAGCGGCTGTGCCTTCCCGGAGCTCCAAGCATTAGTCAGTAGGGGAACCAAGCCCTTAGAACCAGGACCCCTTAGAAAACAAGCCAGAGGAAGCCTGAGTCAACTCTCACTGCTTCCCTTTGCTCACGTTCAGAGAAGCCTGTGGCCCCAGCCCTTACTGGTGTCCTGTGCTGGTCCCGATACTTCAACCAAGCGCCTAGTGTCAGAGAGGGAATATTTATTTATGTTCTTGTTTTTGACACAGAGTCTCACTCTGTCCCCCAGGCTACAGTGCAGCGGCACAATCTCGGTTCACTGCAACCTCTGCCTGCAGGGTTCAAGTGATTCTCCTGCCTCGGCCTCCCAAGTAGCTGGGACTACAGGCACGCACCACCATGACCAGCTAGTTTTTGTATTTTTAGTAGAGACTGGGTTTCACCGTGTCCAGGATGGTCTCAACTCCGGACCTCATGATCTGTCCGCCTCTGCCTCCCAAAGTGCTGGGATTACAGCCGTGAGCCACCGCGCCCGGCCAGATAGTGAATGTTTGATACCAGAAGAACCTAAGCTAAAGTGAATTCTACAAGCCCCAGAGGTGTAACAAATGAGGCTGACTTACTGCTGAATTTTCTTAGCATTTCCTTCATTCCCGTGACGCGGCACAGACTCAGCTCTGTGGTGGTGGCCTCTGGACACTGAAGCAGGAGTGGCTGGCGCCTGCAAGACGGCAGCGAGATTCACTCCACAGCTCAGCCCGCGTGGCCTCGCCACCCGGAGAGTCTGTCTCGTTTCTCCCCCAGCGATAGCACAGACCCCCATCCCCACTCAAACTGGCCATCAGCAGCACTCACCTGCAGCTTGCATAGCTCAACAGAGGGAAAGCCTACCTTTCCAAGGCTCCTCTCACTTCCTAAGGGTGAAAAAGGAAGAAGGTCAGCATGGTGCGCTTTGACGGTGGCACAGACGAAATTCATTTTGCATCCAGTCCTTTGAAAAATTCACAGAATCTGCTTCCCATGCAGCACACCATGAGTGGGAGCATGGAGAGCAGAGGAAAGCACCCCCGGTTTCTTCCAGGCACGTGCTGTGGTGAACACAGGATGTTTCTCACAATGACTAGAGACACCTCGTCCGTTTCTTTCTCTCATATCATCACTTTGTCCAGGGAACCTGCTCTGCAAACAAGCCAACCTGTGACTCTCATTCACCATCCAGTGAGAGGCGAGATGGCCCGGTGACAGCTGAGGATCACCAAGCAGGTGCCAGGCTGTGGCGGTGTGTTTGGAGGGCACTAGATGAAGCAGCAGCATTCTGTGGAACCGGTCTACAAAACAGACCTGAAGCTGGAGTCAGGTCACATGGCTTATGTTTAAGAAGGTGCTGAGGGGCCGGGCACGGTGGCTCACACCTGTAATCCCAGCACTTTGGGAGGCCGAGGCGGGTGGATCACGAGGTCAAGAGATCGAGACCATCCTGGTCGAAATGGTGAAACCCCGTCTCTACTAAAAATACAAAAAATTAGCTGGGCATGGTGGTACGTGCCTGTAGTCCCAGCTACTCAGGAGGCTGAGGCAGGAGAATTGCCTGAACCCAGGAGGCGGAGGTTGCGGTGAGCCGAGATCGCGCCATTGCATTGCAGCCCGGGTAACAAGAGCGAAACTCCATCTCAAAAAAAAAGGTGCTGAGGAATACAGTAGCTAGAGGGGAGGTAGACCAAGGCGGGGAAGGACTTGGAGCTCCCTGCACAGAACAGGGGGCTCTTCCGTCTATTTGTGTTGTTTGTTTGTTTGAGAGGAGTCTGGCTCTGTCACCCAGGCTGGAATGGTGGCGCAATCTCGGCTCACTGCAACCTCCGCCTCCCTGGTTCAAGCGATTCTCCTCCCTCAGCCTCCAGAAGAGCTGGGACTACAGGTGTGCACCACCACGCCTGGCTACCTGTTTTGTGCTTTTAGTAGGGGTTTCACCATGTTGGCCAGGATGCTCTCAATCTACTGACCTCGTGATCCACCTGCCTTGGCCTCCCAGAATGCTGGGATTACAGGTGTGAGCCACCTTTCCCGGCTGCTAATTTATTAGCAGAGATGGGGTTTCACCATGTTGGTCAGGATGGTCTCCATCTCTTGACCTTGTGATCCTGTGATCTGCCCGTCTTGGCCTCCTAAGGTGCTGGGATTACAGGTGTGAGCCACCACGCCCAGCCTCTCCCATCTATTAATGATCGGACAAGCAGATGGCTTTAGTACCACAAGTGTGAATTATTAAATCAGTGCTGCTGTTAACCATCCTGAAGATGACGCTCATCTAGAGTTCATATCATAACGGTCTTTGTGAAGATTAATTTAATATGCCCAGCACATAGTAAATATACATAAACTTTAAAAAATGACCATGGCTGAGGTTGCAGAGAGGCAGGTGTAGAAGAAATTGAAGCCATCCTCAGGCTTGGTTTCTCATTCTCTCTCTCTCTCTCTAAGTTCCATAAGGCTTTATTGACATACAGAATATCAATTCTTTAGAAAAACTACTTTGGGACTGGAACTCAGTTTTTAAGATGAATAAAGAAAACATTATTTCCTATGGCTTGAAGTACTACGAGATAGCATAATTTTCACATATTCTCATGAATTCTATTCTCACCTCGAGAGTTTCCAAAGCGGAGCTTTGACTTTTGGACTCAATCTGTGCAATCACTTTGCTTAGGCCTCTGATTTGCTGGGTCAGTCTGCTCTCATTGCTCCTCAGTTTCTGCATGTTGTCTCTCTCTTCCTGTTCCAGGAGCTGGAGTTGCTGCTGCTCCTCTTCCTTCAGGAACTGGTGCATTTTCATGTATTCTGCCACAACAACCTGTTTACAAGTCTTTGTTTCTTCCTGCCAAAGCGTGCACACACACACACACACACACACACACACACAGACAAAATTGTTAAGAGAAATGTCCTTGTCTATAGATTTTTAATCCTTACAAGTCCTAGAATTTCTTTCTTTTATTTTTCTTTTTTTTTTTTTTTTTGAGACACAGTCTGAGTCTCGATCTGCCACCAGGCTGGAGTTCAGTGGTGAGATCTCGGCTCACTGCTACCTCCGCCTCGCAGTTTCAAGTGATTCTCCTGCCTCAGCCTCCCAAGTAGCTGGGACTACACGCACGCGCCCCCATGCCCAGCTATTTTCAGAAGGTTTCACCCTGTTGGCCAGGATGGTCTCGATGTCTTGACCTCATGATCCGCCCGCCTCGGCCTCCCAAAGTGCTGGGATTACAGACGTGAGCCACCGCGCCTGGCCAAGTCCCAGAGTTCCTGAAACGATTCCTGAAATCCAACACATGACACATATATTCTACTGATGAGCCAGGGGAGAGGCTGATATTTTCGGAGGTATGTGCACTACAGATACAGTAGTAAACAAAACCAAACTCTCAATTCCCAGGAGATTGTCATTCTAGTGGAGAAAACCAAAATGAATAATAAATGACACGCAGTGACCGCAACTGTGATACAAATAAAGCAAAATTAAGAAAAATTATGAAAAATGTGTGTTCATTTATTCAATAAATATTTATTCAATAAAAGTAGGTGTCGGATAACCAGCAAGGAATAGAAATATACAGGGCAAATACTCTCACTTAAGAATTAAAGGTTGGTCAGGTGCGGTGGCTCACGCCTGTAATCCCAGCACTTTGGGAGGCCAAGGCCAGTGAATCACGAGATCAGGAGATCAAGACCATCCTGGCCAACATGGTGAAACCCTCATCTGAACTAAAATACAGAAAATTAGCCGGGTGTGGTGGTGCGCTCCTGTAGTCCCAGCTACTCCGGAGGCTGAGGCAGGAGAATCGCTTGAATCCGGGCGGTGGAGGTTGCAGTGAGCCGAGATTGTACCACTGCACTCCAGCCTGGTGACAGAGTGAGACTGTCTCAGAAAAAAGAATTCAGAGTCTACGGGGAGAATCAGAAACACAGTTTTAAAAATTATCTAATTAAATATTTAGTCCTTTGCTCTGACTACTGTGGAGCTCAAATCCAAATCCAGGAGTACCCTTGAGCGCTTGTCAGGCATAATTTAAATCACTATTTTGCTTTTGTATCTTTCTCTTTATTACTTTTTAATTTGCATCTTTCCCTCAGTGCTTTTGAGATATTTCTTTTTCATTCATTTATTTATTTTGAGACAGAGTCACTCTGTCTCCAAGGCTGGAGTGCAGTGGTGAGATCTTGCTCACTGCAACCTCCGCATCCCAGGTTAAAGCGATTCTCCTGCCTCAGCCTCCCAAGCAGTGGCATGCTGCAGGTGAGCACCAAAACGCCCAGCTAATTTTTGTATTTTAATTAGAGACGGGGGTTTTACCATATTGGCCAGGCTGGTCTCGAACTCCTGACTTTATGATCTGCCTGCCTCGGCCTCCCAAAGTGCTGGGATTACAGGCGTGAGCCACCGCGCCCAGCCAAGATATTTCCTTTTTAACTTGCTTTCTGTCTTATATGTCGATAAGTATCACCTGTATTTTAAATAATTATAACAGAGCCATCATAGAGGAAGCCACAGTGTTGTCTAGCTGCACAAAGGACTCTTCCTCCAGGTGGGGAAGTTTGAGCTGAGCCTTGAGATTCTCACGAGGACAGTCAGAAGTAGGCAGCCCAGTGGAAGGAGACTGCATATTTTAGGGATGAGACTGGAAAAATGTGTGTTTTTTTCTAATATTTTGCTAAATTTCCCTTTAGTCCCCCTCATGGAATCTCACACAGGCCCCAAAAGTCAGACACTGACCTTGCACAGCATCACTCTCTCCTTCTCGTGGGCTAACACAGCCTGAGCTTCCTTTCTCCTTTTACACAAAAGATTTAGGATTTCCTGAAGTTTCTCCTGCAATAAAAACAAACTCTTTGTGGCAAATAAGCAGGGTACCAGGTGGAAGCGGGACCCACCCAAGTCTGTGATGTGCTTGGATAGCACCCCTGACTGTCCCCCACGGAGGACGCTAGGAAGGCTGGTGGGGGAGCCCGGGCTGAGTTCGGGGTTCCTGCTGAGCAGCTGTCTTACTCTGTGGTGCTTCTCAGCCTCGCTGGACAGATGCACTCTGTTTACAGCATGGCTCTGGGCTGCGAAGGCGCTGCCACCCTGCTCATCATCAGAGAGCGCCTTGGCAGTGGCGCGCGTCCTCCCGTAGCTGCCCGGCTCATCCTGGCTCTGCAGCACCTGGGACCGGAGCTGCCTGCCAATGGTGGCCAGCCTCCCCAGACGCTCATTGGGCTGGAAATGCGGGCCCTCCAAGGTCCTCCAGCACTCAGGACAAGATAAAGGAGTGCTAGGTTCTTCCCAGCTCCTGAGGAGACACATCAGACAGAAGCTGTGCCCACACTCGGTGGTCACTGGGTTGCTGAAATAGTCCAAGCAGATGAAGCAGGTGAGTTCTTCCCTGAGACTGTCCATCAGATCTGCTGTGGACATTGTCTCTAGGCTGGACATGGGGCAAGGTTCCACCTCTGTTCTGAGATCAGCACACCCTCCCTGCAGTCCTACTTTTGAGTAACTTGTGGGCGATCTGTTGCTATGTTGTTATGACACGAAATCCTTCCCTGTCCTGTGCCTGATTTCACCCACTGACACACACTGTCCCACACAAAGCCAATTATGACTTAATGTGGAACTCCTGGACTCTGGGCTTTTCCCCAGCCCAAACCTTCAGTCTTATCTCTGCAAGCCACACACGCTGGAGGCTGAGGATTCTGGCTTCTACCAGGGTGACTGTTTTGAGAATCGGTTATTGTACATAAACAGAACTGTGGAACCATCTAAACACATGGGCTTTAGGCGGGAAGGTTGGTAATTTGGTGTAAACCAGTAAAGACACTAGAATTTTGATGATCTCTAATAATATCTGAATTGGAAATTTGGTCCAAATCTGGGAAACTCCAGTAATAAAACCCATTGAGTACAGTCCTTTCTCACTGGTCCTCTCCTCTGCTTGACGAAAGCCTGAGCTTTCTGCTCCTTCACTGGGTACTGTGGACTTTTATTGAATTTTATTCATCCCGACTAAATGAGAACTCTTCCACGGAGGATTCCTTGGTTTTAGGTGCACAATGTTTATTGCTCTTCCCGGCAGAACCTGTACTCACCCATCTGCCATCACGGAAAGCATCTAAAATGACATTCGAACTGGAAATTGCCTCAAGAGCCTATTCCACTATGGAGCAGAGAGAAAGAATTATATTTTAGTATAAATGTAATTTTGCTCACTTATTTTCACCCATTGAAAATTTCCAGACTAGGCCCTTTCAAATCCCTGATTCTCTACCAGTTCTTACTGGACAGAAATTAAGTGTGCAGACATTTTTTTTAACATATGAAAAAGTAAATGCTGACTGGCCATGGCGGCTCACGCCTGTAAATCCTCGCACTTTGGGAGGCCAAGGCGATTGCCTGAGGTCAGGAGTTCAAGGCCAGTCTGGCCAACATGGTGTGAAACCCTGTCTCTACTAAAAATACAAAAAAAAAAAAAAAAACGTAGCTGGGCATTATGGTATGCGCCTGTAATCCCAGCTACTTGGGAGGCTGCAGTAGGGGAACTGGTTGAACCAGGGAGCTGGAGGCTGCAGTGAGCCGAGATCGTGCCGCTGCACTCCAGCCTGAGCGACAGAGCAAGACTCTGTCTCAAAAAAGAAAAAGTAAATGCCTAGTATGGAGACGGTGCACAGTGAACACTGAGGTCAGAGCCAAATGCCACAGATCACTGTGTCCTCTGCTCTTCCTGTCCTGCCCCACTGCCGCTCACTGCATGCCAAGAAGTGGCGTCTCAAAAGCTCTTCCTCAAAGTCCAGCGAGTTTGGCCTCCTCACTCGATCCTCACGCCCTGTTTCTGCCCCCATCCCCTCACTCCCCAGCTAGGCAGCCTCCCACGGGTTGGGTGCATTCGCAGGTTATTCCATTGATTGGTTTCTGACTTTCAAGGCTCCAACTCTTACTTCTTTCCCACTTATCTCCACAGGATGTCAGATGTTCTCTTATCCTGAACTTTGGGAAAAAGAAGTTTCCTGGCTCAGAATGTTCTTCCCTCCACCTTCCTTTCTCCCAGTCAAAACCCTCTTTTCGGAAATCATTAATTCAAAATGTTTTAATCATGTACCTCCTTTGTAAATTATACGTGAATTACTAGGATGAGAATTTAAGCTATGAAGAAAACAGCCAAGAGTTATACCGCTATGAAGAGGAACAGAGGTGGTCATGGTGGCGTCATGAAACCGCTGCTGAGATTGTCCCCAGGATGCTGACTTGTCACAGCTTCTGAGTATTGCTGTGAGTTAGTCTGACTCTGTTGCCCAGGCTGGAGTGCAGTGGCGCAATCTCGGCTCACTGTAACCTCCACCTCCTGGGTTCAAGTGAATCTCCTGCCTCAGCCTCCCGAATAGCTGAGTCTACAGACTTGCACCACCACATCCAGCTAATTTTTTGTATTTTTAGTAGAGATAGAGTTTCACTGTGTTAGGATGGTCTCAATCTCCTAACCTTGTGATCTGCCTGCCTTGGCCTCCCAAAGTCCTGGGATTACAGGGGTGAGCCACCACACACAGCCCAAGTTAGTCTTAAGTCTTGCAAAAAGAAAAAAATTAAAAAAGTGGGCCAGGCACAGTTGCTCATGTTCTGTAATCCCAGCGCTTTGGGAGGCCAGGTGGGCCGATCACGAGGTCAGTTCGAGACCAGCCTGGCCAACGTGGTGAACCCCATCTCTACTAAAAATACAAAAAAAAATTAGCTGGATGTGGTGGCGCGTGCCTGTAGTCCCAGCTACTCTAGAGGCTGAGGCAGGAGAATCGCTTGAACCCGGGAGGTGGAGGTTGCAGTGAGCTGAGATTGCGCCACTGCACTTCAGCCTGGGCGACAGAGCAAAACTCCATCACAAAGAAAAAAAAGTCTATAATACACTAACTGCCACCACTAGAAAAAGAGCTTATGAACTACCACCTCCATTCAGTGTGTTATTTCAACACAACCCCAAACGGAGTCGTTAACATTTACCAAAATCATTAGAATAAGTCTCACAAGACAGTTACAGCACATCACAGAGCCAGTATTCCAATTTGGAATTGAGAGGCTGGCACATTCTATGTTCAAGTCACACTGATCTGTTCCATACCACTTCCCTCTTTGGTTTAACTTTTTTCTTTTATAAGCTTCATAACACAATAACCATGTGTTATTCATTGGTGACTAAAAGAATTCATTGCATGGCTGGGCGCGGTGGCTCACGCCTGTAATCCCAGCACTTTGGGAGGCCGAGGCGGGTGGATCATGAGGTCAAGAGATCGAGACCATCCTGGTCAACATGGTGAAACCCCGTCTCTACTCAAAATACAAAAAATTATTGTATTTTTTGTACCAAAATAATTTGAGGCGGAGGTTGCGGTGAGCCGAGATCGCGCCATTGCACTCCAGCCTGGGTAACAGGAGCTAAACTCCGTCTCAAAAAAAAAAAAAAAAAAGAATTCATTGCACATGGCTTGATTTTTCTGTAAATGAGTTATAAATGAATAGAGCAACTATATAATTATGGAATCACAGTCTTATATTTAGCTGGAAGTCAAGAGATCACATAGTCCAACTACCTTCTACAGATGCTGAAGAAGACTGAGGCGCGAAGAAATTGAATTGCTGCCCTGATATTTGCTTCCTACGAGCTCCTGCCTCCCAGCCCCTCTCTTTCGGCAGCACGCTCTACTGCATCTCACTTGTGGACTTGTGAGTGGGCGAAAATCCCCAGTTCTCTCAGTAAAATGAGCATTGCCCAAATGCTGTCTGAAGGAAGTCAGATCTCTGTAATTATCAGGTGTGACAGGTGCCCAAAATCTCCGGCTGCATTCACTCTTGGAAGGTAGACTTCCTCATCATCTTTCTTGATTTTTTTTTTGTTTTTTTTTGAGATGGAATCTCGCTCTGTCACCAGGCTGGAGTGCAGTGGAGCAATCTCGGCTCACTGCAACCTCCGCCTCCTGGGTTCAAGCGATTCTCCTGCCTCAGCCTCCCA
This sequence comes from Leontopithecus rosalia, assembly GCA_028533165.1. Taxonomy (NCBI): domain Eukaryota; kingdom Metazoa; phylum Chordata; class Mammalia; order Primates; family Cebidae; genus Leontopithecus; species Leontopithecus rosalia. The sequence continues at coordinate 173,084,297 of CM052650.1, read as the reverse complement.
AGTAGCTGGGATTACAGGCACGCACCACCACACACCCAGTTAATTTTTGTTTTTAGTAGAGATGGGGTTTCACCATGTTGGCCAGGATGGTCTCGACCTCTTGACTTTGTGATACACCCGCCTCGGCCTCCCAGAGTGCTGTATTCCCAACACTTTGGGAGGCTGAGGCTGGTGGATCACAAGGTCAGGAGCTCAAGACCAGCCTGGCCAAGATGGGGAAATCCACTCTCTACTAAAAATACAAAAATTAGCCAGGCATGGTGATGGGCATCTGTAATTCCAGCTACTCGGGAGGCTGAGGCAGGAGAATCACTTGAACCCGGGAGGCAGAGGTTGCAGTGAGCTGAGATCATGCCCTTGCACTTCAGCCTGGGCAACAAGAGTGAAAACTTCTCCAAAAAAAAAGGTATACATATATGTGTGTGTGTGTGTGTGTGTGTGTGTGTGTCTGGAGACATTGTCTTGCTCTGTCACTCAGGGTGAAATGAAGCGACAGGCAGGTGCCAGCATGCCCAGAGAGGATTTTTTGTAGAGACAGGATTTCACCATGTTGGCCAGGCTGGTCTCCAACTCCTGACCTCATGATCTGCCCACCTTGGCCTCCAGAGTGCTGGGATTATAGTCATGAGCCACCGTGCCTGGCCCCTTTTTTTTTTTTTTTTTTTGAGATAGAGTCTTGCTTTATTCCCTAGGCTGGAGTGCAGTGGCTCAATCTTGGCTCACTGCAACCTCTGCCTCCCGGGCTCAAGCGATTCTCCTGCCTCAGCCTCCTGAGTAGCTGGGATTACAGGTGCCTGCCACCACGCCTGGCTAATTCTTTGTATTTTTAGTAGAAAAAGGGTTTTGCCATGTTGGCCAGGCTGGTCTTGAACCCCTGACCTCATGTGATCGACCCACCTCAGCCTCCCGAAGTGCTGAGATTACAGGCGTGAGCCACCCCACCTGGCGAAATGTTCTGTTTGAACTGACGTTGCTGGCGTAATAATCTCTGGTCACGTGTATTTGCAAAGCTGCTCTTTTCTCTCAAATCCAATTTCTTACAACATTTGATGCCAGTCTTTTTAAACAGGTACAGGTCCTGAAAGGTATCCAAATTATCAGATCACTTTAAAGTGTGAAGCAGGGTTTTTCATTCCTTGTTTCATGAGGGTGTAAAGATGCATATCTTCTAATGATAGTGAGCAGCACGTAGATTTAGTATCTTTTAAAATTTTTATTATTTATTTTAGAGACAGGATATCGTTCTGTCACTCAGGCTGGAGTGCGGTGGGACAATCATAGCTCACTTCAGCCTCGACCTCTCTGGCTTGAGATCCTCCTGCCTCAGCCTCCCTACTAGTAGGAACTACAAGTGGGCATCATCATGCCCAGCAATTTTCATATTTTGATGATGGGGCTTTGTTATTGAAATTGACTATAATGGAATAAAAAAAAATTCTTCCTAAAAATGTATACCAGTGGTCCAAAAGTTTTAGAATAAACACTATGTTAATAAAAGGTGAATATATGCCTTGATACCAATTATACACTTACTACTTTATTAATATGCATATTACTAAAGAAAAACTAAAAAGGGCACCCAAATGCTATTTAGGGGCCGGGCGCGGTGGCTCACGCCTGTAATCCCAGCACTTTGGGATGCCGGGGCGGGCGGCTCATGAGGTCAGGAGATGGAGACCATCCTGGCAAACACGGTGAAAGCCCATCTCTACTAAAGACAGAAAAATTAGCTGGGCATGGTGGCGAGTGTCTGTAACCCCGGCTACTCGGAGGAATTGCCAGAACCAGGGATTGGAGGTTGCAGTGAGCTGAGATCACGCCACTGCACTCCAGCCTGGCGACAGAGCACAAGCGGTCTTAGAAAAAAAAGAGCTCTTTATTTCCCGTATGCCAACAATTCATCTGTACCACCTCCGCCATCACCCCGGCTGCACAGCCCCGTACTTGGAGGGCAGTACTGTTGACTGTGCTGAACAGAATGACTCTGGGTGAGAAGACCAGGTGGCCAGGCTGGTCTCAAACTCCTGACCTCAAGTGATCCACCTGCCTCAGGAAAGTGTCACTCAGAGAGCAAATTCTGCTCTTGTTCCCACCCTCCTCGCTCCTGTGTGTGTTTCGTCCAACCTCTCATAACGCTCAGAGACTCGTGAACGGCGCTGCTGGTGACGCGTTCACAAGTGGTGCTGAGTTCGGTGGCTTGATGAAGGCTGTGGCAAGTGTGTGTCCACGCGGGAATCAGAAGCCACTTTAGTCTAACCTCATCGGCGACACACGATGCTTTCCGCAACCTGTGAACTTTGACAAGGATCCGAACTTCGTTTGCTCGGGATTTCGGCTGAAGCCAGCCTGCTCCTTTTGCTAAGGTCATTCTTTCTAGTGAAAACAGAGAGGGCTTGTCCCAGTGTTGTAACAGGTGGGATGAAGGTGACCTGTTAATTCTGCTGGGATTGTTAGGAGGATCATCTTCCTTCCGAGACAGCAGAAGCAAAGTGAACAGGCTGGGTTCGGACAAGCAGGCGCTGACTTACTGAACAAACCGGTAGCTGCTCTGTCATGAGGTGGACCGTAATGTGGGATTCTTAAGTTTTCGTGCTTTCTTAAGCAGGGGAGAAGCCGCTGAACATGACTCCTCCACCTCTCAGAGCTGCGGGAAGTAAGCCACTGAAAGTGAAGCCCAGCTTCTGAAGGAGCAGCCTTGGAGACAGGAGCCGGAGAGAAGCCACACCTTCTGCACAGTGATAACGCTGGGGCCACAAGCAGCTGGCCCACTCCCACTGCTCCTGCCGGCGTGGAGGAGGTGGCAGTCTCCCGCCGCAGAATTGGTCCAAAGTAACAAATACAACCTTGCTCGGCACCAGCCACGCTCATCCCACCCAGAAGCCGGGAGTATGCCAGCCCGGGGCCAGTGGCAAAGGGAATGTGGCTAGCAAATGGGATAGGAATGGTTTGATTTTGTTTTTTTTGAGACAGAGTCTCGCTGTTTGCCCAGGCTGGAGTGCAGTGGCACGATCTTGGCTCACTACAACCTCCGCCTCCAGGTTCAGGCAATTTCCTGCTGATTTTTGTATTTTTAGTAGAGACAGGGTTTCAGCATGTTGGCCAGGCTGGTCTCAAACTCCTGACCTCAAGTGATCCACCTGCCTCAGCCTCCCAAAGTGCTAGGGTTACAGGCATGAGCTAAAAACAGTACAGAATGTTTTTGTACTGTTAAAAGTTCATGAAATAACTCACGAGAACCGTGACTCACTCATTCATAATAATATTTATTATTTGACAGTGAAAAAAATCACATTTCTTCAGAATTTTTAATGAAAAGCTTTCCTATGAAAAATCTGACTGTCTTATGGCCAGGCACGGTGGCTCACGCCTGTAATCGTAATCCCAGCACACTTGAACCCAGGAGGTGGAGGTTGCTGTGAGCCGAGATCGCGCCATTGCACTCCAGCTTGGACAACAAGAGAGAAACTCCGTCTCAAAAAAAAAGAAAAAGAAAAATCTGACTATCATAAAATGATCTGTGTTCCTTAAAATGTGATTACTCTAGCCCTATAAAAGTATCTCGTGATAAATTATGTTACAAATTTGAGGCATCTTTTTTATTAATTGGCAAGACATTTGGTTAACATCTAATAAGAACAAATCAGTATATAAGGAAATATGAAATGTGGCACCAGATTCAAATCCCACATTTGTGGTTTTCCACACCCGGTGCTCTTGATCAGTTACTTAATCCAGTGACTTAATCTCTCCGTCATCTTTTTTACCAGCTGTAGATGCACCTCACAGGGTTTCCAGATACGTAATAGTAGGTAAGAATTCAGCTCACATTTTGTACTGTTTTTGCAATCATCTTAAAATATTGAATCTTCTAGAAGTAATAATTTAATTATTAGTAAATATTTAATACTAAAACAGCCTTTAATAAGTGCTTAAGTACTTAATAAGTATTTTTTTTTTTTTTGAGACGGAGTTTCACTCTTGTTACCCAGGCTGGAGTGCAATGGCGTGATCTCGGCTCACCGCAACCTCCATCTCCTGGGTTCAGGCAATTCTCCTGCCTCAGCCTCCTGAGTAGCTGGGATGACAGGCACGCGCCACCATGCCCAGCTAATTTTTTGTATTTTTAGTAGAGACGGGGTTTCACCATGGTGACCAGGATGGTCTCCATTTCTTGACCTCGTGTTCCACCCGCCTCGGCCTCCCAAAGTGCTAGGATTACAGGCTTGAGCCACCACGCCTGGCCCAAGTATTTATTTAATAATAAGGCAGGCTTTAAGACTTCAGAACTTCACAATATGCTTGGTGTTTATTTTCCCATCGGTTCCAAGATGACATAGTTCTCTTGTCAAGAGTTTTGAAAGCTCAGGGGATGGTGAGAAAAAACAACAGAGGATCTGACAACATCTTCACACATGTCGTATGTACCCACGCTTAGAAGAGAAAGGAAGACTGGATTAGAAAAATAAGAGAAGGAAAGGAGGATGGACTGGCTGTGGGAGGGGGAGTGCACAGGAATAAGTGTAATCTGTTCAAAGAAAGCTGGGAATTCGGTTTTGGAAAAGAGAGTGGGTGTGAGTAACGATTTGAGATAAGGATCCAAGCCCTTTGGGAGGTCGAGGAGGGTGGAGCACCTTAGATCAGGATTTTGGGACCAGCCTGGCCAACATGGTGAAACCCCCTCTCTACTAAGACTACAAAAATTAGCTGGGCATGGCGGTGTGCCTTTAATCCCAGCTACTCGGGAGGCTGAGGCGGCGGAATGGCTTGAACACGGGAGGCTGAGGCTGCAATGACAGAGATCCAGCCACTGCACTCCAGCCTGGGCAACAGAGCGAGAGCCCAGGCCCCATCTCAAAAAAAAAAAAAAAGCAGGGCGTGGTAGCTCATGCCGGTAATCCCAGCGCTTTGGGAGGCTGAGACAGGCGGATCACCTGAGGCCAGGAGTTCGAGACCAGCCTGGCCAACGTGGTGAAACCCTGTCTCTACTAAAAATACAAAAAAAATTTAGCCGGGCATGGTGGCGGGCGCCTCTAATCCCAGCTACTCAGGAGTCCGAGACAGGAGAATCACTTGGCGAAGGTTGCAGTGAACCAAGCTTGGGCCACGACACGCCAGCCTGAGAGACAGAGTGAGACTCTGTCTAAAAAAAAAAAAGAGAGAGAGAGAGAGAGAAAGAAAGGATGTACTTGAGATTCCATACTGTAGAAACAGGTTCTGAAAGATCCGATACGCCAAGGAGAAGAATTCTCATGATCCTGTCAGCAGTGTTTAAAAAGCAAAAAACTCACTGGTTGATTAGCAGGGAATTGATGGACCGATGCAATAAAATCCGTCAGGGACAAAACTCTAAAACTTAGAAAGCTGTGAAGTGTGCTTCCTCCCTCACCCAGGCTTCTCACCAAACGCAGATTATCTGGGATTGCTCCTGACCTCCCTTTGTGCCGAGCGCCTCAGGCAGGTACCCAGTGTTGTATTCCTATCTACAGATAATGGAATGAACACTCCCTTCAGCAAGCGTTCTAGCAACTAACAAGTCAGAGGAGAAAACACATTCCTGAGTATTCGCCTGAAGGCTTCTTTCCTGTGAAATTGTCCACACACACTAGATTCACTAAGAAAAAAAACACCATGAGGAGCTACTTGTGTCAGGCACTGTACACGGCACTGGAGTTACAACAACATTCATCCAGCCAAGGTCAGGGCCAGTCAGCATTTTCTGGAGTCTGTTAAAAATGTAAACTACAGAGCCCATCCTCCATTTGTGGAATCAGAGCCCCTGTGAAGCGCCTTCCGTTTTAATAAATTCAGGCGATTCTAATGCTTAAGGAGACTTTGGTGAGCCCTGTCCCAGATTAACTGTGTGAATATGATAAGAAACTTCTCAGACGCCTTCCTGATGGTGTGAGGGCGGGGCTGAGGGAGGAACTGAACAGATAAAATCGCCACCGTTCCAGCTTTTCCCTAGAGGAAATACCTTGGCCAGGCGTGGTGACTCATTCCCATAATCCCAGCACTTTGGGAGGCTGAGGCAGCCAGATTGCTTGAGCCCAGGAGTTCAAGACCAGCCTGGGGAAACATACTGAAACCCCATCTCTACAAAAAATACAAAAATTAGCCGGGTGTGGTCATTCAGCGCCTGTAACTTCCACAGGAGGCCAAGGTGGGAGTTCGAGGCTACAGTGAACCGAGTGACAGAGCAAGACCCTGTCTCAAAGAAAAAGAAAAAACCCCGTAATACCCAGGATTGCTACAAAGTAAGTGAGCTTTCCTCTACAGCTCATTTTCTTAATAACTGCTTCTTTAAATTTCTCATCTTGATCTTAGAATCTATGTGTCTGTACCGCAAGTTGGTGCTAAAGGAAAAAAAGAATCTATACACACACATAGATTTTTTTTTTCTATCTGTGTGTTATCAGGAAAACGCCAGAGCAAAGAAAAACATGTAGGAAAACCAAGCATGGGTAAACAAGATTCTGGGGCTTCATTCTTGGACTCTCCTTCCTGTTTCTGTAAAAATGTTTAGTGTCTGCCCCTCTCTCGTGGCACCTTAAATTCTTACTGGTTTGGCATAAAATATATTTTAAAGTATTTATTGTGCATCTACTGTGTCAGATGTAGACTCGGGGCATCGAAGGAATTCGGTTTCTTATGAATGGAGAGTGACCCCACGAGTAAACTGCTCCTAGGATGGTAAACCCATTCAGCTACAAAGAAAATAAATCAGGAAATGAGGGGTGGGAAGGTATTTCAAGTGGGGTCCTGATGGAAAGGTCTAGCTTTGGGAAGACGTTTGAGCTGAGAACTGAAGAGGAGGCAGCCAGAATTGCACAAATGAGCCAAGAGCTTCAGCCTTGGAAGGGGGAAGGGCTGTGATGAATTTCTGCCATGGAGTTGATGGTGACGGGGGAAGCTGCAGTGAGGTCAGGTGAGGCAGGAGCCCAGATTGTACAGGACGGGGTCAGCCACACGGATCTTACGCTACAGGCCACAGAAAGTGGTTTTGGTTTTGCTTTTGGTTTGAAAGTAATATTCCGGTGTTTGAGCGGAGAGGAGCTGGAGATGGGCGGGGAGGGCAGGGCAGAATATAAATTTGGAAAACAATGGTTGAGGTGGGGAAAGGAAGGCTGAAACTGTGGCTCTGAAGGAATGAGTTTGGGAAGAGAGGCGCTGGGTTGAGATCCAGAGCGGCTTTAGCTATGTTAATGTTGGGTGCTCCTTACACATTCGATTGCAAAACTGTTGAGAATTGGGCAGGAGTTGGAAGTCGGAAAGTGGTACTTAAATCTTAAGAAATGAGTAAGATTACCTAGGGAGACCAGGACTGGGAGACCAGAACTGAACCCTGAAGCACCCCAAGATGGAGAGGTTCGGAGGATGTCGAACCAGGAAAGGCCTTGGGGAACAAGACCAGTCAAGTTAGAGGAATGTGAGCTGTACACAGACGAGAGAAGTTTAGGAAGAAGAGTGTGGTGGTCACCTCTGTTTGCTGCGAGAGCTCGAGGAAAATTTCAGCTCTTAAGGAAAGTTTGAATTGGTGAATTTCTTTGTTCTGGTGACTTGGAGTCATCTCAGACACGTTCAGGGACATAAAACATGGGAAACTACCAGGGATTTCAAAGACCTAAGCAGAACAAAGAAATGAGAGCACATTCAAAGACAAGGAGAGAGAAAGGGTTTGCAACTCGTCTAATACACAAAAGAACTTGATCTGTAAACTCTCTCTTAAAATTGACCCTCCCCCCTCAAAAGGCCAAAAAGCAGGATGGAATAAGCTGGGAAAGACGCTTGAATGTAGAGTTTGCAGCAAAATAAATGAAAATAAAAGGTTTAGACATATTAATAACGGAACAGATGGAAGTTGAAAATGTATGAATATACTGTTTCTCACCCAGCCGGTGGGCAAGGATCGAAAAGTGTAAAATCTTTTTAATTTGTTGCTTGGAGTGCAAAATCGTACAACTTTTGTGCTTGGGAAACTGACAGAACATATCAGAATTATGGCTACATACATCCACAATCCCATTTGTGGGGAACGTGCCTTTTCAGGCCAAGATTCTCAACGTTTTGAAAACAGTACTCCTTTTTTTCCCCAGAAAAACACATTTTATTATTATTTATTAACTGCGTAGTACAACCCTAGAATACTTCCTTTTACATTTTACCACATGCTCTTTGTTCGCTTCCTCACGTGGCATTAATTTCTTTATGATTTCTGGGGTACGTGTGCAGAGCACAGGTGCACACGCGCCGCGGTGGTTTGCTGCACCCATCAACCCGCCTCTGCATCAGACGTTTCTGCAGCTCTCCCGGCCCCGCGAACTCGGGACCCCTTTGCACTCACGATTGACGGACATCCCAATAGGCTTCCGATGATGAGCGTCCATGAACGTTCACTGTGTCGGGCATTTAAAACTGCCTTGTAGAAGCATTCATTTAAAATAATAATAACGTTTTTCTGAAACGTTTTCCGAGCTAAGTGGCTTCTTTTTTTTTTTTTTTTTTTTTTTTGGGGGGGAATGCTTCCAGTTTGTGCCCATTCAGTGTGACATTGGCTGCTGCTTTGTCATTAAGTGGCTTCCTTATCAGGGAAAGCGGGAATTACGAAGGACTCCGGAGCGGGCACTGGGGCCCTCCGTGCCAAAGGCGGGCGCAGCGCTGGCCCCGGGCCCGGCCGCTCTTCTTCCCTCGTGCGGCCTCGCCTGCCCGGCCCGGGCCGGGAATCCACTGGCGTCCGCCCCGAGCAGGGCGGGTGTTCCGGGCGCTGCCTCCAGCCGCGCCGCGTGGGCCTCGCCCGGGGCCGCCTCGTGCGCGTGTCGCTCCCGCCGCGGACCCGGAGTCCCAGGAAGGGCCCGGCGCGCGCGTCCCCATCGCGGCCGCGCGGCACGGGCTCCGGAGTCGCTTTGCCCAGAACCGAGGGCCGCGTGGCCCCACTGCTGCCCACGTCTCTGATTTGTGCCCCTGCGACCCGCCGCCTTCTGCTTGGCCCGGAGTCCGCCTGCTGCAGTGCGCTTTGGGCCACTCCAGAAGCAGAGGTGGGAGCGTCGCTGGAGCCCTGAGCCCGAGAGGCTGCAGGGAGCTGCGGTGACGGGGACGCCACTCTACCCTAGACCCCGTCTCTAAAGGGGGAAGGATTGCAATAACTCTTTCAAATAGTTGTGTTTTTTTCTTTTCTTTTCTTACAGTCGGGGTTTCTCCATGTTGGTCAGGCTGGTCTCGAACCCCCGACCTCAGGTGATCCACCCACCTCGGCCTTCCAAACTGCTGGGATTACAGGCGTGACCAGTTGAGGGGTTTTTTTTTCTGCAATTCTACCAATTAACTTCTTTTTTTGTTTGTTTTCGAGACTAAGCCTCACTCTGTCTCCCAGGCTGGAGTGCAGTGGCACGATCTTGGCTCACTGCAACCTCTGCCTCCTAAATTCAAGTGATTCTCCTGCCTCAGCCTCCTCAGTAGCTGGGACTTTAGGCGCCTGCTGCCTCGGCTAATTTTTTTTTTTTTTTGTAGTTTTTAGTAGAGACTGGGTTTCACCATGCTGCCCAGGCTGGTCCTGAACTCCTGACCATGTGATCCACCCGCCTTGGCCTCCCAAAGTGCTGGGATTACAGGCATAAGCCACGGCACCCTGCCTCTACCAGTGAACTTCTGTCCTACTCTGTTACCTCACCCTAGTCCCGGAGTTCCTTCAATAATTAGCACTGTGCCTTTTGAGCACTTTTTTCTCCTAAATGACTCATGGGTGACTGCTGTGCCACGCTGTTGCTTGTAATTAATTTTCAGCCTATTGCTCAAGATTGTCAGAAGACCCGAGGGAGCCCCTCTGATCTTAGAACACTGGCCTAACTCTGTCTCTTCCCCATGCAGGAAGCTGCCAGAGGTTTGTTGGATTTGAGGAGTCTGGAGCGCTGACCCACTCTGTCTGCGTGGACTATTCCCGTGGATCCTGTGGACCCTGAAGTTGCCACGTGTGTGTGCCTGCTCCAGAAAACAAAGGAAGCCACCATTTTCCCACCCTTCAGAGTGCAGGGAAGTATCTTACAGCAGAAGCAAACAGTCCAGTCTTCAGCTAGGGACACCTACCAGGATGTCCAAAAGGCTCAGCCCTCAGTTACAGCACAGCGTCGCAGAAGATGCCTACTGTGAAACACACCTGGAACAAACACAGCTGTTCTGTGATACTGACCAGATCACACTCTGCAGCAAATGCGTCCAGTCCCAGGACCACCAGCATCACAGGGTGTGCGGGATACAAGAGGCTGCTGAGAATTACGGGGTAAGATTCACACTAATCCCAAGACACTCTGGCCAGCTCCTGTACTGATGAAATGGACAGACATTCTGGCGCTCCAAAACCATAACTTTAGTTGATGTTTATTTAGGAATATTAGATGAGTTCCATATTCACTGAAACTTCAACCTACGGCTAAGAACATACCTTCTCTGAGTTGTTGGCTTTTTAGTTGTCTGAGGTTAGGAATCCAGCTGTTAAATCAACGATCTCACCTGGAATTCTGTGCTTTCTCTTTAGAAGTTATTCCAGGAGACACTGAACACACTGAGGGAGAAACTGGAAGCAGCTAAAAGCATATTGACCGATGAGCAAGAAAGAATGGTGATGATTCAGGTCTGTGCTTACTTCATTCTTGCGGGAAAATTACCAGTCATGTGGTTAGAAAATAGTGTATGGGCCGGGCACAATGGCTCCCCCATATTCCAGCACTTTGGGAAGCCGAGGTGGGCAGATCAAGAGCTCAGGAGTTAGAGACCAGCCTGACCAACATGGTGGAACTCCGTCTCTAATAAAAATACAAAAATCAGCAGGACATGGTGACCCGTGCCTGTAATCCCAGCTACTCAGGAGGCTGAGGCAGGAGAAACTTGAACTGGGGAGGTGGAGGTTGCAGTGAGCTGAGATCATGCCACTGCACTCCAGCCTGGGTGACAGAGCGAGACTCCATCTCAAAAAAAAAAAAAAAAACAACAACAACAAGAGAGAGAAAATAGTGTAATATAAACAAAGTCCAAAGACAAATTGCAAAGGAGAAAAATTATCTGAAATCTCTAGGAAGGAAAAGTGCTAATATCTTAATGTGTATACAGCTCTTTCGTAAGAGGCCGGGCGTGGTGGCTCATGCCTATAATCCATGCACTTAGGGAGGCCGAGGATGGTGGATCACTTGATGTCAGGAGTTTGAGACCAGCCTGGCCAACATGAAAAAACCCCGTCTCTACTAAAAATACACCAATTAGGCTGCGCGTGGGGACTCATGCCTGTAATCCCAGCATTTTGGGAGGCTGAGGTGGGTGAATCATGAGGTCAGGAGATCGAGACCATCCTGGCTAACATAGTGAAACCCTGTCTCTACCAAAAATACCAAAAATTAGCTGGGCATGGTGGTGCATCCCTGTAGTCCCTGCTACTCTGGAGACTGAGGCAGGAGAATCACTTGAACCCTGGAGAGGAGGTTGCAGTGAGCCGAGATCACCCCACTGCACTCCAGCCTGGACCACAGAGTGAGACAGCATCTCAAAAAAAAAGTTAAAAAAAATAAATCAATAAGAAAAAGACTAGAAACTTAATTTTTTTTTTTTTTTTTTGAGACTGAGTTTCGCTCTTGTTACCCAGGCTGGAGTGCAATGGCGCGATCTCGGCTCACCGCAGCCTCCCGAGTAGCTGGGATTACAGGCACGCGCCACCATGCGCAGCTAATTTTTTGTATTTTGAGTAGAGACGGGGTTTCACCTTGTTGACCAGGATGGTCTCGATCTCTTGACCTCGTGAGCCACCTGCCTTGGCCTCCCAAAGTGCTGGGATTACAGGCTTGAGCCACTGCACCCGGCCCATCTGCATTTTATGTTTTAAAAAATTGTGTTGATGTCTTGGCTGATGTTGATTCAAATTCCATCTGTCCTTCGGATGTATTCCTTTTCTTTCTTCTCCTGTACTTTATATTTCCCTGTCTCTATATTGGGATTAGAGATGGAAAGAATGTATTGTGGTCAATATAAGATATATGTATGTAAGTATTATAATATGTGTGTGTGTGTGTGTGTGTGTGTGTGTGTGTGGCTTTAATCTAGCATGTGTAACTTGAAGTCTATCATGTCTATGTCTATGAGGAAGGAAGAGGAACAGCATTTTAAGAAGATGATCGAGTCTGAGTACAATATGAGACTCCGGTTGTTGAATGAAGAGCGTGAGCTGAATCTCCAGAGACGGCACGGGTGCATAGCTGACTTGAACTTGAGAGAAGCTCGTCTGAATCAAGTGATGAAGCTTGCCACGGAGCTAGAGGAGAAGTTCCAGGAGATGCTGCAGGTGAGATGTTAAAAACAACATCCTCATAATATTTGAGAAATGAGAGAAAGGAGAGCTGAACATTATGTCTGTTTCAGAATCACATATCCAGTGGCAATCACACATCCGGTGCACACACGTCCGTCTCAGCTTAAACATACAGAATAGGTGTCAAAGAATCGTGTGTCTCTTGAGAGGTGTCCTCCTTCAACAGAAGAATATCATGGCCATGCCTAATTATGTCTCTTTCTGGGGTGGCAGGCAGGACAGCAAGTCTGGGTTGTTTTGTTTTGTTTTGGTGGCGTTTCACGCTGTCACCCAAGCTGCAGTGCAGTGGCAGGATCTTGGCTCACTGCAACCTCTGCCTCCTGAGTTCAGGTGATTCTTCTTCCTCAGCCTTCCAAGTAGCTGGGACTACAGGCGTGTGCCACCACTCCCTGCTAATTTTTTTGTGTTTTTAGTAGAGATAGGGTTGCACCATCTTGGCCAGGCTGGTCTCAAACTCCTGACCTCATGATCTGCCCGCTTCAGCCTCCCAAATTGCTGGGATTACAGGCGTGAGCCACTGTGCCCAGCCCAGGTTTGGTTTGTTGTGTTTTTTTTTGAGATGAAGTCTTGCTCTGTTGCCCAGGCTGGAGTGCAGTGGCTCAGACTATCTCAGCTCACTGCAACCTCCGCCTCCTGGGTTCAAGCGATTCTCCTGCCTCAGCCTCCTCAGTAGCTGGGACTACAGGCGCCTGCCAACACACTCAGCTAATTTTTGTACTTTTAGTAGAGACAGGGTTTCACCATGTTGGCCAGTCTGGTCTCAAATACCTGACCTCATGATCCGCCTGCCTCTGCCTCTTAAAGTGCTGAGATTACAGGCGTGAGCCACTGCGCCCAGCCAAAAAGCAGGTTTTTAGACCCGTTGAATTGATCAGTGGGAGAAATGACTGAACTCTTGTTCCTGAGCTTGCGGATGTTGAATAGTAACAGAGAGATGCTTCTGCAGAGACTGGGCCATGTGGGGAGACAGAACATGAAGAAACTGAAGGAGAGTGAAGCCAGGGTTTCTGAGCAGGTCTGCGGCCTCCAGGCGCTCACCGCGGAGCTTGAGAAGAAGTGTGGGGACGGCGCCTTAGCGTTGCTTAAGGTAAGATGCTGGGAAAAAGAAAGTAAAATTCATTCCAGTATTTGAGAAATGAGAAGTGGATACTACTCATTAGAGGTCGCTGGCGGAACACAATATCCAGTGATCTTCAACCGCAAAAGAAGGCTACACAACCATTTTTCAGTTGCCAAAAGCATTGTGAATGGTGGTAACTTCATGGTGTAGTGAGGAGCTGCATCATGAGATGAATTCTCTCTGTAACATTATCAGGAGTATGTTAGGATTGAGATGTGACACGGTGTGGTTCACAATGGGTGAGTCACATTATGATACAACCATATAGTAAGATATTCCGTAACCAAATAGTCAAACAGCTCCACAGGCACTAAAACAGTATCTTCAAGCACTCGTTAACTGAAAAAAGAAAGTTGCAGGCCGGGTGCGGTGGCTCACGCCTGTCATCCCAGCACTTTGGGAGGCCGAGGCGGGTGGATCACGAGGTCAAGAGATCGAGACCATCCTGCTCAACGTGGTGAAACCCCGTCTCTACTAAAAATACAAAAAAATATTAGCTGAGCACAGTGGTGCGTGCCTGTAGTCCCAGCTACTCAGGAGGCTGAGGCAGGAGAATTGCCTGAACCCAGGAGGCGGAGGTTGCAGTGAGCCGAGATCGCGCCATTGCACTCCAGCCTGGGTAACAAGAGCGAAACTCCATCTCAAAAAAAAAAAAAAAAACAAACAAAATACGAAAGTTGCAGAACCCCTTTTCGTTTGATCTTTGTGTAATAAGTATATATGTATTTACACACGTATACGTGTGTGCTTGCTAACATTCACAGACTTTCTGGCAAAAAGAAAATTAATACATAGCCATCTGTGATAATGCTGAAACAAGGGTAAGATTGTCTTCTGTGGTCTGACGTTTGTGTCCCTCCAAAACATATATGTTGAAATCCTCTCCCCAAGGTGATGGTATTCAGAGGTGGGGCTATGAGTGCTGAGCGGCTCCTGGGGCAGAGCCTCTGTGGATGAGATCAGGGCTCTTATGAAAGAGGCCGAGACAGACCTCGTCCCTTCAGCCATGGGAGGTTAGAGTGAGGTGAAGGCTACCGAGGAGGGGCGAGCCCTCACCGGACACTGAATCTGCCAGTGCCTGGATCTTGAAATTCCCTGCCTCCAGAACTGCCAGGAATGACTTTCTGTTGTGAGAAGCTACTCAGTCTATGGTAAGTGTTGCGTATTTTGAATCTTGTCTAGTAGCATATGTTGCCTTTTCAGAAAGTGGGTTACTATCTTTTTTTTTTTTTTTAGGCAGAGTCTCACTCTGTTGTTCAGGCTGGCGTGCAGTGGCACAATCTCGGCTCACTGCAGCCTCTATCTCTCCTGCCTCAGCCTCCCGAGTAGCTGGGATTACAGGCATGCACCACTATGCCCAGCTAATTTTGTGGGTTTTTTTTTAAGTAGAGACAGGGTTTTATTACCATGTTGGTCAGGATGGTCTCGATCTCTTGACCTGGTGATCCGCCCTCCTCAGCTTCCCAAAGTGCTGGGATTATAGGCGTGAGACACAACGCCCGGCCCCTACCGTCTTTTTAAGGCTGTCCATATCCCTCTGCTGGGCTTATATTTGCGAGCGAATGCACTCATCTGGAAGGTGTCTGGAAGGACAAATCCTTAGGAAGCAGTTCAGTTCTTGAGCGTGAGGCCAGGTGTGGCTCTGCCTAGCTCACACTGCCCCGGGCAGCCAGCAGCCCCTTCACCTGCTCAACTCTGGCCACGCCCTGCGTGGAAAGCACATAGATGCTCACCATCTGGAGAGTTCCGAGTAAGCTGGCTGGGGTGAGGTGCAGAAAACATTTCCCTTGGGAATACAGCCAAGTGATTTCATGTGTTTTTCTGACCTTTCCTATTTCCATGTTAGAATTTGTTCATCTGATAACTAGCATTATGAGGCTGAAGAAATGACATGGAAATTGTGTTCGTTGTAAGAGAGGATATTTTGGCTGGTCAGGGTGGCTCAGCCTGTAATCCCAGCACTTTGGGAGCCTGAGGCAGGCAGATCACTTGAGGTCAGGAGTTCGAGACCAGCCTCGCCAACATGGCGTAACCCTGATTCCACTAAAAATACAAAAATTGGCTGGGCATGGTGGTACATGCCTGTAATTTCAGCTACTCAGGAGGCTGAGGCAGGAGAATCGCTTAAACCCGTGAGATGGAGGTTGGAGTGAGCCGAGATTATGCCACTGACCTCCAGGCTGGGCGACAGAGCAAGACTCGGGTCTCAAGAAAAAAAAAAAGAGGATATTTTCCTCTGCACAGATTGCAAAAGACGGCTCAAAACCCAGTAGTAACCTGATCTCTTTTCTTTCCCTTAGAATGCAAAATACTCTTTGGAAAGGTGAGTTTTCATTTTGCACACAATTGGGTCGGAATCAGACTCCAGGAAGATGTTAATTGGGATAAGGAGATTGTATTTGCTGGTGGGCTCTAATGGGATCCATCCACTACACCAAGGGGCCTGCGGTCTGTGCAGATGACTGAGGCTGTTCTTTCTCTTCAGGAGCAACTCACTGCTGCTTGAGAATCTAGAGCCTGCTCATATCACACACCTGAGTTTATGCCACATAAGAGGACTGAGCAGCATGTTCAGAGTGTTCCAAAGTAAGTAACAGGGCACTGTTCTGCATTTGAGAAGCAGGTAACCATCCTGCCGTAAATACAGACAAATTCCAGTAGTTAAAAATTGCTAGGCCAGTGCAGTGGCTCACAGCTGTAATCCCAGAACTTTGGGAGGCCAAGGCAGGCAGTCCGCTCGAGGCCAGGAGTTCCAGACCAGCCTGACGAACATGGAGAAATCCCATCACTACCAAAATTATGAAAATTAGCCAGTTGTGTTGGCGCATGCCTACAGTCCCAGCTACTCAGGAGACTGAGATGGGAGAATTGCTTGAACCCAGGAGACGGAGGTTTCGGTGAGCTGAGATCACACCACTGCACTCCAGCCTGGGCAGCAGAGTGAGACTCGGTCTAAAAATAAGTAAGTAAATAAATAAAAATTTTAAAAGACTGGAGAGCTTACTGTGTTATACATATTACATAAGGAACAAGAAAATAACAGTATGATCTTATATTGAAAGTTTTTCCCACGCAAATTTTTTTTTTTTGAGGTGGACTTTTGCTCTTGTTGCCCAGGCTGGAGTGCAGTGGCACCATCCTGGCTCACTGCAACCTCCTTCTCCCAGGTTCAAGTAAGTCTCCTGCCTCAGCCTCCCAAGTAGCGAGGATTACAGGCATGTGCCACCATACCCAGCTAATTTTTTGCATTTTTAGTGAAGATGAATTTTATCATGTTGGTCAGGCTGGTCTTGAACTCCTGACCTCAGGTGATCGGCCCACCTTGGCTTCCCAAAGTGCTGGAATTATAGGCATGAGCCTCGGCTCCCAACTGCAAATTCTTTACCAGTTTCCTGGCCATGAAACGTGATTGCAGGCAGACTCTACTGCTTGAAAATTTGAAACTTCTAGGGGGAGAAATTCAGCATGTATAACAAAGGGTGTATATCTCCTGTCCTTGGAGCTTTGCCTTTTCCAGGTGTCCTTTCCATGGAATTGTACAGCATGTGGCTCTGTGAGGCTCATAGCATATTGTACTTGAGATACAGAATATCCACGCTGCTGGCCAGACGTGGTGGCTCTTTGGGAGGCCGAGGCAGGCAGATCACGAGGTCAAGAGATCGAGACCATCCTGGCCAACATGATGAAACCCCCTCTACTAAAAATACAAAAAAATTGGCAGGGCACTGTGGCACAGGCCTGTGGTCCCAGCTACTTGGGAGGCTGAGGCGGAAGAATTGCTTGAACCCAGGAGGCGGAGGTTGCAGTGAGCCGAGATTGCGCCACTGCACTGCAGCCTGCAGACACAGCAAGACTCCGACTCAAAAAAAAAAACTCCACGCTACTGCGTGTATCGATAGTTTGTTCCTTTTTATTGTCGCTAATATTCCATTATATAAATATACCATAACTGATTTATCCTCTTGTAGTTTGATGGACACGGGTTCTTTCCAGCTCTGCTGTGAATATTAGCATGCAGATTTTCGTGTGGGCACGGCTTCATACTTGTTGATTGACTATCTAAGGGTGGGATTGTCAAACTTGTTTTCCAAACTGCCTGTGCCATTTTGCCTTCCCGCCGATAATGCGCGAAAGATTCAGTTACTCTCTATTCTCACCAGCACTGGTATTGCGGTTTGTTTTAGTACATCCAACCCAACACGTAGTGGTATCTCATTTTAATTTGCATTTCCAGAATGAGTAATGATGTTGAGCGTATCTCCATATTTTTCCCTCTATTTCTACTTTGGTGAAATACATGTACAAACCCCTTTTTTTAAATTGGGTTGTATGTTTCTTTTCTTTTTTTTTTTTTTTTGAGACGGAGTTTTGCTCTTGTTACCCAGGCTGGAGTGCAATGGTGTGATCTCGGCTCCCCATAACCTCTGCCTCCTGGGTTCAGTCAATTCTCCTGCCTCAGCCTCCTGAGTAGCTGGGATGACAGGCACGCACCACTGTGCTCAGCTAATATTTTTTTGTATTTTTAGTAGAGATGGGGTTTCACCATGTTGACCAGGATGGTCTCGATCTCTTGACCTTGTGATCCACATGCCTCGGCCTCCCAAAGTGCTGGGATTACAGGCTTGAGCCACCGTGCCCGGCTGATTGTATGTTTCTTATGGAGTTTTATATTTCCTCATATATTCTGTTTGGCGGTCATTTGTCGTATATGTTTTGCAAGTATCTCCTCCCAGTCTGGTTTATATTCTCATTTTCCTAATAGTGTCTTTTGAAGTGTAGAGGTTTTGCATTTTGATGAAATTCAATTTATCAATTTATTTATTTTATGATTTATGCTTTTTGTGTCCTATTTAAGAAATTTTGCCAAAGCCAATAAAGATTTCCTTCTAAAAGCTTTGTGATTTTAGGTTTTACAGAGTGGCCTGTGAACCACTGAGAGTTACTATCCATATGTAGTTCACAGAATGCTGCCAACCCTCTTCTCCCCCGACTTCTTATTCTTTTATTTATTTTTAGAGATGGGGTTTCACCATGTTGTCCAGGATGGTCTCCATCTCCTGACCTCATGATCCACCCACCTCAGCCTCCCAAAGTGCTGGGATTGCAGGCGTGAGCCACCGCGCCCAGCCCTTGTTTTTATTTTTTGGCACATATGTATCCAGTCCGTTAAATTTCCTCAGCACCTTTGTTGAAAATCACCTGGCATATGTGGCCAGGTCTGTCTGTGCCTCTAATAAGTCTATTGATTGTTGACACTCTCCATTTGCCAATAGCACACTGGCTTGATGGATAACTGTGTAGGAAGCCTTGAAAGCAGGTGCTGTGCATTCTCCAAATTTATTCTTTTTCAGAATAGTTTTGACTACTGTAGGTTGTTTGCTTTTCCACATGAATTTTGAAATCAGTTTGTTGGCGTCTTCAGAACGGACCGCCGGGGTTTCTATCGATACTGCACTGAATCCATAGATGACAATATTCAGTGCTTTCGGTCCAGGAATACGAAATACCTCCGTTTATTTAGATCTTCAGTTTCTCTCATCAGTTTTCTCACCTCCAGCATACAAATGTTATATGGATTTTGAGATGTATCCCTAAGTATTTTATGTTTTTTAGTACCACTGTAAATGGTATTTTTAAATACCAGTTTCTAATTGACATTTCATTCATTTCTAGTTCATTACAAGTATATAGAAATGGAATTTTTTTTTATTACTGACATTTGTATCCTATAACTGTGCAAAACTCACTCATTAGACAGTGGATTTTTTTTTCTTTTTCTTTTTTTTTTTTTAAGACGGAGGAGTCTCGCTCTGTTGCCCAGGCTGGCGTGCAATGGCACAATCTCAGCTCACTGTAGCCTCTACCTCCTGGGTTCAAGCAATTCTCATGCCTCACCAAGCCCGGCTAACTTTTGTATTTTTAGTGGAAACGAGGTTTCACCATGCTGGCCCGGCTGGTCTCGAACTCCTGATCTCAAAGATCCACCTCAGCCTCCCAAAGTGCTGGGATTACAGATGTGAGGCACTGCGTCCAGCCATAGACAGTGGATTTCTAAAATAGATTATTCGGGACTTTCTACACAATCATGCAGTGTGTATATGAGTATAGATGGCTTTATTCCTTCCTTTTCAATCTATAAGCCTTTTCCGTATTTTTCTTAACTTATTGTACTGGCTCAGACCTGCAATGTGTTGGATAGAAGTGGTGAGAGAAGACGTTTGCTTGTTCTTGATCTTAGGAAGAAAGAAACATTAAGTCTTTCACTCTAAATTCTGATACAGCTATAGGATTTTTATGGCTGCCTGTCATCAAATTGAGGATGTTTCCCTTCATTTCTGGTTTACTAAGAATTTTTATCATGAATGAATGTTGAATTTTTCAAGTTCTTTTTCTCTTGAGATATTCTTGTTTTTTCTTCTTCAACCATTTTTTTTTAATGAGTCTCACTCGGTCCCCCAGACTGGAGTGTAGTGGCACGATCTCAGCTCACTGCAACCTCCGTCTCCTGAATTCAAAAGATGCTCCTGCCTCAGCCTCCCGAGTAGCTGGGATTACAGGCATCTGCCATTACGCCTGGCTAATTTTTGTAATTTAGTAGAAACGGTGTTCCACCATGTCGGCCAGGCTGGACTTAGAACTCGTGGCTTCAAGTGATCCATCCGCCTTGGCTCCCAAAGTGCTGGGATTACAGGCTTGAGCCACCACACCCAGCCTTCTTCATCTGTTAGTTGGTGAATTATATTAATTTTTCTTCGTGTGTTCAACCAGCCTTGCATTCCCTAATGAAGCTGTATTCATTTCATGTGTCATTGTACCGAACCTGCTAACATGTTGCTATGATTTTTTTTTTTGATTTGAGATGGAGTTTCGCTCTTGTTACCCAGGCTGGAGTGCAATGGCGCGATCTCGGCTCACCGCAACCTCCGCCTTCTAGGTTCAAGCAATTCTCCTGCCTCAGCCTCCCGAGTAGCTGAGATTACAGGCGCACACCACCGTGCCCAGCTAATTTTTGTATTTTTAGTAGAGACGGGGTTTCACCATGTTGAGCCAGGATGGTCTCGATCTCTTGACCTAGTGATCCACCCGCCTCGGCCTCCCAAAGTGCTGGGATTACAGGTGTGAGCCACCACGCCCGGCCTGTTGCTATGATTTTTTACATTTATGTTCATAATACAGGTCTGTAGCTTTCTTTCCTTGTAAACACCTTCTAGCACAGTTAACTTCCTCATTTTGATTTTGATCTCTGAATAATCTATTTGGTTCTTTGACAAATCTGTTTAGTCTTGCTTTTAGCTTCTGTATTCTATACATAAATTCAATATTTTATTTTTCTCCCAACATAGTAAGCAAAGTTCTGTGCCTGAATATTCACTTTGGATACAGAATATTCCAGTATCTAAAGTGCCTTAAGATTTATTTCTGCTAGTCTTGCCCAATAGTGGTTTTCTTATCTTGTGGATATGTACTTATTTTTCATAGTTTGCTTTCTTTTTTCCTCAAATACTTTAAAAATTCTTTGAATCCAGAAATATAGCTGTGGGTTTTTTTTTTTTTTTTAGACAGAGTCTTGCTCTGTTGCCCAAGCTAGAGTGCAGTGGTGCAATCTCAGCTTACTGCAACCTCCAGCTCCTGGGTTCAAGCAATTCTCCTGCCTAAACCTCCTGAGTAGCTGGGACTACAGGTGTGCACCACCATGCTGAGCTAATTTTTTGCATTATTTGTAGAGATGGAGTTTCACTATGTTAGCCAGGATGGTGTTGATCTCCTGACCTTGTGATCCACCCGCCTTGGCCTTCCAAAGTGCTAGGATTACAGGTGTGAGCCACCATGCCCGGCCTTTTTTTTTTTTAGACAGACTCTTGCTCTTATTACTCTTAGGCTGGAGTGCAGTGGCGTGGTCTTAGCTCACTGCAACCTCCATCTCTGGTTTTGAGGGATTCTCCTGCCTCGGCCTCCCGAGTAGCTAGGATTACAGGCTCCTACCACCACATCCAGGGAATTTTTTGTATTTTTAGTGGAGATGGGGTTCCTCCATGTTGGCCAACCTGGTCTCGAACTCCTGACCTCAGGTGATCTGTCCACCTCGGCCTCCCAGAGTGCTGGGATTACAGGCGTGAGTCACTGTGCCTGGCCGCCACTGTGCATTTTTCCAGAGATAATTTGCATTCGTTTCTGCCAGTCTACTAGAAATGCTGAGTGTCAGACAATTTGTTTAAAATTCAAGACATACAGCTTTTGAGACCACCCTAATAATGTGAATTGGACTGCCAATTCAGAGATTTGAGTTAATTTAATTTACTGCAGTCAAATAATGGAAACTGAGCTGGATTCCATGTTACAGAAAGTAGGAAATAAAGGCTTTCCTGGTTTATGGCTTAGGCAACTAAAGCAATAAGGGAGCTGTTAACTGAGAAGCAGAGACTGCGGCAGCTGCCTCTCAAGTTCCATTTTGAATATATTGTGTTTGAAATTCCTGTGTTTGGCTGGGGGCAGTGGCTCACGCCTGTAATCCTAGCACTTTGGGAGGCCAAGGCAGGCAGATCACGAGGTCAGAAGATCGAGACCTTCCTCCTGGCCAACATGGTGAAACTCCGTCTCTACTAAAAATACAAAAAGTTAGCCGGCCATGGTATTGCCTGCCTGTAGTCCCAGCTACTCAGGAGGCTGAGGCAGGAGAATTGCTTGAACTTTGGAGGAGGAGGTTGCAGTGAGCCGAGATTGCACCATTGTGCTCTAGCCTGGCACAGACGAGTGAGACTCCGCCTCAAAAAAAAAAAAGAAATTCCTGTGTTCTGTCCAACTGGTATTTGACTGTTTATGGAGTGAGTCATAAACGCAGAGAACAGAGAGGGTGTTTAAAACTGGAGCTGTGTGCGGTTCCCAGGGGCGGGGCAGGGGACTATACTGCTTGGAAGAAGAAGTCCAGGAGCTAGAGATCACACAGAGGTTGGGCAGAAAGAGGTGAGAGGAACAGTCAGAGGCAGGAAGAAGGCGATTCTCGCAGGCACAAGGAATTCATTGAACCTGCCTGTTCTCCCGTGGGTTTCTGGAGGAACCTCCCAGGTTTTCTAGCCTCCACTGGTAAATCCTCCTTTGATGCGCTGCACGTCCAGGGCCCGCTGTCAGCGACGTCCAGGCACCGGTTCACACTCTGGGCAGGTTCCGGATGTGCAGAGCATGTCACTGCAAGGCTGAGTATCGGTAGCTGCTGGTCCACTCCGATGCCCCTGGCCACTCCAGGCTGGGAGGAGGTCAGCAAAGACTCGGGTTAGGTCCCAGGGATACCTGGGTGGAACTTGGCACTGGGACAGTTTGACAGTGCTTCTTTCTTGTTTCCGTTTTAATATTTATTTAGTTTTCTTCTTTTTCTTTTGAGATAGAGGCTTACTCTGTCGCCCAGGCTGGAGTGCAATGGTGCGATCTCAGCTCATTGCAACCTCCACCTCCCTGGTTCAAGGGATTCTTCTGCCTGAGCCTCTGGAGTAGCTGGGATCATACACACGCGCCACCACACCCAGCTACTGTGTCTGTATTTTTAGTAGAGACGGGGTTTCACCATGTTGGTCAGGCTGGTCTCGAACTCCTGACCTCATGATCTGCCTGCCTTGGCCTCCCGAAGTGCTGGGATTACAGGCGTGAGCCACTGCGCCCGGCCAGTTTGACGTTTCTAAACCTTCCTTAGCCCGTTCGTCTTTGTCTTATTCTTCCTGCTCAGGTAGACTGTGTCCCTTCCCATGTCTTAGGGATTTTCTTCCTCCGTTAGAGGTTCCTTTTCTTGGACCCTCCCAAATTGCCTCTCCCGTATCTGTGTGTGGGAGCTGTGCCTACTCGGTGGGAAGCCCGCATGTTACAAATCACGTCTCTGGCATTGGCGTTGGTCAACTCCTATGTTAATGAGGGTTTTCTCTCCTGGTAGGACATTTAACTTTGGATCCTGAAACAGCTCATCCCTGCCTGGCCCTGTCTGAGGACCTGAGAACTGTGAGATTGAGAAATTCCCAGCAGGATACACCTGGCAGTCCAGAAAGACTGAACTTCAGTGCCATGGTTCTGGGCGCGGAACGCTTCACCTCGGGGAGGCACTATTGGGAGGTGCACGTGGAAAAGGCCACCAGCTGGCAAGTGGGCATATCCTACAGCTCTGCAGACAGGAGGGGCAGCTCGCCCAGAGCCTCCGGAGACAAAGTCTTACTCACGGGGTCGGTGATGGCAGCGGAGCCTACGCTCTGGGTCTTTCCCCCTTTGAAAAGGGTCTTTCTGGAAAAGCAGTTGCATACAGTTGGAGTTTTCCTTGACTACGAATACGGGCAGATATCATTCTACAACGTGACAGAGAGTTCCCTCATTTATAATTTCTCCCACCTCGCCTTCCAAGGAGTTCTCAGGCCGGTGTTTTCCCTTTGTATCCCAAACGGAGACACAAGTTCAGACTCCCTCACCCTCTCCCCTCAGGACGGTCCTTCCTGCGATGCCACCGTTAGCCCTTAATCTTGCACGTGCAGAATCCAAGACCACAAGGGACCAGAAAGTTTGAGAATAAGACTTTGAAAGAATGTTTGAAAACTAACCCAATAAAAAGTTAGGAGTTGGAGCCTGATTTGATATCCCAGAGCCTTTGCATTTGTGTGACTGTCAACACCTGCATGGTGATGGAGGTTGCACTTGACCTGACTCATGAATGATTATAAAGGGGAGACCCTACACTAATTAGAACAAACGCATATGCATCCGAGGAAACATAGTCTGCGTTGCATAGAACTAGGTTAGGAGCTCGATGTATTTCTGAAACGTTTGCAGAATCAGGTATAGTCAGGAATGAAAGCAGGGGCTTGAGAAGTGAGTGTGCCACCGTGCAGAACAGACGGCCCGTTACTGAGAGTATCAGGACTTCTGGGATTTTCTTATTCCAAATAGAGAGGAATAACTTAATTTATCTGGCTAGTTTTTGTGGATTGGAAGGAGAACTAGTGGAAAATGTAAATATTTTAAATTTTTCTTTTCTATTTTTATTTTTTTAATATATATTTTTTAGCTTTATTGAGATTTAATTTTTTTTTTTTTTGAGGCAGAGTTTTCCTCTTGTTACCCAGGCTGGAGTCCAATGGCGCGATCTCGGCTCACCACAATCTCCACCTTCTGGGTTCAGGCAATTCTGCCTCAGCCTCCCGAGTAGCTGGGATTACAGGCACGCGCCACCATTCCCAGCTAATTTTTTGTATTTTGAGTAGAGACGGGGTTTCACCTTGTTGACCAGGATGGTCTCGATCTCTTGACCTCGTGATCCACCCGCCTCGGCCTCCCAAAGTGCTGGGATTACAGGCTTGAGCCACCGCGCCCGGCCCAACATTTTCTTACTTTTTCTGTTTATGAGACAGAGTTTCGCTCTTGTTGCCCAGGCTGGAGTGCAGTGGCGTGATCTCAGCTCACTGCAGCCTCAGACTCCCGAGTAGCTGGGATTACAGGTGCCCACCACCATACCCGGTTTATTCTTGTGTTTTTAGTAGAGGCCAGGTTTCTCCATGTTGGCTAAGCTGCTCTCGAACTCCCAACCTCAAGTGATCCACCTGCCTCTGCCTCCCAAAGTGCGGGATTACAGGTGCGAGCCACCATGCCTGGCCGACCTCTCTTTCTGATAAGAGTAATTTGATGTATTAGAAGAAGCCTGGTAGGTGGCATTTTGAATCAGGTAAGAAATACTAATCACTCCTGGTGCCTGCCTTCTTTCTCTGTTTGCTGGTCTGCTGGCAAATGTTTCCCCTTACTTCCTTGCTCAGGGATGGTTGTATAATGCTGAGAAAATAAGTATCTACATAGGGACTTTTACATTTAAGTTTTATCGTATTTTATCTCCTTTAATATTTTTAACAACCTATAAATGTGCATTAATCTTATTACTCATATGTGGAAAGTGATGCTCGAAGACCTAATTTGCTTATTTTTTTTTTTTGAGACGGAGTTTCACTCTTGTCACCCAGGCTGGAGTGCAATGGTACGATCTCGGCTCACCACAACCTCTGCCTCCGGGGTTCAAGCCATTCTCCTGCCTCAGCCTCCCGAGTAGCTGGGATTACAAGCGTGTGCCATCGCATCTGGCTAATATATTTTTAGTAGAGACGGGGTTTGTCAATGTTGGCCAGGCTGGTCTTGAACTCCTGACCTCAGACCATCCTCCCGCCTGTGCCTCTCAAAGTGCTGGGATTACAGGTGTGAGCCACGGCACTCGGCTCTGATTTGCTTTTTCTAAAGTTACATAGCTGTTACGTTTCTGGTAACAAGGAGAAGAAATTAAATCCAGACCGTCATTGGATCAAAAAGCAAGTTCTGTCTTGACTTCTGTCGCGCAGGCGTCTGGTAATGAGCGTGGCTAGGTGGAACTGGTCCAGTTTTACTCCAATTTTTTAAAAAGGCAAGTCAGTTTCCACAGAAAAGAGAAGCAGCATGTCATTTGCACTTCCCTCTGTAGGCAAGCTCATGGAAGCCAGGTTCTTCAGGACGGGCAGACTAGGTAGCAACAAAAGGCAAATGTCAGAAAATGGCCTCTTGACTCATGGGAGTAAAGGAAGATGTGGGATCTCACTCATCTGCCTTCTGGGGAAAGAGTTTTGACCGTTTTGGATTCTCGAAATGCGCTTTTAAAGTATGTGGACAAGTGTTTTGGTAAAGGTGTACACTGAAAAGTCACAGTGCGTCTTTGTGTGAATCACAGGAGGAAGTGGGAGAAAGTGGCTGTTAGGAAAAGCGAGGGTCAGGTTAGATAAGTGAGCTGGAAATGAGGTGATTATTTGAAGCATTGAGATTAAGAATTCAGAGCAGAGGCTCTCAAACCCTTACCTATTTTTTTTAAGAAAAAGATAATGATAACATATAGGGAAATGTGAGATGATTTAGCAGTAAGTGTGTGATTGATACTCAAAATCCAATAACGTCTCCATCTCTAGCTACTGCAAATTATAAACGAAAATAAATACTTTAGATCAAACATTGCTATACAACCCACAACACAAAAATACAGTTGTTTATAATAAGATAGACCATGTGATATGCTAAGCTAATGGTTCTCAGACTTGCCCCAGCTCCCAGGGACATTTGGCAATGTCTGGAGCAGATTTACACTTGCCAAACCAAAAGAGTGGTGCCACTGGATCCAGTGAGCAACGGCCAGTGACTCTGCAGCGTGTCCAGTGAGCAGCGGCCAGTGATGCTGCAGTGTGTCCAGTGAGCAGCGGCCGGTGACGCTGCAGTGTGTCCAGTGAGCAGCGGCCGGTGACGCTGCAGTGTGTCCAGTGAGCAGCGGCTGGTGACGCTGCAGTGTGTCCAGTGAGCAGTGGCCTGTGACTGCAGCGTGTCCAGTGAGCAGTGGTCTGTGACTCCGCAGCCTGACACAGAAAGAATTATTTGGCTCAAAACAGCAGCACTAAGGCTGAGAAACCCTGACCTAAACCTATGATAATACTAAAAAATGAGGGCAGCAAACTTGGAAAACTCAAATCTGAGAACGTTGTTAAACCATTATCTGCATTTTTCCTCCAAACTACAGGAACTCCCAATGTACCTATTTAGTGAGGGCTTCACAAGTTATTTTTATTTATTTATTTTTTTGAGATGGAGTCTCAGTCTGTTGCCCAGGCTGAAGTGCAGTGGCACGATCTTGGCTCACTACAACCTCCGCCTCCCAGGTTCAAGTGATTCTCCTGTCCCAGCCTCCCAAGAAGCTGGGATTACAGGCACGCACCACCGCACCCGGCTAATTTTTTATTTTTATTTTTAGTAGAGACGGGGTTTCACCATGTTGGCCAGGCTGGTCTCCTTCTCCTGACCTTGTGATCCACCCGCCTCGGCCTCCCAGAGCTCTGGGATTACAGGCGTGAGCTACCGCGCCTGGCCCAACGGGGATTTTGGATGATCTTGCAAGGGGTCCAGTAGTCAACATTTGTCATTTTTTGAACAACAAATCACAAATTCACCTTTGTCTGTTCTCTCCTTTGTTCTCTCTCACAGTAAACCAGGTTAGATAAGTGAGCTGGAAATTAGGTGATTATTTGAAACATTGAGGTTAAGAATTCAGAGCAGAGGCTCTCAAACCCTTACCTAATTTTTTTTAAGAAAAAGATAATGATAACTTACATAGGGAAATGTGAGATGATTTAGCAGTAAATGTATGATTGATATTCAAAATCCAGTCCTGTAGGCTTTTACGAAATCCTAACCTGGAGATCAAGCCTTGGCAAACGTTCTGTAAAGAACTAGGTAGTTAGTTAATCTTTTAGACTTTATTACTCATACTGTCCCTCTTGAAACTAACTCTGCTGCTACGGTGCATACACAGCGAGGACAGTGCTTAAGTTAATGTGTGTGGCTCTACTCTTCTGATAAAACTATAAGAACGGGCCACAGTTTGCCTACCCCTGCCATAGATGATTCCTTTTGTCTTTTCAATATTGAAACTATTCCTCAATCAGGACCTTTTAAAATTAACTTTTAAAAAGCTAATGTAGGCTGGGGTAGGGGTTCACTCCTGAAATCTGAGCACTTACGGAGGCCCAGGCAGGATGATCCCTGAGGCCAGAACTTTGCCACCAGTCTGGGCAGCACAGGGAAACCCTGTCTCCACAAGAGATAAATTACCTGGGCGTGGTGGCTTGCACGTGTGGTCCCAGCTACAGGGAAGAGCCTCAGCCTCCCAAAGTGCTGGGATTGCAGGCATAAGCCACTGTGCCTGACCTTTTACTGTACCTTTTCTATGATTAGGTACACAGAACCGTTGTGTTACAGTGCGCAGTACAGTAACCTGCTGTACAGGTTTGTAGCCTAGGAGAGCGGCCTATCGCATGTAGCTTAGGGGTGCAGCGGGCTGTGCCACTCAGGTGTGTGCAAGGACACTGATGTTTGTGCAAGGATATCTCCTAGGGATGCATTTCTCAGGAGCTGGGGACACACAGACATGACTGCTTCTAACCCATGAATCCAATTGGTAAAAACTGGTTCATGAGAGGTGAAAAAAGTCTGTATATTGCAATGGCTTGGGCCCTCCAGAAGAGCCCAGCCCATAAACATGCATATATGTGTGGAAGTAAAATTTCTTTTTTT
This sequence comes from Leontopithecus rosalia, assembly GCA_028533165.1. Classification (NCBI taxonomy): domain Eukaryota; kingdom Metazoa; phylum Chordata; class Mammalia; order Primates; family Cebidae; genus Leontopithecus; species Leontopithecus rosalia. The sequence goes on along the minus strand of CM052650.1, from coordinate 173,055,747 downwards.
TTTTTTTGAGGCAGAGTCTTGCTGTGTCGCCCAGGCTGCAGTGCAGTGTGAGATTTCAGTTCACTGCAACCTCTGCCTCCCAGGTTCCAGCGATTCTCCTGCCTCAGCCTCCCGAGTGAGTAGCTGGGACAACAGGGGTGCGCCACCACGCCTGGCTAATTTTTTGTATTTTTAGTAGAGACAGGTTTCACTGTGTTAGCTGGGATGGTCTTGATCTCCTGACCTTGTGATCTACCCTCCTCGGCCTCCTAAACTGCGAGAATTACAGGCGTGAGCCACTGCGCCCAGCCTGTGGTCGTAAAATTTAATGAGGGACGAAGCGATTAAGAGAAAAAGAAGTCCAAGGAATCTGTGGAAGGGTCTGGTAGCAAAGATGGCCCCACAGGCTTCATTTCATAGGCCTGCAGGGTTTAACCAGCTTTGTATCTAACACAACAAAAATGTTGAGAGACGTTGCTCTACTCCTAAGTGTTCTTTTCGTTTGTTTGTTTTGAGACAGAGTTTCGCTCTTGTTACCCAGGCTGGAGTGCAATGGCGCAATCTTGGCTCACCACAACCTCCGCCTCCTGGGTTCAGGCAATTCTCCTGCCTCAGCCTCCTGAGTAGCTGGGACTACAGGCACGTGCCACCATGCCCAGCTAATTTTTGTATTTTTAGTAGAGACGGGGTTTCACCATGTTGACCAGGATGGTCTCGATCTCTTGACCTCGTGATCCACCCGCCTCGGCCTCCCAAAGTGCTGGGATTGCAGGTGTGAGCCACCACGCCCGGCCTCCTAAGTGTTTCTTTAGCTTTATAGTTGTGTTGCAGAATATTCAGGAGACTGGAGAGACCCATGGGAGAATCAGGAGGATTTTACTAAGCTAGCCACAGGCTCAGCGGATTTGCGTCCCAGGGCCGAGCAGCTGACAAAGACAGGGCTTGACTTTCTGTACATTCAGGATGACGCAGCGGCTAACAGGTTCACAGAAGCCAGAACCAGGAACAGTTCCTTAATTTGTAAAATGTCCTGTGACTACGTTACATTTGACAACAGCAGTTTGAGAAACACACTGCGCATTCTTTGGGTGTTATCTTGCCCTGTGACCTTGCAGCTGGTCTGTAAGAAAAACAGTCTTGAGATGCCTGGGAGCTTTGCGGAGAATGTGGGGAGAACAGATAAGGTAGGCTTTACAGGGAGTTGGTTCATTTCAAGCAGAGCTGGGGGCTAGGTTTTATATTGAACACACACAGTAAACTTTATTATGCAGCAATTACAGACTACTATTATTTACCTTCCCTCTCCAGTGTGGCTAACTTTTCTCATACAATGCCTCAAAATTGTATCTTTTCCACTAGATCCAGTGGCCATCCTGTGTTCCCAGAAATGTTCCTTCCCAACATACTCACAGAGCTGTCTGCTTTCTGCTGTCTTCACGGCCTAGAGACTTAAGGCCAAGTCTCTGTCCTCACCTGCCTGTGTTCTCCATTTCCTGACACATGTGAGTTTCACACTGCCACTGAGCGAGCTTTTTGAATTATGGCCGGGTGCAGTGCCTCACGCCTGTAATGCCAGCACTTTGGGAGGCCGGGGCAGGTGGATCACTTGAGATCAGGAGTTTGACATCAGCCTGGCCAACATGGTGAAACCCAGTCTCTACTAACAAAAGAATATATATATATACATATATATATATATATGTATATGTGTGTATATATATATATGTCTATATATATGGGTATATGTATATGTGTGTGTGTATATATATATATATGGGTGTGTATATATGTATATTTATATGTGTGTATATATATATCCAGGCATGGTGGTGTGCACCTGTAGTCCCAGCTACTTGGGAGGCTGAGACAGGATAATTGCTTGAACCCAGGAGGCAGAGGTTGCAGTGTGCCAGGATCATGCCACTGCATTCCAGCCTAGGGGACAGAGTGACACTCCAATTCAAAAGTAAATACGTTAATTAAATGCATTAATTAAAATGAAAACGAATTATGAATTAGATAATGTCACCATGCAGACAAAACCCTTTAATGGCTTTTTACTGCTGTTAGAATAAAAGCAAAACCCCTCTCTCAGGCTCTGCACGGCCTGCCTGACCCGGCCCCCTTGCCCGTCTCCCCAGCCTCACGTCACATCACATCAAATTTCTCCCACCTCTGCAGCTTGGGCATGTAAGAGCTATAACCCTAAGCTCAGAAGCCAAAAGCGGGGCCAGCATGTCCCTGCAGTGTCACTCTGGGACGTGGTTTTACAAACACACAATGAGTAGTCAAACTGCCTAGGGGAACGCACCTGTGTTTCACAGTATTATCACCTGATGAGAGCCCAGACTCTATGAAGTTGCATGTTAACTTGTAATTATCTGGCGGGAAAATAATCTCAAAGGTTTTCATTTTACGGCCCTGTGGGGTATTAATGAGTTTTGGATCGAACCTGAGCAAACCGACTTTTAGCATTCTTTCGTATTTCTGATGATCTACATAAACCTCTCCTTCTCCTGTTTTCTGAAGCTGACTTTATGTGACTAGTTCCTTAACTCATTACCGAGTTGAATAAAACCTCTGACCAAGGTCCGTCGGTCTGTTTGTGTTACTCTCGTGTTAGTGAGCTCGTGTTTGCACACCCTTTAACACAGCCTGCTGACCTGAACGGACAGACGCCCAGCGCAGCCTTCCCTGCAGCTCCTAACGTTCCACCTCCACTTGTCACTGTAGTCATTGCCCTCCCCGCTCCCAAATTTAATTTCATTTTATTTTTTGCAAATTCCTGTGCCTTTTTTCAGATCTTAGTTTAAGTGGTACTCCTCAAGGAAGCGTCTCCCTTACAGCTCATTCCGTTAACAAGAATGAGCTCATCATCCTGGGATCATCATTGCAATAGTGATAACTTTTTTTTTTTTTTTGAGTCGGAGTTTCGCTCTTGTTACCCAGGCTGGAGTGCAATGGCGCGATCTCGGCTTACCGCAACCTCCGCCTCCTGGGTTCAGGCAATTCTCCTGCCTCAGCCTCCCGAGTAGCTGGGATTACAGGCACGTGCCACCATGCCCAGCTAATTTTTTGTATTTTTAGTAGAGACAGGGTTTCACCATGTTGACCAGGATGGTCTCGATCTCTTGACCTCGTGATCCACCCGCCTCGGCCTCCCAAAGTGCTGGGATTACAGGCGTGAGCCACCGCGCCCGGCCCAATAGTGATAACTTTTTATCATGCAAAGCACAATTGGAGTTTGGGTTTATGCGGTAACTATTTGATTGCCTTCCTCACTAGACTCTAAATTCCACAAGAATTTGTGTTTTTGTTGCTCTTTTTATCTCCAAGTGTTATGCAGTCCCTGGCACATAAATACTCAATAAATACATATTGTAAAGGAAAAATGGGCTGGGCACGTTGGCTCACACCTGTAATCCCAGCACTTTGGGAGGCCAAGGTTGGTGAATCACCTGGGTCAGGAGTTCAAGACCAGCCTGGCCAACAAGGGTCTCTACTAAAAGTACAAAAATTATCTGGGTGTGGTGGCATGTGCCTATAATCCCAGCTACTTGGGAGGCTTAGGCAGGAGAATCACTTGAACCGGGGAGGTGGAGTTTGCAGTGAGCTGAGATCACACCACTGCACTTCAGCCTGGGCTTCAGAGCAAGACTGCATCTCAAAAAAAAAAAAAAAATTAAGTAGCCAGGTGTGGTGACTCATGCCTGTAATTCCAGCATTTGGGAGGCCAAGGCAGGAGGATCGCCTAAGTCCAGGAGTTTGAGACCAGCCTGGGCAACATGGCAAGATCTTGTCTCTATAAAAAATAGAAAAATTACCGGGGGCATGGTGGCACATACCTGTAGTCCCAGGTACTCAAGGAGGCTGAGGTGGGAGCCATCACTTGAGCCTGGGAGGCCAAGGTTGCAGTGAGCCAAGATCATGCCACTGCACTCCAGCCTGGGTGACAGAACAAAACCCTGTCTCAAAAAAAAAAAAAAAAAAAAGCTGTAAGTCTTGGATATTTGAGAAAAGTAGACCTGGGAAGCCTTTGGCTAGAGGAGCCTCCAGTGGTGTGGAATGCCTGGGATTATCTCACTACACTGAGAAGATGTCTCATATTCGTATATGGTAAATGTACATTGGGCAACACATTTATTAATAAAGTAGAATATTTCGTTTTGTTCTGTCATTTTAACTTGGAAAAAGTGGTCTGTACGTGTGTAGGGACATCAAGCTGTGACTTTATTTATAGCCAAACGGCGAATACATTTCTGGGCTATGGATTAGCCGAGAGGCTCAGGAGGTCTCACAGCTCGCAGGAATCTAGACCAGCTCTTTCTGTTTTGAATGGAAAGTCAGGACAGTCAGCTTGAAATAGTCCACGTCGGGCTGGAGGAAGGAGACGTGAGTGACCTCGCTGCAGTTAGTTTTCTGATCTTGTACAAAGCAAGAAAAGGAATTACAGGAGAGAGGAGATAAAGAACTCACAGGATAAGGAAGGAATTTGTAGCTTTGATTTCTCGGATTTTCTGATCGGAATGCGATAAATGCTATCAGTGGACGTAAGTTAAAAACACGGAGGTGGGGAAGGGCAAAGGATGGGTCAGTACGCGTTGTAGTTACGCCCTGACAAACTGGAACGTGTATGAGAATGGGACTTTCGTCCTGGAAGGAATCAAGTACGAGACTGGACATTCAGCCTCACATGAGAAGGAGGAATCCTCTGTGACAACAGATGGATGTGGGAGAGTGATTGAATTTACACATTACTTTTCCTTTCAAAATAGCAATTTAAGTTGGTTGTACATTTGCTGCCTGCCAGGTAAGCTTCAGGATGCTTTCTGTCCCCTCATCTGCCCTAAGTGGTAGATGCTTTTCTTTTTCACTGAGAAATGGAGCCACCATGTTCCAAGTCTTCAGAGAATGACATTCAGACGCTTGAAGCCGGGCTGTCTGTTCTTTCCACACACACAAACTGTATCTCCCTAAAAGTGTTCACAGACAGATAACGGGCTCGCTGGAGGGGACACTTGGGGAAGTCGAGGCCGGGCAAAGATGTGGACGTGCGGTTCACATTTCTCAAAGGAAGCCGTTGATGGCAATGTAAACTATTTTCAAGAAGTGTATTTATGTAAAATAAATTGTTTCATATTTCTATGTGGAATTTCATATCTTGCAGCGTTCTGTACATAAACATTTAAGTCCACTTTTTACTTAAGAAAATAGATGAAAACTATGTGAAAAAGGTTTTTCCCCAACCGTTTTAATGAGCTTGTGTTTCCCTCTGAACAGTCAGCTGGATTACCCTGTTTCAGATACGAGAACTATGTGGCCGTTCCAGAGACACGGGAGGACTTTCTATTTGAAAAAGAGGGTGGAAGTGAGGGACGTAAAGGTTCCTGTTGCAATTTTCACTCTTATCACTGTTCTTTGGCCTGTGGAATTTCTGAAGCTAAAAGCTACTCTCCTGCATCTGATGTTAACATTCAGAACTACTATAGGCCAGGAACCAGCCAGGTCAGTTTCCTCTGCGAATGTACCGTCTGTCATCTTTGTGGAGTTAGATTGCTTGGGTGGACGGAAAAGGAGAAGTAGAATTAGCTTCCTAGGTCTACAGCGATGAGGGAACATGCTTCACCCCTTTAGACTAAAATCTCTTTCCAAATATTTGTAAAGAACAGTGTGTCAGCCAGGCAAAGTGGCTCACGCCTGTAATCCCAGCACTGTGGGAGGCCGAGGTGGGCAGATCACCTGAGGTTGGGAGTTTGAGACCAGCCTGACCAAATGGAAAAACCCCGTCTCTACTAAAAATACAAAATTAGCCAGACGTGGTGGCATGTGCCCGTAGTCCCAGCTACTCGGGAGGTTGAGGCAGGAGAATCGCTTGAACCCGGGAGGTGGAGGTTGTGGTGAGGTGAGATGGTGTCACGGCAGTCCAGCCTGGGCAAGAGGAGCAAAGCTCTGTCTCAAAAAACACGTGTGAATATTCATCAAGAACGTCTTTCCCACCCTGCATGTGTTTATATTGATTTCTTGGGGTAATTTAATTTGCTTTATGGGTGGAATTGAATTAATGTGGAGTCGTAGTCAATGATGAACTGCTTGATAAAAATGAAATCCTGCTTCCTCAGCTTAGTTCTCTTCATCCTTCTGAATTACCACATTACCTTCCCTTCTTGCCCACAACTATAAACACAGCCAGGCTTTCATAAAGGGGCTCCTGGCCGGCGCGGTGGCTCACACCTGTAATCCCAGCACTTTGGGAGGCTGAGGTGCGTGGATCACGAGGTCAGGAGTTCGAGACCAGCCTGGCCAACATGGTGAAACTCCGTCTCTACTAAAAATACAAAAATTAGCCTGGTGTGGTGGTGCGTGCCTGTAGTCCCAGTTACTCAGGAGGCTGAGGCAGGAGAATCGCTTGAACCCAGGAGGCAGAGGTTCAGTGAGTTGACATCGCACCACTGCACTCCAGCCTGAGCAACAGAGCAAGACTCCATTTCAAAGAAAAAGAAAATAAAGGGCCTCCTAAGCCCGCATCAGCATCCTTTCTAACTCGCTTATTTGACCCGTTTCTCCATAGGTTCAGTCAGAGCCAACTAGATGCCCAAGTGTACCACTCTTGCGGGCACCTTTGCATTCTAGAAGCTTCTGGGCTCATTCTGACAGGAGTTAGTGTGGGGTCATCCTCTACTTTGCTGCCATTCTGTGTTCAGTCTATCAGCAGTGCCAGTCAGCTCCTCCACGGATGTCCCACAGCGAACACTCCGTCTTCCCTGTTGTCACCCTAGTTGAAGTTGTGATTTTCGTCTGGACTGCTGTGCTCCACTCCAGCTGGCTGCCGCCTCCCAGGCCTTCCTTGATCTGCCCTCCACAAAGAGAGCCCTTCTAAACATTCTCTGGAATCCGCACTCAATCTCTGACCTCTAACCCTACATTGTTTTCTTTGCGGCATTAATCATGACCTGATTTAACATTATGTACTTAACTTCCTGTCTGGAATAGGAACCACCTGATGGCAAAGGCATTCAATGAATGGTGAGCAAGAAAACCAAGATCTCTGGCACTGACGAACGGATGAGGCAGCTTGATTGTGAAGTTTTGCAGTGCAGTCTTACCTAAAAAGCTCTCTGTAGATTAGCTTTTGTTTGTTTTTTGTTTTGTCAGACTGATGGCTACTTAGTGAAACAGCTTCCCTAGGATGCCTATAGTATTTCTTTTTCTTTCTTTTTTTTTGAGATGGAGTTTCGCTCTTGTTACCCAGGCTGGAGTGCAATGGCGCAATCTCGGCAACCTCCGCCTCCTGGGTTCAGGCAATTCTCCTGCCTCAGCCTCCTGAGTCGCTGGGATTATAGGCATGTGCCACCATGCCCAGCTAATTTTTGTATTTTTAGTAGAGACGGGGTTTCACCTTGTTGACGAGGGTGGTCTCAATCTCTTGACCTTGTGACCCGCCCGCTTTGGCCTCCCAAAGTGCTGGGATTACAGGCATGAGCCACCACGACAGCCCACAGGCTGTTTTTCGTGCTATTCAGGCTACTCTAGGCGGTTCACAGTCTTATCTTTCTGGAGCAATTGCTGAAAGCCAGTAGCTACAGTAGCTTTGATTGGTCTTAGTATTGTTTCACATCTGGGTAGGTCCTTACGCTGGTTTCAGGAAGATCTTTCATGCTGCTTCCCAGGAGACTGCCCTACCCCTGACGGGGCCATTACAGAAGGAAGGTGACACAGTGTGAGCACTTCTCTGTGTCTGTGGGTGGTGGAGAGACGGGGTGTCATGAAACAGATTGTATTATTATTATTATTATTATTATTTATCTTTTTTTTTTCAAGACACGTTTTCACCATATTGGTCAGGCTGGTCTCGAACTCCTGACCTCAGGTGATCCGCCCGCCTCAGCCTCCCAAAGTGCTGGGATTGCAGGCGTGAGCCACCGCGCCCGACAACAGATTGTACTATAGATGCTGCTGTTTTTGGTACTCAGGTGGTTGGTTTGATCGGCTGACAGTGTTAAGCTACCCCGTCCAGGCCCCCCTGTTTTTCCCCCTTCGAGTGGGCTTCTCTCATCTGGACTTGCCACGAGTCTTTTGTGCTGATTCTCCCTGCTCTCTTGCTGTGCTGGAGCCCGCAGGAGTAAAGTATTAAATTTTCAGAAATTTTTCCAGCCAGTTGACACCACATTTCTACCATGAAATCAGTTACAGCAGGTGAACTTACATCAGAAATCCATGGACACTACAAATCAGGGTTTCCTCGTGCAGCTGATTGTTAATCATTTACCAGGCAAGTGTGGTGGCTCATGTCTGTAATTCCAGCACTTCGGGAGGCCGAGGCAGGAGGATCACTTGAGCCCAAGAGTTCAAGACCAGCCAGGGCAACAGAGCAAGACCTCATCACTACGAAAAAATAAAAAGAAATTGCAGGGTGTGGTGGCACGTGCCGGCGGTCCCAGCTACTTGGGAGGATGAGGTGGGAGGACAGCTTGAGCTTGTGAGTTCAAGGTTGTAGCTATGATCACACCACTGTGCTCCAGGCCTGGGCGACTTTCACAGGCAGCAAGCAAAATGTCAACTCTAATAAAAAAGGCGCGGTGGCTCATGCCTGTAATCCCAGCACTTTGGGAAGCTGAGGCAGGCAGATCACGAGGTCAGGGGATCGAGACCATCCTGGCTAACACCGTGAAACCCCGTCTCTACTAAAAATACAAAAAATTAGCCAGGCCTGTTGGCATGCACCTGTAGTCCCAGCTACACAGAAGGCTGAGGCAGGAGAATCATTTGAACCCGGGAGGCGGAGGTTGCAGTGAGCCGAGATTGCGCCACTGCCCTCCAGCCTGGGTGACAGAGCAAGACTGGGTCTCAAAAAAAGAAAAGAAAAGAAAAATTACCAGCAGATTGCTACCTACGAATGCTACTCTTAAGCCAGTATTCTATTTTATAATTATTTTAATTTTTCAGAAAAGTGATAGAGAATTGCTGAACTTAAATATTGGTTTGCTATAAAGAATACCGTTTCCTGTACACCCTCTAAGGCTGTGAGGGGAAAGAGTTATGGAAAACATAAAGAGGTTCAAGCCTTCGTGTGTTTTTAAACTGCTCATTTGGGTTTTGGGATTCTGTGACTCTTCCACTTTGACCTCCCTACCCTCTTCACGTCCTTTTTTTTTCTGGAGCTGCAGTTCAAGATGACCTCTTCATGCTCTTTCTGATTATCTGTGTTTCGAAGCCCTCCCGAGTCCTCAGCCAAGCGCTGGGCGGGGAGAAAGCTGCCCAGCCTCCAGAGGGCGCTCCTCTTGGGCATCTGGTGGTTCGAAGCCTCCTCTGTGGTCAAGTCCTGCAAAGCAGAGGCTGTGGGGCACATGGACATCCTCGTCCTGAGCCCACTGTGCCTTGTACGTCTACAGACCCTTACTGCAGACCATCTTGCTCATCCTCGAGTGTTCAAAGCATCTGACAAACACCTCAACAAATGCCCGCTGGCTAATGGGTGCTCAGTGGTTGGCATCAGGTATCAAGATGCAATTAGAAAATTATCAAGTGGGCAAGGGGGTGTTGGCTCCCGCCTAGGTGGGGGGATCACCTGAGGTCAGGAGATCAAGACCGGTCAGACCAACATGGTGAAACCCCGTCTCTACCAAATACAAAAAATTAGCCGCGTGGTGGCAGGCACCTGTAATCCTAGCTGTGTTGGAGGCTGAGGCAGGAGAATTGCTGAAACCTGGAAGGCGGAGGTTGCAGTGAGCCGAGATTGCGCCAGTGCACTCCAGCCTGGGTGACAAGAGCGGAACTCCATGAAAAAAAATTATCCAGTGATGTGTTAGGCACTGTCTTAGTTTCCTGGGACTGCCTGCTGAAGCGAATCACCACAAATCTGAGTGGGTTAAAACTACAGACATCTGTCTCTAAGATGGAGAGGCCAGAACTCAGGCATTGCTAGGGCTCTACGCCCTCTGAGGGCGCTGGAGAAGAATCTGCCCCGCCCATTCCAGCCTCTGGAGCCTCCGGGAGTCCTTCCCTTGAGCTTGCGTTGCTCCAACCTTGGCTTCCTCTCAGCAGAGCCTCCCTCCCCTCCTCCTCTGTGTGTCTCTTGTAAGGACACGTGTCATTGGATTCAGTGGCCACACCATAGTGTAGGATTACTCATATCAAGGTCGGTAACGTAATTGCACCTGCAAAGACACTTTTGCCTAATAAGGTCACCTTCACAGGTCCCAGGCATTAATTATGGCACGGACACTTCTTGTTGGAGGTCACCATTCAACTCAGTACAGCACGCAATGCTAGGGGAACGAATATTCTCTGTGCGCCCAAGAAGGACTAAACCTAGGCAACCAGGCCAGGCACCTGTCATCTCAGCTGTTCGGGAGGCCGGGGAGGATGGATTACCTGAGACCAGGAACTGGAGCCCAGCCTGGGCGGCATGGCGAGACCCGCCTCCACTAACAATACAGAAATAGCCAGGCGTGGTGGGGCACGCCTCTCCAGCTTAGAGACAGATGTCTGTAGTTTTAACCCACTCAGATTTGTGGTGATTCGCTTCAGCAGGCAGTCCCAGGAAACTAAGACAGTGCCTAACACATCACTGGATAATTTTTTTTTATGGAGTTCCGCTCTTGCAGTTCCGATCATGCAGGTGTGACATGGGCCCTAAAATGCCGCCCTGCTGAGAAGCCCCAGGTGCTGCTGCTGCCGCCTGACTTGCCCGAGCAGCACAGGTGTGGACGGTGAACCCGAGCAGCACAGGTGTGGACGGTGAACCCGAGCAGCACAGGTGTGGGCGGTGAACCCGAGCAGCACAGGTGTGGGCGGTGAACCCGAGCAGCACAGGTGTGGGCGGTGAACCCGAGCAGCACAGGTGTGGGCGGTGAACCCGAGCAGCACAGGTGTGGGCGGTGAACCCGAGCAGCACAGGTGTGGGCGGTGAACCCGAGCAGCACAGGTGTAGACGGTGAACGGAAAAGGCGGGCCGCGGGGCTCCGCTGTGCAGGGCGAACTGGTCTCACCACTCCAGGAAAGTGCCGCGAAACGGAAACCACGGGTCCATTAGGGCCACGTCTTCACGTGATTTTCCAAGAGAAATAGGAATCCATATTTCTATCTGAAGTCATTCAAATAAAATTCTAACCACCACACACAAAAAAAATGTTTTTTAACTTTGATCTGCTGTTTTTTGACCCCAGCGTAGACCTTTAAGATTCTTTTAGTCGGCCGGGCGTGGTGGCTCATGCCTGTAATCCAAGCATTTTGGGAGGCCAAGGCGGGCTGATCACCTTAGGTTGGGAGTTCAAGACCAGCCTGACCAACATTGTGAAACGCTATCTTTATATAAAAAAAAAAAATTAAAGAAAAATTCTGTTTTTCAATGTTGTTAACAGAAATTTAGGTCTCGTCTAATCTGTTAAATATGTTAATCAGTGTCAGATGCTGGATTCCAATTCATTTTTAGTGTGCCTGTATGACTTTTTCCACATCCTTTAATTAAATTTCTATTACTTATTTAAAAAAAAAAAATTGGAGGAACCATCCAAGATGGCCGATCGCTAACATCTCGGGATTGCAGCTCGCAGTTA
>CM052650.1:173000733-173043713 GCA_028533165.1 Leontopithecus rosalia | reverse complement strand
GCCATTGAAATACGTGTTCCTAGATACCAGAGTCCCAGTTCTCAGCGTATCAGCGAATCAACAAGAAGATGCCTCTTCAGCTTACTGCAGCCATGCATTCTGTCCCAGACTCTCTGGTAGACCAGAATGGATATACGGGTCTCCAGTGAACTGCTTTCCTCCTGAGGGTGGGAGGGAGTGCAACAGTTCTTTTAAGTTAACCTCTGAACCCTGGCTGGTCTGAAACACGCAGTCAGAATACTGTGAATGCACCTCCCTGAGGACTAGAATTATCTGATTTTCTCAAGGCAAAACCAGGGCCTGAACGTGTATGTGTGTCTGAGAACAGAGAGAAAGTGATAAGCCCAGCTTCGCAAAACATGAACATATGTGGAGATATTCATTAGAATTATTTTTCAACTTTTCTGAGATTTGGCTTTTTCAAAATAAAAATCTGAGGTTAAAAAAAGAAAAGGTCTTAGCCAGGTGCGGTGGCTCAAGCCTGTCATCCCAGCACTTTGGGAGGCCGAGGCGGGTGGATCACGAGGTCAAGAGATCGAGACCATCCTGGTCAACATGGTGAAACCCCGTCTCTACTAAAAATACAAAACATTAGCTGGGCATGGTGGCGGGTGTCTGTAATCCCAGCTACCTGGGAGGCTGAGGCAGGAGAATTGCCTGAACCCAGGAGGAGGAGGTTGCGGTGAGCCGAGATGGCGCCATTGCACTCCAGTCTGGGTGAAATTAGCGAAACTCCATCTCAAAAAAAAAAAAAAGGTCTTTGTTGAATGACCTGGAAATGCAGCTGAATATTTTTCCTATACAGAAGGAAGGAACTTATGTTATTTTCCTTCAAATATTGTCAGGACCACTAACTGTTGTGCTATGAATCTGTGAACTCTCATTATAAAAATGGAGAATATAAACTATGCTTCTGAGTTTCATCGTCCCAAAACAACAAGTTAATTAACTTGATAGAGAATAGTTTTTGCAATTCCCTTTCCTCTGTTAAGGTTTTAATTTGTGTGACTGAAATCATTCTATATATAATTACAAGAAACAGTTAATTTGGTTTGATCATTAAATTAAAGGTCTATGTGGAAACTTGTTTTTAAAATTTGTTTTTTGAATAGATAATATACTTTCCTTATCTGTCTCCATCAAACACCTCTCTACGGAGTCCGAATGTACATATTTCTTTTTAATAAGCCAATTATGTCATCCTTTTCTATACATTTCCCCCAAATAATATATCATGAAATTTTTTTCTTTGTTTTTTTTTTTTTTTTTTTTTTTGAGACGAGTCTCATTCTGTCACCCAGGCTGGAGTTATCTCAGCTCACTGCAGCCTCTGCCTCGGGTTCAAGCAATTCTCCTGCCTCAGCCTCCCGCGTAGCTGAGATTACAAACGTGTGCCCCCGTGCCGAGCTAATTTTGTATTTCTAGTAAAGTCGGGGTTTTGCCATGCTCGCCAGGCTGGTCTCAAACTCCCAACCCCAGGAGATCCTCCTGCCTCAGCCTCCCAATATGGTGATTACAGGTGTGAGACACCATGCTATAAAATTCTATCTAAAGACTTTGTGTGTGTGCGCATGTGTGTATGTGCGTGTGTGTGTGCATGTGCATGCGTGTGCGTGTGTATCTGTGTGTGCGCGTGTGTGCGTGTGCATGCGTGTGTGCATGTGTGTGTGTGTGGTTATAGCCGTATGTGTTTTCAAAAACACACTAGTGAGTTTTATATATTAAGCTCCCTGTCAATAATTTGTTTTCAAATTTTCACTATAATATGATGTTACAATAAACAGCTTTGCATAATGTAATTTCATATATGTGCAGTTATATATGTGGAGTGAATTTCCTAGAGACAGAAATACTGGATGCAAAAATATGTGCTTTGTAATTTTGATAGAAGTCATAGTTCTTCACAGAAATACTCACACATGCTTTTCCTGCAAGTCTCTTTTCCTCCTTTTTCTGGCCCATGGTATAATCAAATCTTCTTTAATGCATTTGGTTTTTTTTACTCTACATACAGAACACGTGTGTGTGTGTGTGTGTATTCGTGTGTGTAAATGTATGTGTATACACACACATGCATGTTCACACAAAGAGACTTGAGAATAATAAAACACCTCTGAACCCATCACCTGGTTTCTACAAGAAGAATAGAAGAGGTGCCAACTACAAACCACTGCTCAATGAAATAAGAGAGGCAAATTAAAAAAATAAAAAATAATAAAATTAAAAAAAAAAAAAGAAGAGGTGCCAGAGCAGAGAGTCTGAGGCGGAGGGAGTCATGGCAGGACAGGCGTTTAGGAAGTTTCTCCCACTCTTGGACGGAGCATTGGTTGAAAGGGCTGCTGCTGAGACTGTAACCAAAGGAGGCATCATGCTTCCAGAAAAATCTCAAGGAAAAGCATTGCAAGCAACAGTAGTCGCTGTTGGATCGGGTTCTAAAGGAAAGGTGGAGAGAGTCAACCAGTTAGTGAGAAAGTTGGAGACAAAGTTCTTCTCCCAGGATATGGAGGCACCAAAGTAGTTCAGGATGACAAGGATTATTTCCTATTTAGAGATGGTGACATTCTTAGAAAGTACGTAAACTGAAATAGGTCACTACTGAAATGGTATCAATGTGACGCTGCCCATTCCACTGAAGTTCTGGAATCTTTCATCATGTAAATAACGTCCATCTCTCTCTATTATAATAAACTAATGATAACTGATGACAAAGAAAGAAAGAATAGAATATTAACTAGAATCTTAGAAGCTTTCTGTAAGCTTCTCCCTGATTGCTTCTCTCTCCCTTCCTTCCTGAAATAAGTGCTATTTTTAATTTTGTATTTATATATATATATTTTTGTAGATACGGAATCTCAGTCTGTTCCCCAAGGTGTTCTCAAACTCATTGGCTTAAGTGATCCCCCATCTCGGCCTCCCTAAGTGCTGGGACTACAGGCATGAGCCACTGTGCCCAGCTTGTCTGTCATCTTGTGTATACTTGCGTTGTCTAGTTTTCATGGTTTATCGATGTATTTATGGATTAAGGATGTTGGTTCTTTGTGATGTCGGCTGCAGATTCCTCTCCGCTGTGGTTTATCGATGTATTTATGGATTAAGGAAGTTGGTCCTTATTTATGGATTAAGGAAGTCGGTCCTTCGTCTGTGGTGTCAGCTGCAGATTCCTCTCTGCCGTTTGTTCTGATGTTCCTTCTGTGGTCTTTGCCAAGTAGTCAAACCTTCTGTAGTTTTTGAAGTTTGCGTTACTCTTGGACAAATCTTCCCCACTTTGAGATTGTTAGAAAGAAAATTTCCCCTTTAATGAACAGTTTCCTTTTCCTCTTTTCAACTGGTTTTTTTCTTTCTTTTTTTTTTTTTTTTTGAGGCAGAGTCTCACTCCGTCACCAGGCTGGAGTGCAGTGGCACAATCTCAGCTCATTGCACCCTCTGCCTTAGGGCTCAAGTGATTCTCCTGCCTCGGTCTCTTGAGTAACTGGAATTACAGGCATCCACCACCACATCTGGCTAATTTTTATATTTTTAGTAGAGATGGGGTTTCACGGTGTTGGCCGGGCTGGTCTCAAACTCCTGATCTTAAGTGATCTGCCTGCCTTGGCTTCCCAAAGTGCGAGATCACAGGCATGAGCCACCGTGCCTGGCCTCGATTGTTGTGTTTACATAGACCCTTTTCTGAATTTCAGAATTGGTAATCGTCCGTAGAATAGCACTCCCAATATAGAACAAACTTACATACAGAGTCTATATACAGAGTCTTACGTTTTTGCTTTTTCAGAATCTCTATTGGAAAACGGCCAGTGTAGGCTGGGCACGGTGGCTCACACCTGTAATCCCAGCACTTTGGGAGGCTGAGGTAGGCAGATCACCAGGTCAGGAGTTTGAGACCAGCCTGACAAACATGGTGAAACCCCGTCTCTACTAAAATTAGCATGCTGGTGCACAACTGTAGTCCCACCTACTCAGGAAGCTGAGGCAGGAGAATCACTTGAACCCAAGAGGTGAAGGTTGAAGTGAGCCAAGATCAAGACACTGCACTCCAGCCTGGGTGACAGAGCAATACACTGCCTGAAAAAAAAAAAAGAAAAGAAAAAGGAAATGGTTAGTGTTGGCAGGGCGCAGTGGCTCACCCCTACAATCCCAGCACTTTGGGAAGCCAAGGCGGGCAGATCACGAGGTCAGGAGTTCAAGACCAGCCTGACCAACATGTTGAAAGCCCATCTCTACTAAAAATATAAATATTAGCCAGGTGTAGTGGTGTACACCTGTAATCTCACCTACTCAGAAGGCTGAGGCAAGAGAATCGCTTGAACTCAGGAGGCAGAGGTTGCAGTGAGCTGAGACCGTGCCACTGCACTGCAGCCTGGTTGACAGAGTGAGACTCTGTCTCAAGGAAGAAAAGGCCAGTGTTAAATAATTAAAACCTTATCCTTGGGACTTCTGATTCTCTTGGTGTGGTAGCTATGAATTTTACAGAAAACAGTCACTAATTCAGAATTTTTATTTTATTTATTTTTTATTTTAGAGATAGGGTTTTGCTTTGCTACCTAGGGTAGAGTGCAGTGGCTCAGAGCATGGCTCACTGCAACCTAGAACTCCTGGGCTCACGATCACCTTCACCTTCCTCTTAAGTAGCTGGAACGACAGTCAGGTGCTACTATGCCTGGCCACTAATTCAAAATGTAAAGAATATCTGGCCAGCTGTGGTGGCTCACACCTGTAATCCCAGCCTTTTGGGAGGCCAAAGTGGGTGGATCACCTGAGGTCAGGAGTTCCGGACCTGCATAGCCAATATGATGAAACCCCGTTTCTACTAAAAATACAAAAAATTAGCTGCGCATGGTGGCGGGCGCCTCTAGTCTTAGCTACTGAGGAGGCTGAGGCAGGAGAATCCCTTGAACTCAGGAGGGGGAGGTTGCAGTGAGCCGAGATTGCACCATTGCACTCCAGCCTGGGCAACAGGTGTGAGACTCTGTCTCAAAGAAACAAAAAAAAAAAAAAAAGAGAGAGAGAGAAAATAACATCTGGCTTTGGAAATACTCTGCAGATTTTAATACTAAAATTTGTTTGCTTTTGAGATGGAGTCTTGTCCTGTTGCCTGGCTGGAGTGCAGTGGCATGATCTTGGCTCACTGCAACCTCTGCCTCCAGGGTTCAAGCGATCCTCCTGCCTCAGCCTCACAAGTAGCTGGGACAACAGGTGTGCACCACCATGCCCAGCTAATTTTTGTGTATTTTTAGTAGAGACAGGGTTTTACTGTGTTGGCCAGGACAGTCTCGATCTCTAGACCTGGTGATCTGTGCCCACCTCAGCCGCCCAGAGTGCTGGGATTACAGATGTGAGCTGCTGCACATGGACAAAATCTGTTTTCAGTGTTAATATCAGTTACAGAGAAAATTTGGACTGACTACATCAAATTCTACCACCTGTAGACAAACCGGTGCTGTTAACATTTTAATGTGTTTTCTTTCTGTTTATTCTTGTATGACTGTGTACATATTTTTATATTAAAAATAAATTAGAATTGGGATATTTAGTATTTTAGATCCTGTGTCAGTAGAAATCTAATCATTCTAATGGCTATATGGCTACAGTCTGTTGCTTTCCCGTAAGTGAATTACCCACGTTTTTATTGAATCCAGTTATGTTGTTTGTAACTTTTGCTTATCTGTACATATGATCGACAAGACAGCCTGGTTTCAGTCACACATAGTTCTGCTGGTTGGACCAGAGTTTCCAGGAATGTGCGGTTCTTTTTTTTTTTTGAGATGGAGTCTTACTCTCTTGCCCAGGCTGGAGTGCAATGGTGCAATCTTGGCTCATTGCAACTTTAGCCTTCTGGGTTCAAGTGATTGTCCTGCCTCAGCCTCTGGAGTAGCTGGAATTACAGGCATGTGCCACCATTCCCAACTAATTTTTGTATTTTTAGTAGACCGGGAGTTTCATCATCTTGGCCAGGCTGGTCTCAAACTTCTGACCTCAGGTGATTCACCCACCTCAGCCTCCCCAAGTGCTGGGATTACAGGCGTGAGCCACCACACCCGGCCCAGTAGAGTGCATTTCAAATGGAGATGTTGCATAGAGATTGGGAAGCTTTTCGTATATCTGCAGAACCAGGCCCGGCCACTTAAAAATAATCCAGGATCCATGGTCAGCAGTGAGAAAATCGCTGCATTAAAAAGTGGTTCCTACTCATTTACTTGAGGAGAATTAGGAGAACAAATGCAGCATGAAGTTCCATGTGCAAAATCATATGTTTGTGTTTGATGAAGAGGGGCCATCGAGCTGATATCAGTCCAGTAAGTACCCAGACCTAGAGTCAGTGAATGTGTAAATTCTAATTCCACCCGGAGAGAGGGGCACAGTTCAGAGCTTTCCCTCTAGAACTGCACCAGCCAATGCTAGCCACTACCCATGTGCTTATGTAAATTCCAACTGATTCAAACGAAATGAAATGAACAATCAGTTATTCAGCAACTGACCAAGTTGAAGTGCCCAGTGGCCACCTCTGGCTAGCAGTGACCATATCAGCGGGCGCAGCCCTAGAACACTGGCATCCTTCAGAAAGCACTGTGCCGGGAAATCAAACTGACAGCCTTTTGCAGAACACGCTGGAGCCAGACACTGACTTGGGAGGATCCTATTAGAGGGCTATTTTTGTAGCCCATTTGAAGATGACGTTAGTAAAAAGGGCTAAGAGATTGATATGAGGCGATATTCAGTTATTATAGCGGATAGAATGGGATGCTGTAACTTGTGCCTTGGGAGACTGGGAGATAGAAATGTCATGAAGAGAAATACAGAGCGCAGAAGGAAGAGCCGAGCGCAGGAGGAAAGGCCCTCGGGGGATATGCTGAGTTCAATACTCAGGTCTCTCAGTAGAAAGCAGGTCAAAGTGCTGGTGCTGAGGACGCTCGGCGTCTTAGACTGATGCGTAGATTTTTGGGACAGACGACAACTTTCTTTTTTTTAGTTTCTTATTTGTTGCTCTTTTGTTTGGGGGTCTCTTGGTTTTGTTTTAACTTTTCTTTTTATTTGAGATGGAGTTCTGCTCTTGTTGCCCAGGCTGGAGTACAGTGGCATGGTCTTGGCTCACTGCAACCTCCGCCTCCCGGGTTTGAGTGATTCTCCTGCCTCAGCCTCCTGAGTAGCTGGGATTACAGGTGCCTGCCACCATGCCTGGCCAATTTTTTGTATTTTTATGGGGTTTCTCTGTGTTGGGCAGGCTGGTCTTGAACTCCTGACCTCAGGTGATCCGCCTGCCTTAACTTTCCAAAGTGCTGGGATTACAGGCATAAACCACCGCACCCAGCTTTATTACAGCTCTTATTTGTTGACTAGCTATACACAAGCCTATTAGGAAGTTTACTTTTCATAAAATTAGGTAAAATTTATATTGAGTCAGGTGAATATATCTCAAGGGTATACAGTTTAATGAGCTTTTACATACAGCATTTATTTACCAGTGATGTTACCACCTAGAGTAAGATTCAAAAAATGTCCAGCACAC
This sequence comes from Leontopithecus rosalia, assembly GCA_028533165.1. Classification (NCBI taxonomy): domain Eukaryota; kingdom Metazoa; phylum Chordata; class Mammalia; order Primates; family Cebidae; genus Leontopithecus; species Leontopithecus rosalia. Next base: position 173,036,212 of record CM052650.1, on the reverse strand, counting down.
TCCAAGGTTGCCCTTCCCAGGCAGGACCTAACCTCTCAAGAGACAGCCATTATTTTGACTTCTTTTCACTTTGCCACACAGCCTGAAGCGATCCTCCCACCTCCACCTCCCAAGTAGCTGGGACTACAGGTACGTGCCACCATGCTCAGCTAATTTATTATTTTTTTTGGATTTTTGGTAGAGACAGGGTTCTGACATGTTGTCCAGGCTAGTGTCGAAGTCCTGAGATCTGCCTGCCTCAGCCTCCCACATTGCTGGGATTACAGGTGTGAGCCACCACACCTGGCCCTGACTTTTATTACAAGACTAGTTTTGCCCGTTCTTGAACTTTAAGTAAGTGGAATGATAGAGTATGCATTTATTTTTTTTCTTTTTTGAGACAGAGTTTCGCTCTTGTTGCCCAGGCTGGAGTGCAAAGGCTTGATCTCGGTTCACCGCAACCTCTGCCTCCTGGGTTCAGGCAATTCTCCTGCCTCAACCTCCCGAGTAGCTGGGATTATAGGCATGTGCCACCAGGCCCAGCTAATTTTTTTTGTCGTTTTAGTAGAGACAGGCTTTCTCCATCTTGTCCAGGCTAGTCTCAAACTCCTGACCTCAGGTGATCCGCCTGCCTTGGCCTCCCAAAGTGCTGGGGTTACAGGCGTGAGCCACGCTGCCCGGCTAACTTTCTGTGAAGCTTCTTTTGCTCCAGATAAGGGTCGTGAGAGTTTCCCACGTGGATCCGTATCAGCGGGGATTTCATTACAGCTGCTGCTGTCTGTGTAGTGTCACATCTGTTCATCTCCTGTTGCTGAACATGTAGATTATTTCTAATATTAAGTTATTGTTAATGAAACTCCTGTAGATATTATTGTTCATGATTCTGATGGTCACATGCGTTGGTGTCTCTTGGATATAAACCTAGAAATGTAATGAGTTCTAAGACACGTACCAATAACATGATATATCCAAAAGCTACATATAATTCATGTCTTGGCTATTTTTTAAGACAGAGACTCACTCTGTTGCACAGGCTGGAGTGCGATGGCGCTATCTCGGCCCCCTGCAATCTCTGCCACCCGGGTTGAAGTGATTCTCCTGCTTCAGCCACCCAAGTAGCTGGGATTACAGGGGCCTGCCACCACGCCTAGCTAATTTTTATAGTTTTAGTAGAGACGGGGTTTCATCATTTTGGTCAGGCAGGTCTTGAACTCCTGACCTTGGGATTCACCCACCTTGTGATTCATCACCCAAAGTGCTGGGATTACAGGCGTGAGCCACGGCGCCTGGCCGTGGCATTTTCTTATTTGTTGAATCGTGTGTGTGTGTGTGTTTGTGTGTGTGTGTGTTTGTGTGTGTGTGTGTGTGTGTGTGTATGTGTGTGTTTGTGTGTGTGTGTGTTTGTGTGTGTATGTGTGTGTTTGTGTGTGTCTGTTTGTGTGTGTGTGTTTGTGTGTGTGTGTGTGTGTGTGTGTGTGTGTGTTTGTGTGCAGAGATCCACAGCATTTTGTAGGTGTTGCATTGGTGGTAACTAAGTTAAAACACAGAATGGGAAAAATGATCCCAATGAAATTCTTTAAAACTCTCAAAATTATAAAATACCTTGGAATTAATAAGAAATGTGAAAGATTTATGGGGAAGTTAATAATAAGGCTTACTGCAGCCAGGCGAGGTGGCTCACCCTTGTAATCCTAGCACTTTGACAGGCCAAGGTGGGAGGATCACAAGATCAGGAGTTCAAGACCAGTCTGGCCAACATAATGAAACCCCGTCTCTACTAAAAATACAAAAATTAGCGGATCATGGTGGTGGATGCCTGGAGTCCCTGCCACTCCAGAGGCTGACGAAGGAGAATCGCTTGAACCCACGAGTCAGAGGTTGCAGTGAGCAGAGACAGCATCACCGCACTCCAGCCTGGGTGACCCAGCGAGACTCTCTTTCAAATAATAATAATAATAAGACGTACTTAAAAGACTTTAAAAGTGGGACGACACACGATTTTCCTAAATGAAACACTTGGTATAAAGACAAATGCCAGTTCTCACCTCATTTCCAATGTGATTCTCAAAATAGTCTCTTCAGAATTATCTTGGAATACAAAAAATGGTTTTAAAGTATACACAAGTCTGGGCGCGGTGGCTCACGCCTGTAATCCCAGCACTTTGGGAGGCTGAGGCTGGCGGATCATGAGATCAGGAGATCGAGACCATCCTAGCCAACATGGTGCAACCCTGTCTCTAGTAAAATACAAAAACTTAGCAAGGCATGGTGGCTGGCACCTGTAGTCCCAGCTACTCTGGAGGCTGAGGCAGGGAAATCACCTGAACCCAGGAGGTGGAGGTTGCAGTGAGCCGAGATCTCACCACTGCACTCCAGCCTGGAGAAAGTGCAAGACTGGGTCTCAAAAATAAATAAATACAGGAAAATTAAAAAATAAAGTCTGTGCAAAATAATAAGTGTGAAAAGAGCCAATAAAAGTATCTAAGGCCAGGCTCGGTGGCTCACATCTGTAATCCCAGCGCTTTGGGAGGCAGAGGCAGCGGATTGCCTGAGTTCAGGAGTTCTCGACCAGCCTAGGCAACACGGTGAAACTCCGTCTCTACTAAAATACAAAAAAAAAAAAAAAAAATTATCCATAGCGATGTGTGCCTGTAGTCCCAGCTACTCAGGAGGTGCAGGCAGGAGAAGTGTTTGAACCCAGCAGGCGGAGGTTGCAGTGAGCCGAGATCCTGCCACTGCACTCCAGCCTGGGTGACACTGTGAGACTCCATCTCAAAAAAAAAAAAGGATCTTAAAGAAAAATAATGATATGGGGACTGCCAACCAGTTACAGATAATAAACTGTTCAATTAACAGGTTGGGGCAGCTGTTTATTTGGGAATAAAACGTATACCCTTTTTGTTTTCTGAGGCGAAGTCTCGCTCTATCACCCAGGCTGGAGTGCAATGGCGCGATCTCCGCTCACTGCAACCTCCGCCTCCCAGGTTCAAGCCTCCTGAGTAGCTGAGATTATAGTCACGCGCCAACATGCCTGGCTAATCTTTTTGTATTTTTAGTACAGATGGGGTTTCACCATTTTGGCCAGGCTGGTCTTGAGTCCTGACCTCATGATCTGCCCACCTCAGCCTCCCAAAGTGCTGGGATTGCAGGCGTGAGCCACCGCGCCTGGCCTAAAACATATCCTAACTGCAATAATGAATTCCAGGCTGGGCCCAGTAGTTTATCCCTGTAATTCTAGCACTTTGGGAGGCTGAGGCAGGAGGATCGCTTGAGGCCAGGAGTTTGAGACCAGCCTGGACAAGACCCTGTCTCTACCAAAAAATTAAAAAATTCGCCAGGCATGGTAGCATGTGCCTGTAGTTCCAGCTACTTGGGACGCTGAGGTAGGAGGACTGAGCCCAGGAGGTCAGGGCTGCAGTGACTTATGACTGTGCTACCGCACTCCAGCCTTGGCAACAGAGTAAGACCCTGTCAATAAAAAATAAATAAAAATGAACTATATCCCAGATAGATTAAAAACAGAAGTTCAAACAAATTATTCCAACAGTGTGAAAGAGATTACCCAAAAATCTTTATAATTTTGAAATATAAAAGGCTTTTTTTTTTACTGCCTATATTAACTTTTTTTTTTTTTGAGACAGAGTCTCATTTTGTCACCCAGGCTGGAGTGCAGTGGTGCGATCTTGGCTCACTGAAACCTCCACCTCCTGGGTTCAAGCAATTCTCCTGCCTCAGTGTCTGGAGTAGCTGGGATTACAGGTGCCCACCACCACACCTGGCTAGGTTTTGTATTTTGAGTAGAGACAGGATTTCACCATGTTGGTCAGGCTGGTCTCGAACTCCTGACCTCAAGATCCGCCCGCCTACGCCTCCCGAAGTGTTGGGATTACAGGCTCATGTGCACCACCACACCTGGCTAGGTTTTGTATTTTGAGTAGAGACAGGGTTTCTCCATGTTGGTCAGGCTGGTCTCGAACTCCTGACCTCAAGATCCACCCGCCTAGGCCTCCTGAAGTGCTGGGATTACAGGTGTGAGCCACCATTCCTGGCCTATTATAAAAGGCTTTTCTAAGCGTGCCATAAATCCCAGAGAGCATCAAGTGAAAGTCAAAATATTTAAAACTACATAAAGTTAAAGACAAATGGCAAGCTAGAGAAAATGTTCTGTGACATACGTGACAAAGTATTAATAGTCTTACCATAAGGAGTTCTAACAAATCAATAAAGAAGAGACAAGAGTCCAGCACAAAACAAGCAGAGAACAGAAAATGTATTTCACAGAGGTAAAAATCAGCAGTCCATACGACTTGCTCTCACTAATAATGCATTTGTCTCACTCCTGTTGGCAAGGGTGTGAGGAATCAGATCCTGTCAGAATTACCTGGAGGGTGTGTATGGAAGTACAATCTCTTTGCAGGACAAATGAGAAAAAATATATATGAAAATGCATTGGTTTTTATCCATATCTGGTTCTGGAACTTAGCTCTTGGAACTAATTGGGTGGGTGCACAAATATGTATTACGAGGCATTTATTATAAAATTGTTACACGAAGAGAAAAGGTCAATAAGGGAATGGCTAAATAAATTATGGAACATTCTGTATCTGTTAAATAGAAGACAAATTATATAGAGATAGAGATAAAACAGATTTACAAAATTACTGCAATATATTTCGAGTAATAAAATCAACTTCCACAAAAATGTTGAGATTTATATGTCCTGAGAATTCCAGGCTAAGTAGTTTGCACGGATCATCTCATTTAATTCTTAGAGCCCTGACTGTCTAGTATATCAAAACGTTTATTTCAAATATGACTCTCCACTAAGAGCCTCTGCAAATACGCAGTGCAGCAACGGCCGAGGCTGCCGTGGAAAAACTTCCTGACTTTTATGGTTCAGCCTTCAATGAGTTTTTGTTTTACTTTATTTTTATGGATTATTTTTTTTTTGAGACGGAGTTTCGCTCTTGTTACCCAGGCTGGAGTGCAATGGTGCCATCTTGGCTCACTGCAACCTCCGCCTCCTGGGTTCAGGCAATTCTCCTGCCTCAGCCTCCTGAGTAGCTGGGATTACAGGCACGCACCACCATGCCCAGCTAATTTTTTTTTTTAATTTTTATTGCATTTTAGGTTTTGGGGTACATGTGCAGAACATGCAAGATCGTTGCATAGGTACACACGTGGCAGTGTGTTTTGCTGCCTTCTGCCCCTTCACCCATATTTGGCATTTCTCCCCATGCCATCCCTCCCCCTAATTTTCTTTTGTATTTTTAGTAGAGACGGGGTTTCACCATGTTGACCAGGATGGTCTCGATCTCTTGACCTCGTGATCCACCCGCCTCGGCTTCCCAAAGTGCTGGGATTACAGGCGTGAGCCACCGCGCCTGGCCTGGAATTTTCAAACATATTTAAAGTGCAGAGAAAAATGAAATGAATCCTCATGTGTTGACAGCACAGCACGTGCGCATGCTGTTCTCGCTGTCCTGGAAAGCTCTGACCCGAATCGTGGCGCCATCAGGTACCACTTTGCCCTCAGCGTAACAGCTCTGTTTCCGTTTCTGCGCTTTCAGGCTTCTGTGCATTTAACTGCTTCTTAGTATTTTATAGTATGGATCTAGCACAGACTTTACAAATTGTTTCTCTATGAATACACTTTTTTTTTTTTTTTTGAGACAAAGTCTCACCCTGTCATCCAGGCTGGAGTGCAGTGGCTCAATCTCAGCTCACTGCAACCTACACTTCCCAAGTTCAAGGGATTCTCCTGACTCAGCTTCTGAGTATCTGGGATTACAGGCGTATGCCACCACACCTGGCTAATTTTTTGTGTTTTTAGTAGAGACGGGGTTTCACCCTATTAGCCAGGATGGTCTCGATCTCCTGACCTTGTGATCCACGCGCCTCCATCTCCCAGTGCTGGGATTGCGGGGATGAGCCACCACGCCCAACCTATTAATATGCATTTCAGGGTCAATTTTTCACTGTAACAAACTGTGCTGTAATAATCTTTGTACAACGCTTTTTATTTTCGTGTGTGTGTGTGTGTGTGTGTGTGTGTGTGTGTGTGTGTGGCTGTGGGCGGGGTGGTATGTTGAATATTTCAGATAGATGCCCAGTAATGAATTGGTTGGATACTTAACAGATAGAAAAATAAAATAAAATAAAGTTTATTTTTTATTTTTACTTTCTGAGAAGAGTCTTGTTCTCCTGCCCAAGCTGGAATGCAGTGGCATGATCTCAGCTCACTGCAACCTCTGCTTCCTGGTTTAAAGTGACTCCCACCTCAGCCCCCTGCATAGCTGGGGTTTAGGTGAGCACCAGTACACCCGACTAAATTTTTGTATTTTTTGCAGAGATGAGGTTTCGCCATGTTTCCCCAGCTGGTCTGGATCTCCTGGGCTCAAATGACCCGCCTGCCTCGGCCTCCCAAAGTGCTGCGATTATGGGCGTGAGCCACTGCACCCAGCCCCAAATTTTTGTGTATGATATTTCTATGCTCTGACTCTGCCAGGGACTTTTCATATCACTGGGACTAAAAGCCAGAGTCTTACAATGATTTACAAGGGCCCAAGGGTGATCTGGACAATCGTGTCCCACCTCCACCTCCCTCCCCGAGGCCATTACGTCCCATCACCCCAACTCTGAACTCTCCTCTCTGCTGCAGTAACTCCAGACTCCCCGTTCTTCACACACGTGACACGCACTCCCAGTAGAGGTCCCCTCGAGTGCTGGCTGGCCCTTAAGCCTGGAACGCTCTCCCAGGAACAGCCCCGTGGCGCCCACCCACGCCACTTCGATCTAATGCTAACAATTTTAACAGGATTTTTTTTTTAAACAAGAAAACTGATTCTGAGGAAGATATGGAAAAATAAGTGAATAAGAATAACAGGAAAATTATAAATGTGAGACATACTTTTTGCAAGTGATTAGCCCTACGAGGTAATAAAACAATAATAATTAAACACAGTGTTACTACAGTATGAACATACAGATTCATCAGGGAGACAGAATGAAGTCCAGTAAAAGATAAATACGTATGGAAATCTAGTATTGACAAACGAGATATTCCAAATCGATGCGGAAAGATGGATTGATGATTCAATAAACAGTGTTGCAACAGGTGGAGCTATTTGAAGAACAAAACTAATTGTATGTCTACCTCACACTTTAGGCCAAAATTAATCCCCATGTTCACATATTTACACTGGAAAACTGATACTATAAAAGGCTAAAAGGGCCGGGCGCGGTTGCTCACGCCTGTAATCCCAGCACTTTAGGAGGCCGAGGCGGGAGGATCACGAGGTCAGGAGTTCAAGACCAGACTGGTCAACATGGTGAAACCCCCGTCTCTACTAAAAAAAAAAACAAACAAAAATTAGCTGGGCGTGGTGGCTTGTGCCTGTAATCCCAGCTACTTGGGAGGCTGAGGTAGGAGAACCACTTGAACCAGGACCCAGGAGGCAGAGATTGCAGTGAGCTGAGATCACGCCACTGCACTCCGGCCTGGGCTACAGAGTGAAACTTCATCTCAAAAGAAAACACAGTTGACGCCGGGCACGGTGGCTCATGCCTGTAATCTCAGCACTCTAGGAGCCCCAGGTGGGTGAATCACGAGGTCAGGAGTTCAAGACCAGCCTGATCAATATGGTGAAACCCCATCTCTATTTAAAAAAAAAAAAAAAGAAAACACAATTGAATATTTTTATAAGATTGTAGTATATTAGCCACCTGAGTATGTTCAACTCAAAAACAAAAATTACAGATTTATTTGACTTTAAAAATAATTAAAAATTTTTCACATAACTACAAATTTAAAATAATTAAAATGAAATAAATGTTAAATTAGAAAGCAAATATGTGTCTCATATCACAGACAAAAAACCAAATCTATGAGCTGCTTTTTCAGATGAATGAGGAAACAAATAGGAAATTATGCAAAGAAGCTGGGCAGGGTGGCTCACGCCTGTAATCCCAGCACTTTGGGAGGCCGAGGCGGGTGGATCACGAGGTCAAGAGATCGAGACCATCCTGGTCAACATGGTGAAACCCTGTTCTACTAAAAATACAAAAAATCAGCGGGGCGTGGTGGCGCGTGCCTGTAGTCCCAGCTACTCAGGAGGCTGAGGCAGGAGAATTGCCTGAACCCAGGAGGCGGAGGTTGCGGTGAGCCGAGATCGCGCCATTGCACTCCAGCCTGGGTAACAAGAGCGAAACTCCGTCTCCAAAAAAAAATAAAATAAAATAAAAATAAAAGAGTTATATATTCATCTAGCCCTTGTTTTCTCACTCAGAGTCAAAATTATGGGGACAAAATCTTTAGCGATCATTTCCTCCAGTACTTGCTTCCCACTGGCTATTAAAGTTGGCCGGGCACCGTGGTTCACACCTGTAATCCAGCACTTTGGTAGGCTGAGGCAGGTGGATCAGGAGGTCAGGAGTTCGAGGCCAGCATGACCAACATGGTGAAACACCGTCTCTATTAAAAATAGAAAAAATTAGCTGGGTCTGGTGGCACTCACCTGTAATCCCATCACTCAGGAGGCTGAGGCAGGAGACTCGCTTGAACCCGGAGGTAGAGGTTGCAGTGAGCCACGATTGCACTCCAGCCTGGCGACAGATCAAGACGCCATCTCAAAAAAAAAAATTAATTTTTGCTGGGCACAGTAGCCCACGCCTGTAGCCCCAGCACTTTGGGAGGCCGAGGTGAGTGGATCACCTGAGGTCAGGAGAAGGAGACCAGCGTGACCAACATAGAGAAACCTTGTCTACTAAAAATACAAAATTAGCCAGGCATGGTGGCACATGCCTGTAATCCCAGCTAATCGGGAGGCTATTATCTGTCCCATTTCATTAATTTCTCTCAGCCTCTGTTTCCTCAAGAAAATACCTCTCAACTTTCTTGAGAGATTGTGACTTAAATGAGATATCATAAGGTCCGTAACATACTGCTTGATGCACAGTAAAACTCCAAGTAGGGAAGGTTATTCCAACATTTAATTATAGTTATCATTACCAAGGCCATGTGTACTGGCTGGCACGGGACACATCAACATGTGCCAAGCTTCAGCTGTTCTTATCTCTGCTCCACTGTGGTTGCAGTGGTATGTTCTGTTGAAACTTATTTACCTAATATTTTACTTTCAGCGACTAACTTCTTTAAATTAAATGTCTACTTTAACCTCACAGAAAATTAATCTCTCCAAAATTATTAGGTTTTTAATGTATTTTCTGCAATAAATCATTATCTAATAAAAAGTGTTCCTGGCGATCACCTAAAATTATCATGAGAAGATGCTACTTGACTCAGTCCTTGGGAAATGCTGAGATAAATAATCAGTGGGTGTTTATCACCCCTTCTTTGCATGTCTCTAGATTGTGCCTGTTAGAATTATTTATCTCCGTGTTTATCTTCATCATTAACTGGGATGTGTAAGGGCAAGGATTGTGTCTGTAAATTCTGCTGCCAGTGATTGCTAAGATACTTTTCCAGAACAGCCGCTCGATAGATATTTGCTAAATGAATTAAACAGTTTTTGAATGCCTACACTGATTAAGAAATGTGCTAGACACGTTGGCAGAACTCAAAGAATAATCAGACACAGACTCTCAATCGAAAAGGTGGCCAGATACAAATGAAAGATTTCTTATTTTTTTATAAAAATGTGTATGTCATACAACTTGTAGGTATGTCATCCATATACAGTTACTTACCATGAGTGTTAACAGCAAAGACAAACAACTTTTTAGCCAAAAATTACATTCAAGGTATACCTTGAAAAACAAGGATATGGGCCGGGCGCGGTGGCTCACGCCTGTAATCCCAGCACTTTGGGAGGCCGAGGCGGGTGGATCACAAGGTCAAGAGATCGAGACCATCCTCGTCAACATGGTGAAACCCTGTCTCTACTAAAAATACAAAAAATTAGCTGGGCATGGTGGTGCGTGCCTGTAATCCCAGCTACTCGGGAGGCTGAGGCAGGAGAATTGCCTGAACCCAGGAGGCGGAGGTTGCGGTGAGCCGAGATCGCACCATTGCACTCCAGCCTGGGTAACAAGAGCGAAACTCTGTCTCAAAAAAAAAAAAAAAAGAAGAAGAAGAAGAAAAACAAGGATATGAACTGACAATGTGTGTGGATTTTCACGTGTTTGCTTGTATAGAGGTTACATGTACGTTTCCTACAAAATTCAAAAGCACAAAAGGCAGTGCAGTGAAAAGTAAGTTTCCCTTAAATCTCTGACTCCTTGTACCCAGTTATTCTACCCAGGATCCCTCGTGACTAGGTTCTCCCCTCCACTACCACCTGGAGAGGTTCTGTGCACGTGGAATTAAGATTCCAATGTCAGATTTAGGGACAAGCTGGAGAAAGGCAATTCCAAAAGAGCGAATTACAAATGCAAAGTCGCTGAGATGAAAAAGTGGAGAAATATATGGGAAAAAGTGAGGAAATAATGAGTGAAATTATGACCAATAGAGTAGAAAATACTGAAGCAGGGGACAGTGGCTAGGCCTGTGATCCCAGAACTTTGAGAGGCCAAGGCAGGAGGACTGCTTGAGCCTAGGCGTTTCAGACCATCCTGGTCACATAAGGAGACTCCATCTCTATAAACTAAAAGAAAAAAATTAACTGGGTGTGGTGGCGTGAGCCCGTGGTCCCAGCTATTCAGGAGGCTGAGGTGGGAGGATCACTTGGGCCCAGGAGGTTGAGGCTGCAGTGAGCCCAGGTTGCACCACTCACTCAGCCTGGGCAACAACTGAGATTCCACCTAAGAAGAAAAAGAAAGAAAGGAAATAATAGAAAAGAGGAAAGAAAAGGCAAGGAAGAAAGACAGAAAAGAGAAAGAAAGAAAGAAAGAAAGAAAGAAAGAAAGAAAGAAAGAAAGAAAGAAAGAAAGAAAGAAAGAGAAAGAAAGAAAGAAAGAAAGAAAGAAAGAAAATAACAGCAAAAGTAAGTTGGTAATATGTAGAGTCCCTGGCAATTACAAAAATGAAATCATCGATGTCTTTAAAATGTGAGGATAATTAATAAATTTTACTTTAAAGAAAGAACATTAAAGTTACAATGTGATACCACTTTTCAACTATAAATTGTAGTGATCTCAAAATTTGATGGCAGTGTGTTGGCCAGTGTGAAGGAAAATGCTGCTTTTACACATTGTTGACGGAAGTATAAATTGATGTAATCTAGAGAATAAAATTTGCCTATATTCATTAAAATTCTAAATGCACTTACTCTTTGATAAAGCAACTTTACTTCTAGGATATTGCTATGGTTTGACTGTATTCCCTCCAAAATCCAGGTGTTAAGGGAGGATCAGGAGGGCTTCTTCCCTCATGAATGGAATTAAGGCATATATACATATATTTACATATGTATTAGTTATATTAATATAAATTATATTATATTATATTACTTATATATTTGTATATATTAATTATATATTGGGTCTCAAGTGTTTTGTCACAGCAGCACAAAGAAAAATTATTTTCCAAACACTCATATGTATGAACAATGTTAACCATACAAGAATATTTATTACAGCATTGTTTAAAAATCACAAAATCTTCGGGAGGTTGAGGCTGGGAAATCGCTTGAACCCCAGAGGCAGAGGTTGCAGTGAGCCAAGATCGCGCCATTGTATTCCAGCCTGGTGACAGAGCGAGACTCCATCTAAAAGAAAAAAAAAAATCACAAAATCCTAGAAGCTGAAATACCACCAATAAAAGATTGGCTGAATAAGTTGAGGACGGTTATACAGGGAATGCTGTGGCACTTTTATAATGAAGAGAAAGTTTTCCCAAAACTGATATAAAATTACACCCAACATACAATTGATGCAAAAGGTGGAATACAGGAAATGTGAACAAGATGTTCCATTTGAAAGTGGAAAAAACAGATCTCTGTGGTGTGCACATCCACACACATACGGCTGTCTGTCTGTCTGTGAGACAGGCACATGCTTAGGTGGGCTTCTAATGTCTCCAGGGAAAGACAAAAGGAAGCTGGATTGCCTCTGGGGATAGAAACCAGGTATCCATAGGGATAAAAGGAAAAGTTACTTTTCACTTTATACTATTCTGTAGCTGTTGAATTGTGTAGTCATTAAGTCAGCAAATATTTGCAAGTATCTAAATATCAGGTCGTTTTTCGGGTGTTGGAGATAAAGCTCCTACTTTCCTGAAGTTTATATTGTATACGTAAGTGTTTAAAAAAAATAAAGTTCATAAGACAAATACGATCTATGTCCTATAGCTAAAATAAATATTACTTACTTTTTAATTTAGTCTCACTACATAAATTACAGAGTAATTATTTTTAACCCTTTTCTTTTTAAAATATAAAATCGTATTAGTGTTTTTTTTTTTTAGACAGAGAGACAGAGTCTTGCTCTATCACCCAGGCTGGAGTGCAGTCATGTGATCTTGGCTCACTGCAACTTCTGCCTCCCAGGTTAAAGGAATTCTCGTGCCTCCGCCTCTCAAGTAGCTGGAATTACAGGTGTACGCCACCACGCCTGGTTATTTTTTGTATTTTTAGTTCAGATGAGGTTTCACCATGCTGGCCAGGCTAGCATCGAACTCCTGACCTCAAGTGATCCACCTGCCTTGGCCTCCCAAAATGCTGGGATTACAGGCATGAGCCACCACGCCCAGCCAGTCTTTAAAATAAAATACAAGCATCAAAAATTAATTACTCTTTTTCACATCAGCGTTAAGTACAACTATGTATTTAAAATTATTTTTATTGTAAACTTTTAAAAATTAGGAGTCAAATCTCAGAGTTAAAAAGCTAGGGATAAGATAAAGGATACTGCGGCCGGGCGCGGTGGCTCAAGCCTGTAATCCCAGCACTTTGGGAGGCCCAGGCAGGTGGACCACGAGGTCAAGAGATAGAGACCATCCTGGTCAACATGGTGAAACCCCGTCTCTACTAAAAATACAAAAAATTAGCTGGGCATGGTGGCGCGTGCCTGTAATCCCAGCTACTCAGGAGGCTGAGGCAGGAGAATTGCTTGAACCCAGGAAGCAGAGGATGCCGTGAGCCGAGATTGCGCCATTGCACTCCAGCCTGGGCAAGACTCTGTCTCAAAATAATAATAATAAATAATTGCAAAATCTGCAATTACATTTGCACTAATAGAAAATCTTAACAAAGGCCAGTCAAGGTGGCTCATGCCTGTAATCTCAGCATTTTGGGGAGGCTGAGGTGGGAGGATGGCCTGAGGCCAGGAATTTGAGGCCAGCCTGGGCAACACAGTGAGACCCTGTCTCTACAAAAAAGTAAAAAGATTAGCTGGGAGCAGTGACACATGCTTGTAGCGTGTCAGGAGACTGAAGTGGGAGGATCACTTGATTTCAGGAGGTCAAGGCTGCGGTGAGCTGTGATGGTGCCACTGCACTCCAGCCTGGGTGACAGAGCAAGACCCTGTCTCAAAAAACACACAACACTTCAATAAAATAAATCAATAAATCCACACTGTCAGGAAAAGAAAATAAATACAGGGAGGTAAAGGAGAGTTCTCTTTTGAAGAGAAATTCCAAGTCATTTTTTTTTCTTGAGACGGAGTTTCGCTCTTGTCGCCCAGGCTGGAGTGCAATGGCGCGATCTTGGCTCACCGCAACCTCCACCTTCTGGGTTCAAACAATTCTCCTGCCTCAGCCTCCCAAATAGCTGGGATTATAGACACCTGCCACCACGCCTGGCTAACCAAGTAATATTCTTTAAAAATAAAATCACCATATTTCACCCACTGCCATAATAATTGATCTGGCAAGAATCACTGGTGAGCTAAAACTGCTGAGTTAAGGATTATTGCTGGATGTGGTGGCTCACACCTGTAATCCCAGCACTTTGGGAGGCCAAGGCAGACGGATCACCTGAGATCGAGAGTTCGAGACCAGTCTGACCAACATGCAGAAAGCCCCTCTCTACTAAAAATACAAAATTGGCTGGGTGAGGTGGCACATGCCTGCAATCCCAGCTACTCTGGAGGCTGAAGCAAGAGAATCACTTGAACCAGGGAGGCGGAGGTTGCAGTGAGCCAAGATTGCGCCATTGCACTGCAGTCTGGGCAACAAGATCGAAACTCCATCTCAAAAAACAAAACAAAACAAAAAAACCCAAAAGATTAGTGGGAACAGAAGATTCAGAGTATCAACCTGTCAGCCAAAAGATAGCGTACTCATTGCAAAGATCAAAGAATACATTTTAATGGGAGATCTGGAAGACACCATTTTAACCAAATAGTCAAATTTAACGTCTCCAATAATAGAAGAACTGACACTGTAAGTTTCCTGATGTGATACAGAGAGAGGACACAGTGTCACCAATGTGGTATTCCTACCAGAAACGTTGTACCTGAATCCAATTATGAAGCAAACAACAGACAAATTCAAATGAGGGAAATATTCTGCAAAACAGATGCTCTTTGAACAGATTAATTTTGTAAAAGCACTGAAAAATTCTGAATAACTATTCTAGATTTCAAAAGAGCCGTGCTCAGTGGCTAGTCTGAATAACTATTTTAGATTTTAAAAGGGCAAGGCTGGGCTTAGTGGCTCATGGCTGGAATCCCAGGACTGTGGGTGGCTGAGGCAGGTGGATCACAAGGTCAGGAGTTTGAGACCAGCCTGGCAAACATAGTGAAACCCCATCTCTGCTAAAAATACAGAAGTTAGCTGGGCATGGTGGTGTGCACCTGTAATCCCAGCTACTCAGGAGGCTGAGGCAGGAGAATTGCTTGAACCCAGAGGCAGAGGTTTAGTGAGCTGAGATGGCACCACTGCACTCCAGCCTGGGTAACAGAGTGAGACTGTGTCAAAAAAAAAAAAAAAAAAAGCAGCAAAGACACCTGGCAGCTAAATGCAGTGTGCGTGTCTTGATTCAACTTTGAGTTGGAGAAAAACAAACAAACCTCACGATATCAGGGCAAATACGCACATTTAACTATTTGATATATGACTGCATATTTGATAAATGTATTACTGTTAGAATTTCCTGAACTGGAAACTTACAGTGTGGTTTTATAAGCATATGTACTGGTTCTGGGAGGTTTCCACTAAAGTCTTCAGGAAAAAGCTCACGTCGCCCGCCACCAGCAGGCATCTAATGGCTCACCCATTCCTTTGCCGCTGCCAAAAGTGTGGGAGACATGCGTATGTACGTGCACACGTGTACACAGACGTATGATGTGTGTGTTTGTATGTGTATACTTCACGTCAGTGTGTGTGCATGCCTGTGTATGTGCGTTTGCGGAGACAGGAATCACAGAATGTGACACAATGTTAACAGCTGGTGAATGTGTAAGGAAGGTGTACAGGTATGTGAGTTTGCTCAGACTCCCATGATGAAATACCACATACCCATGGGCTTAAGCAGCATAGACTCATTTTCTCACAGTTCTGAAGGCTGGAAGTCCAAGATCACAGTGTCAGCAGCAGCCTGTTCCTTTCGTCTGAGGCCCCTCTCCTTGACTCTTGCAGCTGCTTCACAGGGTTGTTCTGGTGTGTGTCCAAATTTCCTCTTCCTTTTTTTTTTTTTTCTTTGAGACAGAGTCTTGCTCTGTTGCCCAGGCTGAAGTGCAGTGGTGCAATCTCGGCTCACTGCAACCTCCAACTCCTGGGTTAAAGTGATTCTCCTGCCTCAGCCTCCTGAGTAGCTGGGACCACAGGCATATGCCACCGTGCCCGGCTAATTTTTTTATTTTTAACAGAGATGGGGTTTCACCATGTTGGTCAGGCTGGCCTTGAACTCCTGAGCACGTGATCCGCCTGCCGCAGCCTCCCAAAGTGCTGGGATTGCAGGTGTGTCACCGAATCAGGCCCAAATTTCCTCTTCTTATAAAAACAAGAGTCAGATTGGATTAAGGTCCGCCCTAATGGCCTTGTTTTAACTTAATCACATCTTTTAAGATCCTCTCTCCACACCAGTCACATTCTGAAATACACAGTTTAGGACTGCAACCCACAAATTTTGTCAGATCGTAATTTAGCCCATCACACAGCGTATTCATTGGCTATCTGTAACTTCTCAGTGGGTCTGAACATTCTTAAAATAAAAAGTGGTGGGGAAAAGAATTAAGCACCTGGCTGGACCCCATCAACTTCTCTAAAATCAAATTATTTTGGCATGTGTTAAACATTGACTAAATCACAAGCTGTGTCAGATATCATGGGAAGGTTTTTCTTTTGAAAGAAGAAGAATCAACAGAAGCTGGACTGTGTTCGTGGATTTCTGTCTCATACCAACAACCCCCTACACCACACACACACACACACACACGCGCACGCACATGCACACACAGACACACACACACACGCACGCGCGCACACACACACACACACACACACACTGCAATTGGAAGTACTGTTTTTGAAATTCACAATAAAAACCTCCCCTATTATTTTCACAAAAGTTGTAACTTCTTCATTATCTGATCACATTTACTGTCTTATTGATAAAGAGTGTTTGTAATGTGGCACAGATTGAGACCATGACAATGCTAATTGTTGTAACTACAGGCTTCAGATTTTTAAAATCTTGCTATTTTGAGATTTTTTTGCATTATAATTTAGCTAGGAATCGAATAAATATAATTGCATTCACCTTTCATCTCCAATTCCTCCGTCCTAAAGCTGTCTCCACCTCGAGCCGCGATTTGTCAGGTTCCATAACCTCTGGGTGTTATCAGCATTGCCCGAGTGCAGAGGGGAAAGCCCTGCAGAAAACAAGGCGCGGTGTGGCCGAGGCGGGTGGATCATGAGGTCAAGAGATCGAGACCATCCTGGTCAACATGGTGAAACCCCGTCTCTACTCAAAATACAAAAAATTAGCTGGGCATGGTGGTGCATGCCTGTAGTCCCAGCTGCTCAGGAGGCTGAGGCAGGAGAATTGCCTGAACCCAGGAGGTGGAGGTTGCGGTGAGCCGAGATCGGGCCATTGCACTCCAGCCTGGGTAACAAGAGGAAACTCCATCTCAAACAAACAAACAAACAAACAAACAGAAAACAGAAAAGGCGCGGTGATTGAGGAAGCAATGATCATTCCGCAGAGTGAGTGCCGAAGCCGTGTCCCAGCTCGCGAGGTGCTCTTTTCTAAAATGACATGAAACAGAGGTCTTTAGTGTGAGACGCTTTCACTGAGAACCTCCAGAAACCAACCCAGTTTCAGATTTCATGAGTTGTCTTAAAATTCTTTTCACATGTATTCAAAAGTTTTAATACTTCAAGAGATCACAGATATTTTACTACATTGCAAATATATCTTTATTCCTTGACTCCTTTTTCAAAAGTACTTTTCTGATTGCAAAGTTAGAATATTTTTGGTAAAAAAATTTCAGAAATAAAAGTATAAATGAAGTGAAAAGTCATACATAATAGTCTACCCAGAGACCAGAGAATTGTTGGAATTTTTTTTTGGTGGGGGACGGAGTCTTGCTCTGTCACCAGGCTGGAGTGCAATGGTCTGATCTCAGCTCACTGCAGCCTCTGCCTCCTGGGTTCAAGCAATTTTCCTGACTCAGCTTCCCGAGTAGCTGGGACTATAGGTGCGTGCCAGTATGCCCAGCTAACTTTTTTACTTTTAGCAGAGACGGGGTTTCACCATGTTGGCCAGCATGGTTTCAATCTCTTGACCTCGTGATCCACCCACCTCGGCCTTTCAAAGCGCTGGGGTTACAGGCTTGAGCCACCGCGCCCGGCCAGAATTGTTAGTATTTTATCAATGAATCATTCTAAAGTCTGGTAAATAAAAGAGTAAAGCATTGATTCTACCTTTCTTTTATAAACTGTATCTCAGAATAGCTAATAGATGAAATCTGGGTCAAACCCTGACCTAATTTGCTGGCAATCTTTCTTATTTCGTCATTAATACATGTAAAGGTGTTTACTTCCCTCTAGGCGCTGCTTTGGCAGTGTTCTCCCAACATTAACCTGGGTGCTGCTGTCAATTCTACACTCTTCAAAATGAATCTCATTTGGCTCAGAAGATTTCTATTTTTATTTATTTACTTATTTTACAGACGCTTGGCACCTGTAATTATACAAAATCACCTTGCCTCAAGATATAAAATAATTGTTGATATGTAATTAAAGATCGAGACCATCCTGGCCAACGTAGTGAAACCCTGTCTCTACTAAAAATACAAAAATTAGCTGGGCGCGATGGCACCGCATACTTGTAGTTCCAGCTTCTCCGGAGGCTGAGGCAGGAGAATCACTTAAACCCCGGAGGCGGAGGTTGCAGTGAGCCAAGATAGTGCCACTGTACTCCGGTCTGGTGATAGACCAAGACTCCATCTCAAGAAAAAAAAAAATACCCAGACAGGCTGGGCATGGTGGCTCATGCCTGTGTTTGCAGCACTTTTGGAGGCCAAGGTGGGCAGATCACTTGAGATCAGGAGTTTGAGACCAGCCTGACCAACATGGTGAAACCTCGTCTTTACTGAAAATACAAAAATTAGCTGGGCATGGTGGCTCATGCCTGTAATCCTGACTACTCGGGAGGCTGAAGCAGGAGAATCACTAGAGCCTGGGAGGCGGAGGCTGCAGTGAGCAGAGATCACACCACTGCACTCCAGTCTGGGCAACAGAGCAAGACTGTCTCAAAACAAAACAAAATAAAACAAAAAACAGACGTATGCTGTATTTCCATTTACACGTGTATGATTGATAAACGTCAATGCACTCACATAGAAGCTGATTTCATTTACGAATGAAGGCCACATTTTGTAGGTATTTTAAGGATGCTAGGACACTTGGAAAGCTGAGGAAAGGAGCTGAGGAGCAGCGTGTGCTGGCCACACAAGAGCATGGTTATTTAGCTGGTGAGTACCTAGAGTGGTAAAGGACAGCAATCAGGCTCACAAACACCCAGAAACAGGCATTAGGGGTTTCAGTGTAGCTATACAGCTCATAAAAAGTCCGATTCGGGCCGGGTGCAGTGGCTCACGCCTGTAATCCCAGCACTTTGGGAGGCCGAGGCGGGTGGATCACAAGCTCAAGAGATCGAGACCATCCTCGTCAACATGGTGAAACCCCGTCTCTACTAAAAATACAAAAAATTAGCTGGGCATGGTGGCGCGTGCCTGTAATCCCAGCTACTCAGGAGGCTGAGGCAGGAGAATTGCCTGAACCCAGGAGGCAGAGGTTGCAATGAGCCGAGATCGCGCCATTGCACTCCAGCCTGGGTAACAAGAGCGAAACTCCCTCTCAAAAAAAAAAAAAAAAAAGTCGGATTCGACTGAGGTGCATTTACTGAAAATGTTGAGATTCATTAAATGGTAGCAAACAAAATAACTCCTCAGACAAATGCACACTTTTCAGTATACACAGTATTGCAGGGAAGGGGGAGAAGAATGTGCCTTAAGTGGTGAAATCCACCAAGCTGCACCTCAGCATTCTGTTACATCAGTCTAAAGACAGGGAAACATTCTAATAGAATTTCAGAAAATGTTGCATTTGGCTAAAATAGAGCTTAAGGTGGCTTACGGGAAAATGTTCTAATATAATTTCAGGTTTTGTTTCATTTGGCTAA
This sequence comes from Leontopithecus rosalia, assembly GCA_028533165.1. Lineage (NCBI taxonomy): Eukaryota > Metazoa > Chordata > Mammalia > Primates > Cebidae > Leontopithecus > Leontopithecus rosalia. The sequence continues at coordinate 173,016,704 of CM052650.1, read as the reverse complement.
AATATAGCTTAGGGCTGCCTTCTCATGTTGGAAGTTTATTAGAATGATTTTTCACATAATGGCATGATTATGTTGCTTCTAATCCGTCAAGTAGCTAAAAATTGACCACTTTAAAACTACAACAAAGAAAAAATTAAAGCGGTGTGACTCATATCATTGAACCATTTCTAATTATTGACTGTTAGCATTTAACAAATTCGAAGAGTTAATAAATCATTTGGTCTTGCGTGCCTCAGCTAGGATGTGTAACTGTGAAAGACTGCAGATGCTGGTAAAAGCTTGCTCAGAAGTTTTTAATAGAGTGTTGTAAATTCCCCAGGTATAACATTTTAAATCTGTCATCTGCTAATGATTTCAAATTTACCATATTATCAGCAGACCACAATCTGTATGACATTGATCTTCAGAATATCAAGGTTCTTCCTAAAACATGAACATTATTTTAAGACTTCATGTGGGCTCGAGTAATTATTGTATTTTCTCTGATTGATAGACATGAAACATTTTCTTTTTTAGAGATGGACTGTCACTGTCGCCCAGGCTGGAGTGCAGTGGCACCATCTCGGCTCATTGCAACCTCCGCCTCCTGAGTTCAAGGGATTCTCCTGCATCAGCCTCCAGAGTAGCTGGGATTACTGGCGTGAGCCACTACGCCCAGATCATTTTTGTATTTTCGGTAAAGACAGGGTTTCACCATGTTGTCAGGCTGGTCTCCAACTCCTGACCTCTTGATCTGCCCACCTCGGCTTCCCAAAGTGCCGGGACTACAGGTGTGAGCCACTGTGCCCAGCCATTAAATATTTTCTATAGCTAATAATTCAAACATTATTTTTAGAGGTTTATTTCTAAATTTTAGACTGACCTTGACAATCATAGCCTAAGAAGTATTTTGGACTCATATTTAAATAAAAGTAGATTCAGACAAGTTCAGAAAAACAGTACTAGCCTTTTGCATGCAGTTTACTGGTAAGTCACAGCCAGGGTGGAGTAAACTCCATATGCGTTTACTGACTTACGCTGTTCGTGCTTCCTCTGTGCCTCTCGGATTCCACCCTCTCTGCTGTAGCTGATTAGCTTTCAGAGCTAGTTAGGTCTCCAACTCGTCACTTCAATTTCTAAAGACGCATAATGAATTTTAACCAGTCTTTAACCATTGTCAGGGGCAGAGAGAGCCTTCTCCTTTTTAGTTCAGATAAATATAAATCTCATTTAAGCGAATAAACTCATGTGAAGAAACCTGGATATGACCCACAACAGGAGGGGAGTCACTGATCATCTAGACACCTGACGCACTGCGATGTTTAGTCTCAGGAGCCTGTTGATTTACTTGCTCTTACCTGTGACCTACCGGTTAATAGCATTCGCTTGTGAGGAGCTGCTGGGCGTTCCTGAACGTGTGATGGTGAGGTGAGGGGTGGGAGAGAATGTGCACGGGCAACCAGCCTCAAGAGTGGAATTCTTCCCTTCCGGGGTTGTTCAAGCAGCATTGCCAACGTGCCCCGGAACAGCCCTGCAGTGACCGAGTACCAACGGAGAGAGTGGTTGCCAGCAAGACGAGAGTCCCTGGTATTTATATGCAAAGCTTACCAGAGTGGGAACAGCAATCATGTCCTTCTGTTTGGGGGAAAAAAAAAACAAAAGAAAATACCCACTTCTTTCCTCCGCCATTGACCTTTCCAGGACTGGCGTTTCCACCGTGTTGGGCGCACATCCCACCAGGAGGACTGCCTGTAGCACACGAACACGTCTTTTCATGGGGTGCCCATGAAAAGCTCCAACACATTCCACACAGTGGCAGTGTGGTGGCTTGCGCCTATCACCCCAGCTACTCGGGAGGCTGAGGCAGGAGAATTGCTTGAACCTGGAACGTGGAGGTTGCAGTGAGCCAAGATTGTGCCACCGCACCCCAGCCTGGATGACAGAGACTCAGTCTCAAAAAAAAAATTGTGCTGGGTACGATGGCTCCCACCTATAATCCCAGCACTTAGGGAGAGTGAGGTGGGCAGATCACCTGAGGTCAGGAGCTTGAGACTAGCCTGGCCAACATGTTGAAACCCCACCTTTACTAAAAATACAAACAAACAAAAAAAAATCAGTGGGGCATGGTGGCAGGTGCCTGTAGTCTCAGTTACTTGGGAGGCTGAGGCAGGAGAATTGCTTGAACTCCAAGAGTTGGAGGTTACAGTGAATTGAGATCATCCCACTGCACTCCAGTCTCGGCTACAGTGTGACACTGTCTCAAAAGAAAAAATAAATAAAATAAAATGTAAAATTGTTTGACTACTTCTCTACGTTTTTTATTACAAGGAGATCTTTCGGCTGAACTCCATGGCTCATGCCTATAATCCCAGTGCTTTAGGAGGCCGAGGCAGGCAGATCATGAGGTCAAGAGATCGAGATCATCCTGGCCTCAACACGGTGAAACCCATCTCTACTAAAATACAAAAATTAGCTGGGCATGGTGGCGGGCACCTGTAGTTCCAGCTACTCGGGAGGCTGAGGCAGGAGAGTTGCTTGAACCGGGGAGGGGAGGTTACAGTGAGCCGAGATTGCACCACTGCACTCCAGCCTGGCACCTGGCGACAGAGCAAGATTCTGTCTCAAAAAAAAAAATGTGCTTTCTAATTTATGGCTGAGACTTTTTTATAATTAATAAACAAAAGTAATTGGGGTCCCCTGGGGTCCTTTGGTAATCCAATTAATTTCCTTTCTATCAAATATCATTTTCTACCTAAGAGGCTTGAGAGAGTAGGTATAGATAGGTGTTTTTACTTCAGATTTGCCATTTTTATTAAATGCAAACAATTTTCACGTTATATAAAATAGTAACAAGCGATGTGAGCACATTTTTCCAGGTTTTGTGTTTGTGTGTGTATTAAAGTATAGTCTCACCGGTTTCAGTAGCTGCCCTTAATACTGACAGTGATAAAAATAAGATTAAACACCTGCAGCACCGTTCGAAAGGCTTTGGATAACCCGCAGTGTTGGTACTGTTCTTACCTGTACTTTACTGATGAGAAAACCAAACAGTGCAGAAACTTACAAACCCCAGCCAGTAAGTGGCAGAGCCAGGACTGAAACCCGGGGTTCTGGGACCAAGCCCTTCTCAAGGGAAGCGGCCGCTGAACTTCATTTTGAAAAGGCCAATGTTAAATCTTCAGAAATGCCATATCGCTTATAGATTTTTAGAATGCTAAAGTAATTAAGCAGCTACACAGAACTTGGTACACTCCGGTTTTGTGTACAGTTTTGTGTGCCGCATATCTTGACCTACTTCATTATCTCCTGGGACAGCAGAGGCAATTTGTTTTCTCAACTTTGTTTCTTTGACCTAGATCTGAACATAGAATCATGATGATACTAAAAACTAAAGACTGAAGAAATTAAGAAAATCCGTTGTTGCAAATAAAGTTTTATGGAAACACGACTGTTTTAGAAAAAAACAAACAACTTCCTACCTGTGTGACAACTTTATTTCTCAGATCCACACAGTGTCCCATTTTATCTGAAACTGAAGCAAATTAAACTCAGGTAGGTGCTATTATTAGTCTTTTACGGATCAGAGGTTGAAGCGCAAAAACCAAGTGCAGGCTGGGCGCGGTGGCTCATGTCTGTAATCCCAGCACTCTGGGAGGCCGAGGCGGGCAGATCACCTGAGGTTGGGAGTTCGAGACCACCCTGACCATCATGGAGAAACCCAGTCTCTACTGAGAATACAAAATCAGGCCGGGCACGGTGGCTCAGGCCTGTAATCCCAGCACTTTGGGAGGCCGAGGCGGGTGGATCACGAGGTCAAGAGATCGAGATTATCCCGGTCAACAAGGTAAAACCCCGTCTCTACTAAAAATACAAAAATTAGCTGGGCGTGGTGGCGCGTGCCTGTAATCCCAGCTACTCGGGAGGCTGAGGAAGGAGAATTGCCTGAACCCAGGAGGCAGAGGTTGTGGTGAGCAGAGATCGAGCCATTGCACTCCAGCCTGGGTAACAAGAGCGAAACTCCGTCTCAAAAAATAAAAAAATAAAAAAATAAATAAATAAATAAATAAATAAATAAAACAAAATTAGCCGGGCATGGGGGCACATGCCTGTAATTCAGCTACTTGGGAGGCTGAGGCAGGAGAATCGCTTGAACCCGGGAGGTGGAGGTTGCCGTGAGAGCCACCGCAGCCTGGGTGACAGAGTGAGACTCTGCCTCAAACAAAACCAAACGAAACAAAACAAATGCGTCTCTCAGGATGGCGCAGTGAGTTAGTGGAAAGGATGGTCCAGAGCCCAGCTCGTGCAGTGCCAGAGTCTCCAGTCCCCTCTTTGGAGGAGGCCACCGTCCTGGCTGAATGCCTCCTGTCGTTTCCTTTCGTTTCTTTCTTTCTTTCTTTCTTTTTTCTTTCTTTCTTTCTTCTTCTTCTTCTTTTTCCTTTCCTTTCCTTTCCTTTCCTTTCCTGTCCTGTCCTGTCCTGTCCTGTCCTGTCCTCCCTCCCTCCCTCCTTCCTTCCTTCCTTCCTTCCTTCCTTCCTTCCTTCCTTCCTCTGCTTTCTTTCTAAGGCACATTTTTAGAAGGATCCTTGACAATAGCCTTGGTTTGGCTGTGTCTTGCAGATGTGGAACTCGTTTAAAGTGCGGTTTTAGTTTACACAATTACTGTATAATTTGGGACTGTTTGCAGGGTGAAGCAGCGGCAGAGCTCTGTGCTGCATTTGAATCTCCTCATGGGCATGAATAGCAATAGTGGTTGCCAAATTAATTCAACTTTTGTGAAAGTTGGGCGGGCAGAGGTGGGTACAGAGGTGTCCCCTGCTCTGACAGGAAACTCTAGACAAAAGCCTTAACCAAGAGAAAAACAGCTTCGGCGTCGGTAAAGAGGTCCCAGTTCAGAGTAATTGTCATTAGTAGGTGATTAGAGCTGAGCGTTTTGAAGTGGGCGGATGGGCCATTTGCATCTGAATCACATGGGGCATCTGTTAATCCGTGCGCTTCACCCCATTAGGCTGAATCAGAAGCTCTGGGCTGGGATCATGAATTTATAACATCATCTAACTTCAAGAGGAAGCAATACAATAAAACTAGTTAATGAAACGATTTTTAGTTGTTTTCACATGTTTACAATCTTCGGTTTTACAAACACAACACAGGGACAGAGCAGGCGTGAACCCCCCATTCCTTAAGTAAGTGCTGCACCGACTGACTTCCTCCCCCAGAGCGCGGTGTGGAAAAGGATGATACCTGCAGAAACCTGAGGACAGGAGCAAGCAAGGTCTACACCAACCGCCGCCAGCCACAGCCTCTCCTTCCACAGGAAGTGGGGAGAATGGCAGGTCATCCCCAAAGCACATATTCTGCACCCAAGCCATCGGATCCTGTGACTCTACCTTCAAAATAGAGAATCTGAGCACTTTTCACCTGCTGGACTCAGCACTGTAGCAAGAAAGCCACAGGCATTATGTAAGTGAGTAGGCATGGCCAGTGTCTCAGTAAAACTCCATTTACAAAAAACAGGGAGGAGGCCAGTTTCCCCTGCTGGAGGTAGTCTGCCCACCCCTGCTTTGGCCCAACTTATAAACACAAAGGTTTCTTTTCTGTTTACTTTTCTTTTCCTTTCCTTTCTTTCTGTTTTTTTTTTTTTTTGTAAGACAGAGTCTCGCTCTTGTCGCCCAGGCTGGAGTGCAGTGACCTGATCTCAGCTCACTGCAACCTCTGCCTCCTGGGTTCAAGTGATTCTCCTGGCTCAGCCTCCTGCGTAGCTGGAATCACAGGCACCCACCACCATGCCCAGCTACGTTTTGTAGTTTTAGTAGAGATGGGTTTCTCCACGTTGGCCAGGCTTGTGTCAAACACCTGACCTCAGGTGATCCGCCTGCCTCAGCCTCCCAAAGTGCTGGGATTACAGGTGTGAACCACTCCACCCGGCCTTTCCTTTCTGTTTCCTTCTAGATGTTTTCTAGTTTTATTTTAACATTTGTGTCTGACTCATTGTGAGTAATTCACTACTATCCGTCTATCACTTTCACTATCACCCTGGTTCAAGCCTCCATCAAAGCTTGCCTGCTTATTATGATCCAGCAGCTGCCACACAGGTAAGTGTCATTTAACAATCAGAGTCACGGTGTGGAACAGGTCCATCTTCCATCCCCCCAACTCCCTCACGCCCTTCCTAGACACGACCTCCACTTTCCCAGTTTCTGGCAGCCACTGATCTGCTTCTTCTATTTTTTTTTTTTTTTTTTGACGGAATCTCGCTCTTTCGCCAGGCTGGAGTGCAGTAGCGTGATCTCGGCTTACCTCCGCCTCCTGGGTTCAAGCAAGTCTCCTGCCTCAGCCTCCCGAGTAGCTGGGACTACAGGTGCACGCCGCCATGCCCGGCTAATTTTGTGTTTTTAGTAGAGATGGGTTTTACCATGTTGCCCAGGCTGGTCTCCATCTCTTGACCTCGAGATCCGCCCACCTTGGCCTCCCAAAGTGCTGGGATTATAGGTATGAGCCACTGCGCCCGGCCTGATCTGCTTTCCATAACTGTAGACTCGCGTTTTCTGGAATCCATTTTTATTTAAATGGAATCACAAGGTATGTGCCCTTTCGTGTACGGCCTCATTCACTCAGCAAACGCATGTGAGATTCGTTTAGATTATTTTATGTAGTAGTGAATTGCTCCTTTTGGTGGGTCAGAGTATTGCATTGTATGCATGTACAGCAATGTGTTTATCCATTCACCAGAGTTGATGGGCATTCGGGTTGTTTCCAGTCTTGGCAATTTGGAATAAAGCTGCAATGAACATCTCAGGGCATGTCTTTGTGTGAACATGTTTTCATGTCAGTTGGCTGAGTACCTAGGGGCAGGTTTGCTGGGTCTTACAGGAGGGGACGGTAAACTGTTTAAGAAACTGCAAACTTCATTTTGCATTCCCACTAGCAAGTTGTGAGAGTTCCAGTTTCCTCATACCCTTGACAAGCTTGTACTGTCAGTTTTTGGTGTATTTTTTTTTGAGATGAGTCTTGCTATGTTGCCCAGGATGGAATGCAAGGATGAGATCTTGGCTCACTGCAACCTTTGCCTCCCATGTTCAAGTGAATCTACTGCCTCAGCCTCCCAAGTAACTGGGATTATAGGCGCACACCACCACGTCTGGCTAATTTTTGTACTTTTAGTAGAGACGGGGTTTCACCATGTTGGCCAGGCTGGTCTCAATCTCTTAACCTCGTGATCCGCCCACCTCGGTCTCCCAAAGTGCTGGGATGACAGGCATGAGCCACCACGCCCGGCCTGGTATTGTCAGTTTTTAAAATTTCAGTCATTGTACTGGCTATGTCGTGGTATCTCATTGTAATTTTAATTTGCATTTTCCCAATAACTAATGATGTTGAGCATGTTTTTATATGTACTTGTTTACCATTCATATATATTCAATCCTGAATTGTTTATGAAAATCCTTTGCCCAGTTTTTAATTAGGTTGATTGTTATTTTATTGTTGAGTTGTGAAAGTGCTTTATGGGGCGGGTGCGGTGGCTCACGCCTGTGATCCCAGCACTTTGGGAGACCGAGATGGGCAGATCACAAGGTCCGCAGATCGAGACCAGCCTGGCTAACACAGTGAAACCCCATCTCTAATAAAAATACAAAAAAGTAGCCGGGTGTGGTGACACACACCTGTAGTCCCAGCTACTCAAGAGGCCGAGGCAGGAGAACTGCTCAAACCCGGGAGGCGGAGGTTGCAGTGAGCCGAGACCGCACCACTGCGCTCCAGCCTGGGTGACAGACAAGACTCCATCTTGAAAAAAAAGGTGTGTATGTGTTTTGGATACAAATCCTTTATTAGATTGATGTTTTGCATGTATTTTCTTCCAGATTACAGTTTGCTTTTTTTTGGATTTGTGCCTTTTTAATTTGGTGAAGTGAAATTCATCATGTTTTTCTTTTATGACTTGCTCATTTGTTATCCCATCTAAGAAATCCTTGTTAAGAACTAAACTCTTCTCAAATTGATTGGTAGATTCACTATAATCCAGATCAATATCCCAACAGGCTTTTTTTTTTGTAGAAATTGGCAAGCTAAAATATATATGTAAATAAAAGGATATAGAACAGCCAAAACAATTTTAAATAAGAACAAAATTAAAAGACTTAAATACCTGATGTCTAGACTTACCATAAAGATACAGTAATCAAGCCCATTTGTCTTTGTGTAAGAATCAACATAGAAATCAATAGAGCAAAATAGAGAGTCCAAAACAGAGACAGACACATGCACACACACACACACAGACACACGCGTTCAATTGATTTTTTTTTTTCTGACACTCTGTCAACCAGGCTGGAGTGCAACCTGCAACCTCCCTGCAACCTCTGCTTCCCAGGTTCAAGCGATTCTCCTGCCTCAGCCTCCTGAGCAGCTAGGACCATAGGCACGCACCACCACGCTTGGCTAGTTTTTGTATTTTTAGTAGAGACAGGGTTACACCATGTTGACCAGGCTGGTCTCAAACTCCTGATCCGCCTGCCTTGGCTTCCCAAAGTACTGGGATTTCAGGCATGAGCCACCACACCCTGCTCAACTGATTTTTGACAGAACTGTCAAGGTAAAGGGAAAATATAATCATTTCAACAAATAACGCTGAACAATTGTATATCCATAGGCTAGAAATACGTTAAATATAAATAACACCTATTTTTTATAGAAACTCAAACATTAGCTAACACACACAAATAACCTCAAAATGAATCACAGACCCAAATGAAAAAACGGGGGCACAGCACATGTTCTCAGGATCTCCTGAGGGCTGTCTCATGGGCAATTAGTCACTCATGTTTGGCTCAAAATAAATCTCTTCATGTAGATTTTAAGAAAAGTAAAAATAAAATTATAGGCTGGGCACAGTGGCTCACACCTGTAATCCCAATACTTTGGGAGGCCGAGGTGGGTGGATCATGAGGTCGGGAGTTCGAGACCAGCCTGACCAAGATGGTGAAACCCCATCTCTACTAAAAATACAAAAATTAGCCAGGCATGGTGGCAGACGCACCTGTAATCCCAGCTACTCAGGAGGCTGAGGCAGGAGAATCACTTGAACCCAGGAGGCAGAGGTTGCAGTGAGCCGAGATTGTGCCACTGCACTCTAGCCTGGGCAACAGAGCAAGACTCCATCTAACAATAAATAAAATAATAAAATTTCTAGAAGAAAACAGAAAGAAGAAGATCCTTGTGTTTCTAAGTTAGGCCAAAGCAGAGGTTGGTAAACCTTGGCCAACAGGTAAAACATGGCCTCCTGCCTGTTTTGTAAATAAAGTTTCATTTAAAACAGAATTGTGCTCATTCACTTGCATAACTGCCTATGTGGCTGAGTTCGGTAGTGCAATAGAAACCAGGTGGACCATAATGTTTAAAGATACTCATCATCTGGCCCTTTACAGAAAACGTTTGCAGCGCTCTGAGCCAGAGGATTCCAAATAGAAGCACGGGTACGTCACAAAGAACCTGTCAGAAGTGCCCGCGGTGTCTTCTGTGGTCCTCTGCAGCTCCACACTCCCGGGCCTCCGGATCTCCTCTACTATCTCCCCCATTTCCCCCACCCAGCTCAGGGCTCCAGGTGTGCTGTGGGTGGTGAGTGAATGGAGCAGGCAATTCTGGCCTTAGGGCCTTTTCTTGCCTGGAATGCTTTCTGCGGACATCCCAGGCACGCACTTCCTTCCAGTCTCAGATCAAGCTTCACTTTTGTAAGGAGGCTGCTGTTTGCCACGTGTTACTTTGTCTCTCATGCTGCCCACTCCTCAACACCTATTTCAAGCCAGTTCTACGTTTTTTCTCTCCATAGCCCTTACCATCTTCTCACATCCATTTAAACTTGCTTTTTATTCTTTGTTATTTATTTATTGGTTTGTTTGTTTTGAGACGGAGTTTCACTCTTGTCGCCCAGGCTGGAGTGCAATGGCACAATCTCTGCTCACTGCAACCTCCGCCTCCTGGGTTCAAGCAAGTCCCTGCCTCAGCCTCCCGAGTAGCTGGGATTACAGGTGCACACTACCATGCCCAGCTAATTTTGTATTTTTAGCAGAGATGGGGTTTCACCATGTTGGTCAGGCTGGTCTTGAACTCTCGATCTCAGGTGATCCACCTGCCTCGGCCTCCCAAAGTGCTGGGATTACAGGTGTGAGCCACTGCACCGGGCTAAACTTGTGTTTTGAAGATTTTTTCTTTTACGATTACAGTGAGATGAACAGAGTGTAATTTCATGATTCACAGTTTATTGCCTTATAAAGAGCTTTTTTGTAGCTTTTGTTGCTGATTATTTCAATGCTCAAAAGGGGGAGAATAATGAGAACAGCTCTCTCAGGGAATCTGCTCAATGCAGGAGAGAGTTCCATTTGCCACATAATAAGTGAATTCTAATTGTATTAAAGTCTAGTTGGTCAGTTAGGATGGAAGCGGACCTCTCTAGCCTCAAGGTTGAATCTAGGTGTGAGGTGTCTCTTTCTAGGAGATGTCTGTTTCTAGGAGAGGTTCTTTGGAGAGCAGATTTCAGCAATGGAGCATAGATCCACCATGACACGAGGTCCCTGATACCAGCCAGTGGTTCCAGCGTTGGTGGGTGCGGCGTCAGAGACTTGCCTGAAGGTTGGCAGACAGTAGCCTTGCCACAGCCTGAGCTCTCAATATTCCCGTCAAAATCTTAAATTTTATATATTCTGGGGTCCAGAGGTTGAGGCCAACAACACATATGTGGCCTGATAGGGTGTGACACATTCTCGAGGGGAGGAAGATTATTCACCATGTTCTTATCACAGGAAAACATGTCACTCATGTAGCAAATTATGTTTGAAATATTTTGAAGCTACGTAATAAAGTCATTTTCCAACTCCCGCCTTTCGCAAAGGTAAGCTCTATGACTGCAGGAACTGAAAGCACTAAAGGTGCTTTTCATGTTGGAGATGTTCCCATGCACTTTACCACACTTAGCTTTCATGGAGACTTTAGCGAGTGCACATTATTTGCTTTGATAGAAAAGTGCTATCCTTCTGTATAATTATCCAGCTTAATAATTGCTACAATTTACTACATGCCCATGAAGAGGCCAGGTGTAAAGACCCACGCCATCTTATTCAACACCCACAATAACCTGGACACATGAACTGTTATCACAGTGTTACACAGTCACCCGGTAATTTGCTCAGGATCACACAGTTCACTGAATTGCAGACGAAATATTCAAACTGGATCCCTCATTACGCCCTTGCTTTGTTCATTGTTTCTCATTCCAGAGACACTCCAGCTCGATTTCAGGTAGCGGCTCACGGGAGCAACACGACTGTCTAATAAAACATGCCAACTGAATCGTGTTTGAGTTTCGCCAATTTCTTTACATGGATACCGGGAAAATGCAAGTATTTTAAAGGGTATACTAAACGAATTATTATGTTACTACATTAATTCATTATTTTGTGGTATATACATTAAACAGAACCAAAATGCCTTTTCCAAAAGCCTTGAGGTCAAATGTTTAGAATTCAGAGCGGTTTTCAGAGACAGAAGACAATACATGCACCACCTGTCAGTTCTAAGAGGGATTTGATGCAGTATTTTATAATTATACACATTTCTGCGGGAAAATGTGTAAGTGCTCATACTTAATGGGGTATATAAAGATTGTAGAAAGCTTTACATATGTTTTCTACCAAATGAGGTCAGAGAAGTTTTAGTCTGAAGCCCCATCAGCCTGCCAGCTTTGTTTCCTGTGGCAAATTTTTAAAACACCTGGTGCCTCAGTTTCCCATTCTATACAAGTGGTATCTACATCCTTGCATGGCAAAGATGTTTAAGTTACTATATGCTTGGATGTAAAGAGTTAGACTTAGGCTGGGCGTGGTGACTCCCACCTGTAATCCCAGCGCTTTGGGAGCCTGAGGCAGGCAGATCACCTGAGCCTAGGAGTTCAAGACTAGCCTGGGCAACACAGTGAAGTCCTGTCGCTAAAATACATAGAACAATTAGCCAGTGTGGTGGTGTGCCTGTAGTCCCAGTCACTTGGAGGAGGCAGAGGCGGGAGGACTGCTTAAGCCTGGGAGGTTGAGGCTGCAATGAGCCGAGATGGCACCAATTGCCCAGCTATACTCCAGCCTGGGCAACAGAGTGAGACCCTGTCTTAAAAAAAAAAAAAAGACGCCAGGCATGGTGGCTCACACCTGTAATCCCAGCACTTTGGGAGGCTGAGGCAGGCAGATCACCTGAGATCAGGAGTTTGAGACCAGCCTGAACAACACGGAGAAACCCCACCTCTACTAAAAAATAAAAATAAAAAATTAGCCAGGCATGATGGTACATGCCTGTAATCCCAGCTACTCGGGAGGCTGAGGCAGGAGAATTGCTTGAATCCAGCAGGTGAAGGTTTTGGTGAGTTGAGATTGCACCACTGCACTCCAGCCTGGGTAACAAGAGTGAAACTCCATCTCAAAAAAAAAGGCTGGGCGCAGTGGCTCATGCCTGTAATTCCAGCACTTTGGGAGGCCAAGGTGGGCAGATCACGAGGTCAAGAAATCGAGACCATCCTGGCCAACATGGTGAAATCCCGTCTCTACTAAAATAGAAAGCTTAGCTGGGTGTGGTGGCGCATGCCTGTAGTCCCAGCTACTTGGGAGGCTGAGGCAGGAGAATCGCTTGAACCCAGGAGGCGGAGGTTGCGGTGAGCTGAGATTGTGCCACTGAACGCCTGGCACCTGGTGACACAGCAAGACTCTGTCTCAAAAAAAAAAATTAGACTTTAGGAACTACATGCAGTAAGTGCTCCGTAAGGGTCGGCAAAGTGAGAGTACACAACGTGTTTTGTGGCAGGAAATGAGAATGATCAACACGCTTTTCTTCAGTCAAAAGTTAGAATACTCAGTTCCGTGTCAGAATTACAAAACAATTTCACTCTTTGTAATATGGAGCTTTTGTTTCATTGATCTGAATTTATAGTTTGCAGAATATTAAGAACACCTAAAAGAGCGACAGGAGGATCAGTTTTTCTTCTAATGCAATTTCCTTGCTTCTTTTTGATTCGCAAACCACTCGATACGCCTCCTGAGAAGCTGTTCCTCATGATCTCATCCCTGTCTGTATTAACAATCTATTATTTATTCTCAGACTGAATTACCATGGTATTTGATGTTTAGTAGGTTAGTGACTTCTGGCCAGGACTAGAATACATTGCTACACGTATTTCAGCATTTTAATGATTCCTACGATCCTGGAAGCAGCAGAGACTCTGCCGCCCTTTTGATCCTGAGATCAAATCACTAAAATCAACATGAACTATGTGAAAACGTTCCTGATGTTATCAGCACAATCTCCGAGCATGCTGTGGCAGGAAAGGCACCCCCCTCTCTGCGATCTCCCCTCTCTCCCCCGTCTGCCTCTGCTAGTCCGGCACTAGCCACCTGGCTGGCTCTCAAAGCTCCTTTTTGAATTTGAACCCAGGAGGCAGAGGTTTCCATCTAACTCTGTGGGAAATGTGCTTCTCAATACTGCAGCAAAAAAGTGGTGTGCAGTTGTGAACCACAGCCGAGATCGCGCCATTGCACACCAGCCTGGCAACAAGAGCAAAACTCCATCAAAAAAAAAAAAAAGGAAAGATGCCAGGTGCGGTGGCTCACGCCTGTAATCCCAGCACTTTGGGAGGCCGAGGCGGGTGGATCACAAGGTCAAGAGATCGAGACCATCCTGGTCAACATGGTGAAACCCCGTCTCTACTAAAAATAGAAAAATTAGCTGGGCATGGTGGCACATGCCTGTAATCCCAGCTACTCAGGAGGCTGAGGCAGGAGAATTGCCTGAACCCAGGAGGCGGAGGTTGCGGTGAGCCGAGAACGCACCATTGCACTCCAGCCTGGGTAACAAGAGTGAAACTCCGTCTCAAAAAAAAAAGAAAGAAAAGAAAAGAAAAGAAAACGGTGGGCCAGGCTGAGGAAGTTTTTGTTTGTTTGTTTTGGTTTGGTGTGGTTTTTTTTTGAAACAACGTTCCCTCTGCCTGGAATATTTGGGCCTCCCTCCACCACTGTCTCCCTGTTCCCCAGCTCCCTGTCATCCTTCATTTCCCAGCCTAATTGGAAGTTCCATCAGCAAAGGCCCCCTGAGTCCGCACGTGTGGTTTGGATGCGTCTCAGCACACGGCATAAACCTCGTTTTACCGTCGTTCAACACTGGGCTCCGTGCTCTAACCGGGCTGTTGACGCGTCTGTCTTGCTTCCATTGTGAGAGGAACCATATCCATCTTGCTCCCAGTGCTTAATAAAGCACCTGGCACGTGGCAGTCCTGATCTGAAGTAAATGAACCTCTGAAAGGTTCTCGAGTGGAAGAAAAGCGTGACACAATTGCCCTGTACAGTTCAATACATGTTACTGGAATATGAAACCCACACTTTCCTGAGTCTGGGGAGCACAGCTTTGCAGTTGATTCAGTTCAAACGACCTTCTGTCCACAGATGCTGTACACACTAACCCTTCTTTCACTCTTTACATGCCAGTTCTTTGTTTATTTGTTAAATGGATTGAAAATAAGCTAAAAACACAAACACCCTTTTAGTAAGGTTGGGTTCCTGCTTGCTCTTCTAAATTTTGAGTATCCTAAACTGTAGCTGGGCTCAGACGGCGAGTGTGCTGTCCTTTGTCTTGCTGAGGACTCAGAGCCAAGGGCCTCTGAAGGCCTCAGAAATAAAGTTTCTTTGTGACCTTCTCCTTGCCTTCCTTCTCCGTTACCCTTTCTTCCCCCAGACTGACCATAGAAAACTAGGAAACTAGGGCTGGGCGTGGTGGCTCACGCCTGTAATCCCAGCACTAGGGGAGGCCGAGGCAGGAGGATCACCTGAGATCAGGAGTTTGAGACCAGCCTGCCCAACATGGTGAAACCCTGTCTTCACAAAACATACAGAAATATCCGGGCGTGGTGGCACACACCGGTAATTCCAGCTACTCGGGAGGCTGAGGCAGGAGAATTGCTTGAGCCTGGGAGGCAGAGGTTGCAGTGAGCTGACATTGCTCCACTGCACTCTAGCCTGGGCAGCAGTGAGACTCCGTCTCAAATAAAAGGCAAACAAATAAACAAGGAAACTAGAATCCCTCTTTCCCAAGGCAGGTCACAGACCAGAACCTTTCTCTTCCAAAACCAGCCTTAAAACTGAACAAAATTACTCCAGCCTTCCCCTGCCTCTCTGTGTAAGAGTTGGCCATAAAGAAATTATCTGGTCTATTTTGCCTGCACGTAGATCATAAACCCTCATTCCAGAAGGGCCCTGCCCCATGCCCAGGAGGAAGGGACGCTGCACAGAGAGGCTGAGAAGAATCTGAACAGACAGGCCTTGCCGGGTGTCTGCATTCAGTCTATCAGCATCAGAGCTCACCCTTCCGTTCACTCACATTTCTACAGAGATGTCCACTAGTCACCCAGGCTCAGCATAAAAACAGACAGTTTCCCAGGGGTCTCTGGGGCCTCATCTCTGAAGGTCCTTTGTCATGTAAAAAAACTTTGATCACATAAGTATATTCTGCTTTTCTCTTGTTAACCTGTCTTTTATTACAGGAATCCCAGCCATGAGCGTTACGATGGGGAGGAACGGGTCCGACTCTTTGCACCCCGCAGTTTTTTGCAAACATGTTTTGTTCAATAAAACCCTGGAATTCATTTTGTAAAGCACATTTTCTACTATTTTCTAAGTAAACATTACAGAAAATGAAAGCCATTCATTTCTGATTTTTAATACTTAGGATACAATTAACAACCTGCTTTAAGAAGTCACGATAGTTCATGATCATACATGTAAATACAACACGTGCCTTTCATCAGTAGGTACTGGCCGTGAATGTATAATAAAGAACAGGGTACATGCATAGTCTCCGAGTATCTCCGCATAAATTACTTACCAATAACAAAGGAAAAGCAACTTGCCAGCTGAGAAATGAAGCAGACCCCACCTTGACAAAGTGCCCAAAGAGAACATCACCTTGGAAGAAAT
>CM052650.1:172961996-172993324 GCA_028533165.1 Leontopithecus rosalia | reverse complement strand
ACCTCCTCTCCCCTTCCCTCTCCCCCGCGGGCCCACCCCGTCCCTTCCCCTCCCCTTTCCTTTCCTGCTCTCTTCAGTGGCGCGATCTCGGCTCACAGCAACCTCCACCTCCCGGGTTCAAGCAATTCTCCTGTCTCAGCCTCCCAAGAAGCTGGGACTACAGGCGCACACCACCACGCCGCCTATTTTTTTTGTATTTTCAGGAGAGATGAGGTTTCCCCATGTTGGCCAGGCTGGTCTCGAACTCCTGACCTCGTGATCCGCCCACCTCAGCCTCCCAAGGTGCTGGGGTTTCAGGCCTGAGCCAGCGCGCCCGGCATCTGCACTCTGCTTCTGCAGCTCTTGCCCAGCACTTTATCCCTGCCTAGTTAATGTCTTCCCTGTCTCCCTGCTTTGGCTCCTGCGATTTCCTCTGACTCCTGTCACTGGTTGTAAATTTGCAGACCCTTCATCTGATAAGGAATTAATGCCCAAAATATATAAGGAACTCAAATGACTCAATGGTAAGAAAACAAAACCTCCATTAAAAAACAGACAAAGGACCTAGAGACATTTGTCTAAAGAAGACATACAAACAGCCTGCAGGTAGGTGAAAACATCCTCAGCATCACTAATCATCAGAGAAATGCAAATTAAAACCATATGGGCTATTATCTCACACCAATTAGAGTGGCTGGTATCAAAAAGGCAGGAGGTAACACGGGTTGGGGTTGGTAAGGATCCGGAGGGAAGGGAGCCCCTTTCACTGCTGGTAGGAATGTAAATTAGCCGCTGTGGAGAACAGTATGGAGTTCCTAAAAAAATCTGACTACCATATGATTCAGTCCTCAAAGGGACTGAACATTTCCTAACACTAGAAGACACCTCTTCTTGGACCCGCGTCTGCAGACCCGGAAGGGCCACTGCGAAGTCACAGGGCAGGTCAGGGCGAGAGGACATTCATGCAGTCCTACCTTCACTGACCTCCTCGGAAACAAACCCCAACTCAAGACACTGGAAACATTCTTACCATGTATGAGTATTCTTCGCATGTTACTTTCACTTTGTCCAAAAATATTTGGCAATAGAAGACTGCTAATATTTGTAGGGAAAACTTTATCTGGGCGAATCTAGAGGGATGCCATTGCTTCTTTCGGATCACTGAGTCCTAGGGCACTGCTGGCAAAAATCATAGGGGAGGGGATGGCGCTGCCGGAGGAGTGTGCTGGAGTTAGCTGCTTCCTTCATCTAAGAACACAGTGAGCGTGGAGGCTGGCAGGTGTAAGGGACAGGAGGTAGAGTGGGCTTTGTAAATATCACACCTATCCATTAAAGATGTCCTCGGGACGGGTGCAGTGGCTCACGTCTGTAATCCCAGCACTTTGGGAGGCTGAGGCGGGTGGCTCACGAGCTCAGGAGTTCTGGCCTGGCCGAGATGCTGAACCCTGTCTCTACTAAAACTACAATATATATATATATATTAGCCAGTCAGAGTGGCAGGTGCCTGTAATCCCAGCTACTCGGGACACTGAGGCAGGAGAATTGGTTGAACCTCAGCAGCACAGGTTGCAGTGAGCCAAGGCCACCCCACGGCACTCCAGCCTGGGCGACTCAGTGACACTCTGTCTCAAAAGAAAAAGAGAAGATGTCCTTGGAAAACCTGGAAAACCTTCCAATGTATAAGCCACAGAGTGTGTGACAGTGCATTTTAATTTTGGCAAAAGAACTACAACATACTGACAACTAAATATTTTTATCTTCAGCACACTTTTGTTTCTTGATTTTTTATTTTTATGATTATTATTTTTTGAGACAGGGATCTGGCTCTGTTGCCCAGGCTGGAGTGCAGTGGTGCAATCTCTGCTCCCCGCAGTCTCTGCCTCCCGGGTTCAAGCAATTCTCCTGCCTCAGCCTGAAGAGTAGCTGGGACTACAGGCCTGCACCAACGCACCTAGCTAATTTATTTTTAGTAGAGAAGGGGTTTCACCATGTTGGCCAGGCTGGTCTCAACCTCCTGACCTCAGGTGATCCACTTGCCTCAGCCTCCCAAAGTGCTGGGATTACAGGTGTGAGCCACTGCGCCTGGCCTCTTTCTTTATTTTTTTGAGATAGGACTTGCTCTGTTGCACAGGCTGGGAGGGCAGTGGCACAATCAAAGCTCACTATAACCACACATTCCTGGGCTAAAATGATCCTCCGGCCTCAGCCTCTGAAGTAGCTGGGACTACAGGCCTGTGCCGCCATATCAGGCTAACTTTTTTATTCTTTGTAGAGCTGGGGGTGTTGCTATATTGCCCAGGCTGGACTTGAACTCTTGGCATCAAGCAGTGCTCCCACCTCCACCTCCCAAAGTGTTGGGCTTACAGGTTTGAGCCACTGTGCTTGACCTCGACATACTTTTCGAAAGTGAGTAAATGTACTCACTAAGGAAACAAACATGGCAATTTCTGTCAACCACCTAGAATGTCCTGTAAAACTGTGCACCTTCAAGGGGCTGGCTTGTTTTCTTGGCAACTACACCCCACTACCAAAAATAACAATATCATGAATAACAATTCATGTCGTCCATCCTTTAGCTTAGGACTTTTTTCTCTGTTGTCTCATTTAACCTTTATAACGGTGTGATAGGTATTATTTACATTTCAGAGATGGTTAAAAAGTTCAGAGAAGTTATGTGATTTGTCCAAAGTCACACAGTTTCCATGTGATGGAACTGGGTTTCCACTCAGTCTGCTTGATTTCCAAGTCTACATTCTTCACATGGAATGTCTAACCTCCTGGGTGTTGAATTTTTGCGTTATTACTTTTGATGAGGGTGACTGTAAAATAGTTAAGAAGTCTATAAAAGTTTGCATAAATGATTTTCAAAAATAACAGCTTTGGGCGGGGTGTGGTGGCTCATGCCTGTAATCCCAGCACTTTGGGAGGTCGAGGCAGGTGGACTGCCTGAGGTCAGGAGTTCGAGACCAGCCTGACCAACGTGGTGAAATCCGGTCTCTACTGAAAATACAAAAATTACCCAGGTGTGGCGGTGCACGCCTGTAATCCCAGCTACTCAGGAGGCTGATGCACGAGAATCCCTTGAACCTGAGAGGTGGAGGTTGCAGTGAACCGAGATTGTGCCAATGCACTCCAGCCTGGGCAACGGAGTGAGACTCCATCTAAAAAACAAAACAAAAAAAACCCCCAAAAGCCAAAAACCAACCAAACAAACAAAAAATATCACATGCATTAGTACTACCTTCTTTGGCCAGGCAAAGAAGTGCTGTAATCCCAGCACTTTGGGAGCCCGAGGCAGGTGGATCGCCTGAGGTCAGGAGTTTGAGACCAGTCTGACCAACATGGAGAAACCTGGTCTCTACTAAAAATACAAAATTAGCCAGGTGTGGTGGAGCATGCCTGTAATTCCAGCTACTCAGATGGCTGAGGCAGGGGAATTGCTTGAACCCTGGAGGCAGAGATTGCGGTGAGCTGAGATCGCGCCAGTGTACTGCAGCCTGAGCAACAAAAGTGAAACTCCATCTCAAGAAAAAATAATAATAATAAAAAATAGCTGTATTGAGATACAATTCACATACCATAGAATTGTCCCTTTTAAAGTATACAATTCAGTGGTTTTTAATATATTCAGAGTGCTGCAACCATTGACACTATCCAATTTCAGCACATTTTAACACACCACAGAAAGAACCAGCAGCAGTCAGCCCCTATCACCTCATGCCCTCGCCCACAACTGCCAACTCTTCCAGTTCCTTTGGGTTTGTCTATTCCGAACATTTTGTATAAATGCTACTTTGTAATATGGGTGCTTTGGGGTCTGGCTTCTTTCACTTAGCATGTCTTCCAGGCTTCTCCGTCTTACACGTGTTAGTACCTTCTTATGGCTGAAACACTTCTTGTATGGCCATACTACACTTTATTCATTAGTTGGCGACCACTTGGGTTTTTTCTTTTGGCTACTGTGTATTATGCTGTTATGAGCATTCCTATGTAAGCTTTTACTTGGACACATTTTTTCATTTCCCAGGTATGTACCTGCGGGTGAAACTGCTGGTTTATGCATGTGACTATGCTTAACACTCTAAGGAACTATTAAACCCATTCACATTCCCACCACCAGCGAGTGAAGGCCCAAATTTCTCCACATCTGGCTAATACTTCTGGTTTTGACTACAGTCAGCCTTCAGAGTGTGAAGTGATATCTGATGGTGGTTTTTTTTCTGTGGGGGGTTTGGGAGGGATGGAGTCTTGCTCTGTAACCAGGCTGGGGTGCAGTGGTGTGATCTCGGCTCACCGCAACCTCCACCTCCTGGCTTCAAGCGATTCTCCTTCCTCAGCCTCCTGAGTAGCTGGGATTACAGGCACCCGCCACCGTGCCCAGCTAATTTTTGTATTTTTAGTAGAGACGGGGTTTCACCTTGTTGACCAGGATGGTCTCGATCTCTTGACCTCGTGATCCACCCGCCTCGGCCTCCCAAAGTGCTGGGATTACAGGGGTGAGCCTCAGCGCCCAGCCCCTATGCCCATTTTAAATAAGTGTATTTATATTTTGATTGTCTTGTGTCACTGATTTTAAGTGCAGTGCATCTGTTCCTTTTCTGTGTTTACTACTGGTTGGAAATCCTTCTAGTTCTGTCTAGTCAAACAGATATTCAAACGTGTAATCATCACCTACTGTGCTCTGTGCCTGTGCTGCCAACATTAAGTCCAGTAAGACATGTCTCCTCACCTCTGGATTATGGCAACTGCTTCATGTTTTCCTTCTCCAAATCTTTTTTTTTTTTTTTTTTGAGACGGAGTTTCGCTCTTGTCACCCAGGCTGGAGTGCAATGGCGCGATCTCGGCTCACCGCAACCTCTGCCTCCTGGGTTCAGGCAATTCTCCTGCCTCAGCCTCCTGAGTAGCTGGGGCTACAGGCTGCGCCACCATGCCCAGCTAATTTTTGTCTTTTTAGTAGAGATGGGGTTTCACCATGTTGACCAGGATGGTCTCGATCTCTTGACCTTGTGATCCACCCACCTCGGCCTCCTAAAGTGCTGGGATTACAGGCGAAAGTCACCGCGTGTGGCCTCCAAATCCGTCTTTAACTCTGCACCCTAAATGAATTTTCTAAAAAGTGAATTTGATCATGTCACTTACTTGCTTAATCCCTTCTATGCTTCCTTTATTGACTACAAGGCAACGTTCTAACCCTTTAAGGTGGGTTACAAAACCTTCAAAACCGCCCCTTGCCAGGGGCAACGTTCTCTCATCCATTCTTTAGTCCCATCCTGGTTAACTTTAGAGGGGTCTTCTAGTTGAATAATACTTTAATCCTGACAGCGGAATTACAGAAAACGTTTATAAAGAACGTGTTTTTGGGGCCAGGCCCAGTGACTTACACCTGTAATCCCAGAGCCTTGGGAGGCTGAGGTGGGCGGATCACCTGACATCGGGAGTTTGAGACCAGCCTGACCAACATGGAGAAACGCCATCTTTACTAAAAAATACAAAATTAGCTGGGCATGGCGGCGCGTGCCTGTAATACCAGCTACTAAGGAGGCTGAGGCAGGAGAATTGCTTGAACCAGGGAGGCGGAGGTTGCAGTGAGCTGAGATTGCACCACTGCACTCCAGCCTGGGCAACAAGAGAAAAACTCCGTTTAAAAAAAAAGAACTTGTTCATTTCTTAATCTACATTTTGGGGCTTTTGAGCCGTTTACATCGTTAGAGTGTTAAGTGAAATGTGACGTCACATAACGCGTGGATAGAAACGTCCATGAAGACATCAGTGAAGCATACCAGGTAAAGTAGCATACCGAGTAGGGCAGATCCCAGCCAGAAACCTAAGCCAGGTCTCAAGAGAAATGAACCACTGGAGCTGCTTCTCTTAACTCTAGATCCTGAAACAGGCAGACCTCTCTTAAGCCTGTGACCTGTAAAACCAAGTGGTATTATTTTTTTCCACCGTTAAGAGGGCCTTTAAATATTCCAACCTCATCTCAGTTTTACTAAGAAATAAAGAGCGAGCCAGGTGCTCAGACTGGGGTCAGTGTGAAGCACAGCCTGGGCGGCGGTAACAGCTGGAATTAATGGTCTCCCTCCAAGAAGGGGAGCCACCCAGGTGGCGGAACCGGTTCTTCACAGCGTCTGGCTCTGTCACCCAGGCTGGTGTGCAGTGGCGTGATCATAGCTCAACGCCACCTCGAACTTCTGAGCTTACACGATCCTCCCGCCTCAGCCTCCCGAGTAGCTGCGACTATGCCTGACTCATGTTTAATTTTTTTTGTAGAGATAAGGTCTTGTTATTTTGTGCAGGCTGGTCTCAAACTCTTGGCCTCAAGGAATTCTCCCATCTTGGCCTTCCAAAGAGCTGGGATTACAGGCGTAAGCCACCAGGCCCAGCCTCAGAACCGGTTCTGTGAAGATAAATTGTTCTTCCCAAATGGAGATTCTCCCTCCAGCAATTTGAGAGGCCAGGTTTTCGTAAGCTGCATTTCCTTAGATGCCCCACCAAACAGAATCAGTCTCTGCTGTTTCAGGAAGAGGGAGCTTGCCACTTCACTGTCACACGGCTGAAAATAAATCTAGTGTATAAACTTAGAAATA
The DNA here is from genome assembly GCA_028533165.1 of Leontopithecus rosalia. NCBI lineage: Eukaryota > Metazoa > Chordata > Mammalia > Primates > Cebidae > Leontopithecus > Leontopithecus rosalia. The sequence goes on along the minus strand of CM052650.1, from coordinate 172,986,758 downwards.
TAATTAAAGGGCCGGGTGTGGTGCTTCTCGCCTGTAATCCAGCACTTTGGGAGGCAGAGGCGGGTGGATTATGGGGTCAGGAGTCCACGACCAGCCTGACCAATATGGTGAAACCTTGTCTCTAGTAAAAACACAAAAATTAGCTGGGCGTGGTAGTCCCAGCTACTCCGGAGGCTGAGGTTGGGGTGAGCCAAGATCGTGCGACTGCACTCCAGCCTGGGGCAACAGAGCGAGTCTTTAAAAAAAAAAAAAGAAATTTAATTAAAGACTTCCTTCTGAATTTAGGCCTGAACTAGTTATATGACAAAACCTTACCTACTTTCTATATGTATATATATGATAAAATCTTACCTCTCTCTATATGTATGGCGTACGTACACATATAAAGCAGGGACTGTAAATTTCAAACACAAACCTGAAGTGGGGTTTATGCGATCTACTGCTGCATAACTAACTCAAAATTAAGTGGCTTAAGACAATCTTTTTGTACTGTGTATCGTTTTGTGGGTTAGAAACGGCCCAATTCCGGGGGCGTCACCTGCGTGATCGGGGCTGGAGGCTTCTCCAGTGGCCTTCTTCACTCACAAGCCCTTAGCCTCGCTCCCCGTGATTTCTCACCCTACAGGGCCTCTGCCTGTGGCTGGCTTGGATTGTGCCCAGGAAGGTGATCTTAGGGTACTTAGTTTCCTGAATGGCAGCTGGTTTCCAGACAGCAAGGCCCCAGCTGCCAGGCCTCTTACAAACTAAGCCTGAATTAGCATCACGAACATGGCACGATTTACATGACACTGTACTCTAGTGATCAAAGCAGTGACAGACCAGCCCAAACTCAAGGGGAAGGAAAGAGACCCCTACTCTGGCCGGGAGACCCCTACTCTGGCCGGGAGACCCCTACTCTCACTAAGAGGAGTAGCAAAGAATTTGCAGCCATCTTCAATCTGCCTAAAGCGTAAGATCCATGAAGTCCGTACACATACTCCGTAAACATAAAGCTTTCCCCTCTACAAAAATACCAGGACCATGCTGAGTCTTCAGTAGTCCGCAAACAGGTAAGAATGGTGTGCTAATTACACACACCGTGTACAGCTTTAACTTTTTAAATATTTAATGGTGATAAGACAAAATTTCCTTGGCCGGGCGCGGTGGCTCAAGCCTGTAATCCCAGCACTTTGGGAGGGCACGGTGGCGCGTGCCTGTAATTCCAGCTAACTAAGGGGGCTGAGGCAGGAGAATTGCCTGAACCCAGGAGGCGGAGGTTGCGGTGAGCCGAGATCGCGCCATTGCCCTCCGGACTGGGTAACAAGAGCGAAACTCCGACTCAAAAAATAAAAACAAATTTCCTCAAGTTTTATTACTCTTTGACTCATATATGTGTATTTTCTGACAAACATTCTAAGTTGCATGGAGCACACAGTATGCTTTTAATGACACAGACTCTCAGGAGCATAAAGAGTAGTTGATTAATGCACAAAGGGTCATTCCAGTCTAATACCTTTGAATTACTAAAGTCACAGAAGTTATGTTGCCTTGTTTTATGAACATAATTTCAGCCACATGGTAAAGTATAGCTCTGTACAGGTGTTCTCCCCAGTCTGGTCCACTGACATCTAAGAAATTCAACTCCAGGGTCATGGAGACGAGGCAAAAGACCTAATAAAAACCACATGTTCACCATTAATGTTCATTTGCCAAATCTTGCTTAAACTCTTGTACTCTCAAAGCTAATTTCATCCAACTGCCTTTTAATTATAGTCTCTTGTTCAGAGTTGCAAATATAATGGCTTTTTAATACGACTTGCAGTGTTCTGTGTCCAGCAGAGGATGTACTCAGGGATACGTTGTCAGCCAGTGCATTAGGTGATTAAAACACAAGCACACACACATTCCTGTGCGTGCACATCCCCAGCAAAAAAGACCTGAGAAATCTTTGTCAAGAATGTAAGAATCTGACAAATTTGCTTTTGGATACAATTCTGTAAATCCTGTGTCCACAAATGTATGTTGTAGCTACGACAGAATACAGAAGACAGAGCTGTGCACCTATCACAGGGTATAAAATAAACAAAACTGATTTGAACTAGGAATGCAAGCGGTATCCCTATCTAATACAGTCTTGGTAGATAGTTCTAATTCTCCATACTTGTGAGTTCTTCATTATTCAAGATGCTGGAAGATGAACAAACCTCAGTCCCCTGTCTCTTACAGAGAAGAAAGGTAGAAAAGAACCATATGAGATCTAAGACATTTTCGCTTACATATTAATAAAGATAACCAAACAAAATAATTTAAGAACTCTTAGTGGTGATTACTTTTGGAAAGCAGGAATAGATGTGTGCCTTTGTTATGTGTATATGCACACAAAACCACATTTTTTCTTTTAATGAGAATATATTAGTCTATTAAAGTTGTTCGCCTTTATTTCAGAGTAATCATATTTTATACAAAAATGAGTACCACTTTTCTTATTGGCCATTTTGAGCTGTATTTTGAATTTAATTTTGGTATTTTTTTCTTTTTTGAGATGGAGTCTCATTCTATCGCCCAGGCTGGAGTGCAGCGGTGCAATCTCAGCTCACTGCAACCTCTACCGCCAGGTTCAAGCAATTCTCCTGCCTCAGCCTCTTGAGTAGCTGGGACTACGGGCGCCTGCCACGATGCCTGCCTTTTTTTGTATTTTTAGTAGAGACAGGGTTTCATCATCTTGGCCAGGCTAGTCTTGAATTTCTGACCCCGTGATCCACCCGCCTCGGCCTCCCCAAGTGCTGGGATTACAGGCGTGAGCCACCGTACCTGGCTGATAATTTTGTTAAAAGTAATTTTTAAGGCATATTAAGCTCCACTTTTACACATTTATTCATTTCCTAATTTACTAAGTGCTTACTGTTGCCTCTATTAGTGACACCAAGAAAGTGATGAACTCTGTCTTAAGATGTTCAGTTTGTTAATCAGTTCTTTACACCACTTATTGCCTATCAGAAAAAGAAACCAAGAAAACAATCCCATTTAGAATAGAACCCAATGGAACAGAGGAAGTGAAAGATACATATGTCAAAAAGTGTCAACATTGCTGAAGACACAAATAAATGTAATGATATCCCATGTTCATGGACTGGAAGACTATTGATAAAATGTCCATATCACCTAAAGCAATCTACAGATTCCATACAATTTCATTCAAAATACCAATCTTTTTATTAACTTTTTCTCTTTCTTTTTTTTTTTCCCCTTTAGAGAAGGGGTCTCACCCTATTGCCCAGGCTGGAGAGCAGCGGCAGGATCACAGCTCATTGTAATCTTGAAGTCCTGGGCTCAAGTAATCCTCCTGGTTCAGCCTCTTAAAGTACTGGGATTACGGGTGTTAGCTACCATGCTTGGACAGAAGATGCAATTCTATGATTTGTTTAGAACCACTAAAGACCCTGAAGAGCCAAAAACATTTTTATAAAGAAAAATAAAGTTGGCATCACATTTTTCCTTATTTCAAATTATATTACAAAGCTGTAGTAATAAAAATATTACAGTACTAGCATAAAAACACACACACAGACCAAAGGAACAGAATAGAGAACCCAGAAATTAATCAAAGCATATACAAGAATTTTCAACAAGGCCAACAAAAAGACGCAAGGGGGGAGTTACTCTCTTCAATAAGTGGTATTGGGAAAACTGCATATTCACATGCAAAATGAAACCGGACTATTACACCATACACACAAAAATCAACTCGAAGCAAAAATTAACAAGGGGGCTACCTCAAACTAGAAAGCTTCGGCATGCAAACAAAACATTAACAAAATGAAAAGGCAGCCTATGGATTGGGAGAAAATATTTGCAAACCAAATATCTGATAGGGGTTAAGAGTCAAAAAACACAAGGAACCCACACCACTCACCACAGAAAAAACCTTGATTTAAAAAATGGGCAAAGGGTCAGATGCAGTGCCTCACACATGGAATCCCAGTACTTTGGGAAGCTGAGGAGGATTGCTTGAGGTCAGGAGTTCAAGACTAGCCTGAACAACATAGTGAGACCGTCTCTTAAAAAAGAAAAAAACAGCAACAGACTTGAATAGACACAGCTCAAAAGACATACAGGTATATGAAAAGGTGTTCAGCTGCACTAATCATCAGAGAAATGCAAATCAAAACCACAATGAAATCCTGCCTCACACCTGTTGGAACGGCACTGCCAAAGAGACAAAAAATAACCAGTGTTGACAAAGAAGTGGAGGGAAGCAAATTCTTGCACACTGTTGGTGGGAAACAGTATGGAAATTCCTCAAAACACTAAAAGCAGGTCTATCATATGACCCAGAATTCCCCTTCTGGGCATATATACAGAGGAAATGAAGTCACCACCGCATGAAAATGCCTGTACTTCCATCTTCACTGCAGCGTTATTTACAATGGCCAAGAAATGAAGCAATGCACAGGTCCATGAACAGATGAATAAGACAATCATGGAGCACATATGCACACGGAATATCATTCAGACTTTAAAAAGGAGATACTGCCTTTGCTACAACATGGGCAAACTTGGAGAGAGAAACCAAATGCAGAAAGAAAAATATTACATAATCTCACTGATATGTGGAAACTTAAAAAAAAAGGCAAATACACAGAAACAGAGCAGAAATGGTAGTGACCCGGAATGCAGAGGCAGCGGAGGAAGAAATGAGCAGACAGAGGGTATAAACGTGCAGTTAGACAGCACCGGTCTAGAAATGTGAGGCACAGCATGAGGATAAGTTAATCATGTAGTATTCATTACTCAAAATTTGCTGAACAGATTTTAGGTGCTCTTACTACACACACAAAAGATAACTGAAAAAGACGATGGGTTACCTTTCTTGACAGCTGTCATATCACTATATGGATATCAAAACAGCACACCCATCCTTTTTTAAAAAAATGTTGTCGCCCAGCCGGGTGCAGTGGCGTGATCTTGGCTCACTGCAAGGTTCAAGTGATTCTCCTGCCTCAGCCTCCTGAGTAGCTGGGATTACAGGCACGCTCCACCACACCTGGCTAAGTTTTGCATTTTTAGTAGAGACCGGGTTTCACCATGTTGGCCAGGCTGGTCTCCAACTCCTGACCTCAGGTGATCCTCCCACCTTCACCTCCCAAAGTGCTGGGATTACAGGCGTGAGTCACCACGCTCAGCCCAGCACATACATCTTAACATGATAAGAAACTTAAATGATCTTATTTATGTAAGATTCTGTTTGTTGTTTAAGGACCACAAAGCCGAATGCCAGCTTGAAAACAGAAAAACGTTTACTCATTTATCAGGATTTGGGGTTTGTCAAATGCCAGGGTCTGGAAACGTGAAAAGCTGGATGAATCGAGACTTTTTTTCAGTTTTCTGTGGGTGTCCAGGCATCTTGTGTTGGTTCTGATTTAAAAGACAAACATGGAGAGCCTATTTTCTTCCTGAACCATGAACAAAGGATTTCAGGTGACGTATCCTCATTAGCTCGTTTTTCCTTTTCTTTCTCCCACTGCATCCACATGCTTTCCTCGTCTTCCATTCTTAGTTTCAGTGTCCCTCTTCAGAAGGAAATTAACAACAGAAACAGCTAGAACCTGTTCCATCACCAGGTTTCGCCATGGCCAGGGACCCCAGGAAGCACTTGAAGCCTGCTGCAGCGCCGAAGCACTGGATGCTCGACAAACCGTAGGTGTCTGCCCCTCGTCCGTGGACAGGTCTCCACAAGCTGAGGGAACAGACTCAAGCACACGCTGACTGGAGATGAGGTAGATATGTATGCAACACTTCATCAGAACTGATGGCCGGGTCCGAGTGGACAGCACTCACCCTTCTGGATTCATGGATGTCATCGGCATGGAGCAGACGGGTGGGCATTTCCGCCTGGCCTATGACACCAAGAGCCGTTTAGCCACTCACCGCCGCCACGGAGGAAGATTACTGTGGGGATGAAGGGAGTTCCACACCCGTGACCCACGATGCGGGAACCGTCTGCACGCAGATCCCCGTCAGGGCGAATGGTACTGTGCAGATGAGAATCAACTTTATCAAATTCAACACGGGCACTGTGTGTGTGGTGACTGCTGGTGTGATCACCAACAGGGAAAGACGGCCTGGTTCCTTCAGGTGCATGTGAAGGACAACAGTGGCAACAGCTTCACCACGAGCCTTTCCAGCATTTTTGTCACTGGCAATGGCAGTACAGCTTGGATTTCCGTGCCGAGGGCAAAGGCCATCCAGCTTATACTGCTGAAGGAGGAGGCTGACCACCAAACGGAGCAGTGGCAGCATCTGCCAATCTGCCGAGGAGCATGCTGTTCCTCAGTCGGGATATCCAAAGCAAGGCTTGGGGTCCAGACAGAAGCATCTTCTGATTGCTGTTCCTTGCACATTTAAGCTTTAGAGTCATTAACACTGAGTTTTGCACCCTTCAGCTCTAGAAAAGAGCTGAACAGGAACAGGGGTGGGGAGACCGGCTCCCGCTGCGTAGTGGCTGGTCTGCCTTTTAGAAACGATCAGTTCAGGAAGAAAGGTCTCCAGCCCCCTCCGTGCTCTGCACCTCAGCTCTCGGGGCTTGTCTTCAGCAATGTTGACACTTTCTGGCATATGTATCCTTCACTTCCTCTGTTCCATTGGGTTCTATTCTAAATGGGATTGTTTTCTCTTTCTGATAGGCAGTAATTGGTGTAAAGAACTGATTAACAAACTGAACATCTTAAGGCAGAGTTCATCACTTTCTTTGTGTCACTAATAGAGGCAACAGTAAGCACTTAGTAAATTAGGGAACGAATGAATGTGTAAAAATGGAGCTCAATATGCCTTAAAAATTACTTTTAATAAAATTATCAAAATTAAGTTCAAATACAGCTCAAAATGGCCAATAAGAAGTTACTCATTTTCATATAAAATGATTACTCTGAAATAAAGGTGAACAACTTTAACAGATTAACATATTCTCATTAAAAGAAAAATGTGTTTGTGTGTGCACATACATATAACACAGGCATAGATCTATTCCTGCTTTCCAAAGTAATCACCACTGACTTCCCCTGGTCTTGAGGGCTGCAGTCTACCCTTCTTCAGAGGTCTCTGTCCTAATTCATCAAGTAGAAATCCATAGAAGAGCAAATCAAACACAATGCTACCAAAACCGAGAATTCGCTCTATCATCTTGACCAAATACCAAATTTCCATCCTAAATTCTAAGCTCAGGTGTTTGATTTGGAGGAAATTCCAGAATTACACATGGATTATACCCAGTGTTCCTGTTGGTGACTCAGTACCCACATTTCTATAAAAATGATACTAGACATTCGATACCAAATTAAGAAATAATTTCAGCTGGGTGCAGTGGCTCCTGCCTGTAATCCCAGCCTTTTGGGAAGCCAAGGAGGGCAGATCGTGAAGTCAGGAGTTCAAGACCGTCCTGACTAACATGGAAAAACCCCATCTCCACTAAAAATGCAACAAATTAGCTGGGCATGGCGGCAGGTGCCTTTCATTCCAGCTACTCAGGAGGCGGAGGTTGCAGCGAGTCACGATCACACCACTGCACTCCAGCCTGGGCAAGAGAGCGAGACTCTGTCTCAAAAAAAAAAATTAATAAATAAATAATTTCCATAGTCCACAGTAACAATCGGCTCATACTGATGTCAAAATGTTGTTTTAAAGCCAGTATTTGTTTTAGATTTTGGCATTTTAAAAATCAAGTTTAATCTTAAGTTTGATACATTTACTTAGTGGAGTATTGTTATTTCTTGAAAAGTCATTAAATTAATGGTACTCTTAGTATCACCTCCAGTGTGTCTTAAATCTTAAACTCAAAGAAATACGGGTATTTTAATTATACCTGATTATCACGTTAATTCTGGGGGAAAGATCCATTTCAGGTTTGATGGCTGCAGATTTTTGGTCACTATGCAATGATTCCAATCAGGGATTTACTTAATAATGATAAAAATGAGTTAATCCCTACCTTGGACTTTTTTTTATCAGCCACCTGATAAAAATATCAGACAGTTTTTCCCCATATCCACCTGCAACCACTTTCTCTGAATTTTCTTCCACAGCAAGTAACACACCACGTCCCGTCTCATCTATTAGTAACAAGAAGCTTCCTCTTATCCTGTGGCTTCCCGCCCTCCAGCTACGGCCCTCTCCCTGAAGGAGACTTGCACATTTTCTGTTGAACAAAAGTAGTATGCATTATGCAGCCTGTTTCCCCTTCATGGACATTTAAATTGTGGGTTCGTTACTATTAAAAATACGAATCGGTTAATATCCTTGAAGAATCCCTCGGTACATTAGTGCAAATAACTCTCAGCATGTGACTTTATTTGAAGGTAGGGTCCTTACAGAGGTCAAGTTAACATGAGGTCACCAGCACAGGTGCTAATCCCATGACTCTTGTCCTTGCAAGAGGACGTTTGGGCACAGGCACAGAGGGAAGGGATGTGGGGTAAAGGGTGAATGCCATGGGAACATGAGACAGTCACCAAGCCGAAAAGCGAGGCCCGGGCAGCCCTTCCCTTCCGGCCTCAGAAGGAACCGACCCTACCAACAGCCGGATTTTGGACTCTAGCCTCCAGAACCAGACAATATATTTTGCCCAGCTTAAGGGGACTGCTATGGCAGCTCTACAAAACTATCATACCTCACGTATACTCAACAACAAGTCTGTTGAGTTTTGCTTTTTTCTATTTTGAGGAGGAGTCTTGCTCTGTTGCCCAGGCTGGAGTGCAGTTGTGCAATCCAGGCTCACTGCAACCTCTGACTTCTGGTTTCAAGTGGGTCTCCTGCCTCAGCCTTCCAAGCAGCTGGGACTACAGGTGACGCCACCCCATCCGCTAATTTTTTGTATTTTTAGTAGCTGTGCGGTTTCACCATATTGGCCAGGCTGGCCTCAAACTCCTGATCTTGTGTTCTGCCCCACCTCGGCTTCCCAAAGTTTTAGGATCACAGGCATGTACGCTGTGACTGGCTGAAGCATATATTGAAAAGGCTAAAGCTAAGCAAATGGAAACTACAGTATCAAAAATCAGAGTGATTTTCATATTTATAGTACGTGAAAATAAGTCTTATATCCAACAAGCCAATAGATAATATATTAAAGGTTATGCTTTTGGAGTCGATTTATCACTGACCTTCCTGTTGGAAGCACACTTTAAGAATACCCAATATTCTGAAAATGGTATCACAAAGCGTAGGAGCATCTTAGTGACACCAAATTATAACTGCTTTTGGTGGCCGGGCGCGGTGGCTCATGCCTGTAATGCCAGCACTTTGGGAGGCCGAGGCGGGTGGATCACAAGGTCAAGAGATCAAGACCATCCTGGTCAACAAGGTGAAACCCTGTCTCTACTAAAAATACAAAAAAATTAGCTGGGCACAGTGGCGCGTGCCTGTAATCCCAGCTACTCAGGAGGCCGACGCAGGAGAATTGCCTGAACTCAGGAGGCGGAGGTTGCGGTGAGCTGAGATCGCGCCATTGCACTCCAGCCTGGTAACAACAGTGAGACTGCATCTCAAAAAAAAAACAAAAACAAAAACAAAAAAACAAACTGCTTTTGGTGTTGCAATATTGATTTTAAAATTCCTTCCTAGGCCGGGCGAGGTGTCTCACGCCCGTAATCCCAGCACTTTGGAAAGCCAAGGCAGGCGGATCACAAGGTCAAGAAATCAAGACCACCCTGGCCAACAAGGTGAAACCCCGCCTCTACTGAAATACAAAAATAAGCTGGGCATGGTGGTATGTGCCTATAGTCCCAGCTACTTGGGAGGATGAGGCAGGAGAATCACTTGAACCCGGGAGTCAGAGGTTTCAGTGAGCCAAGATTACACCACTGCACTCCAGCCTGGTGACAGAGCCAGACAACATCTCAAAAAAATAAAAAAATTAAAAAAAAAATTCCTTCCAAAAAGCAATGATCAATGAGGCATATCTGTCACTAATCACTCTTCTGTTAATAAGGTTATCCTGCTGAAGCACTATTTTCCATCTTTTTCATTCATTCTGCATGAGTTAGGATGTGGGCTTTCAGGTTACTTGACTGAGTAAACTTCTTCCTACAGCCTTCAAAGGGACACGCAAAACGTTTCTCCCCCGTGTGGATGCGCACATGTGTGCGCAGATTGAAATCCAGGGAGAAGCGCTTTCCGCACCCGGCGAAAGTGCACTGAAACGGCCTCTCTCCAGTGTGAACCACGAAATGCCTTTTAAGTTTTGAGCTCTCGGTGAACGCTTTCCCACACTCTGCACAGACGTGGTTTCGGGGCCCGTGGATGACGATATGCTTTCTCAGGGCAGCCAGATCCCTCAACTTTCTGGTGCATCCACTCTGAGGACAAGCAATGGGGTCCGGACCACCACTTCCCTTATTTACAGGGAGCTTGTTTCTCGCAAGTTCTGCGAGCTGTTTAGGATCTGCTAAGTCCATGCCACGTATTCCTCCAGGTGGAAGCTTCTTGCTGGTCGTGTACTCAGAATACTCAAGCGAATTCTCTCCAACAATCTTCTGAGGAAGCTCTTTCTTTACCCCTTTCTTCACATATTCTTCCAAAGAACATTCAAGAAGGGAGCTTGCTTCGAAAACCTTTTGAGCAAGCTCTTGTTCTGATTCTTTCTTTAGGTATTGCAAGGACATAAAAAGTGTGTCCTCTTCCAGACTGGGTTGAGAGAACTCACCCCTTACGATACATTCTATGTAACATTCCGAGAAATCGTCCTCTCCGGGAGCCTGAAGGCCAGGCTCGGGGCTCACCCCATCATCACACATGGCCCACAGCGCGCCGACAGGCTCCGTTTCCGCCTGCAGGTCCTGGGGGGCCCGGCCTTGCCTCGGCTTAAGCCCACCGGCGGCTCTCCCATGCAGCTCTTTCTGGCCCCTTGTCTTGGCCCTTTTCTTCACTTGCTGGCTCATGTTTTCCTGCCTGTGTCCTCCTTGAAGGTTTGCAGCAGGATATATCAATCGCCTCCAGGTAGTAGGGATCTGGGCAAGCTGTGTTCAGCAAACACCTGCTTTATGATAATAACCTTCAGTTAAAATAGATTCCAGCATCAGAGCCACTGTCAAAAACTGACCTCGAACACGTTTTCTAGTAATGGAATGGCTACATTGCCATCTTCTCCGACAGACTAACCAAGAGACAGAGAATGAGCTCTTGTGTAAGACCTGAGTCATAAACAGATCTTATCTGGGTGTCCCCACAAGTGACAGGAATTCTCTCCATCCACTTCGCTCACCTGTCACGTACTGCGTGGAACTATGTGCTGGCTCTACTTTAGGCTACACAGTTTGTGATCCATCAGTAAGCAGGCAAACGTCTACGCTTCCACGGAGATGTACTCGTGAGCAGAGAAAATACATAAGCAACGTATGCCACGCCTTACAAGGTAGGTGACTAAGTGCAAAAGAGTAGGCTGGTACTTTCCTAGCAGGGGCTGGTAGGGAACAGAAGCCTGCCCTATTAAATGGGGCACTCAGGCAAACCTTCACTGAGGTGGTTAGTGGCAGCTGGTTAAAAGCCTGACGGTGGGTGAGGCAGCAAGTCTTGTTTTCTTATGTAAGGCTGTCATGAAATTCACATTAAATAATGCACATAAGGTGCTTAGCACAGATCAGGGGGCACAGCCAATGCCAACCGCTATGTGAGCTTTATTCATTCTATACGTATATGTTGGATCCTGCTACGTGCCAGGTTCTTTCTAGATCAGGGTGGTAAACTTTTTCTGTAAAGGGCCAGATTTTAGCTTTCTGGGTCGTGTGGTGTCTGGTGAAATTATTCAGCTTTGTCACTGCAGCGCAGAAGGCGTCAGGTAACACACGAGGAATGAGGCTGGCTGTGCTCCAGTAAAACAGGGAGACAGGCCCACGGGTCGTTGTGTGTCCACTGATTGTTCTGGAAGACGGGGATTCACAGAATAAGACACGTGAAATTCATGGTACTCCAACCTTTTAGGAATTCATGCCAAAATAAAGGCACAGGGTGGCTGGGCCCTGAAGAGTTTCCCATCATTTCCTTAAAAATCAAACAGCAGGCTGGGCACGGTGGTGCACGCCTGTAATCCCAGCACTTTGGGAGGCCAAGGCAGGCGGATCGAGGTCAGGAGATTTGAGGCCATCCTGGCTAAGACGGTGAAACCCCGTCTCTACTAAAAATACAAAAAGTTAGCTGGTCGTAGTGGCATGTGCCTGTAGTCTCAGCTACTCGGGAGGCTGAGGCAGGAGAATCACTTGAACCCAGGAGGCGGAGGTTGCAGTGAGCCGAGATCCTGGCACTACACTCCGGCCTGCACAACAGAGCTTGACTCAGTCTCAAAATAGAAAAAAGAAAAAAAATCTAACAGCAACATTATAAAAGTTATAGCATGAATATGTTATTGCTTCTATTATAAAAGTTTCTTGCTTAATGTTATAATTGTGTGCCTGATAAAAGACCTCCCTATTTATTGTCCCGATGTCTTTCTGTAGGAAGAAAAATTACATGCTTTTAAAAAAGAGGAAAAAGTTGTGGGATGCAAATTAACAGCTTGAAAATACTTTTAAAAAGCTACATTAAAAAAACAACACCTACGCAGAAGCATGCCATTTACTTTTGGTAAAAAACAAATATATAGAATAAAAATGAAATGTGTTTCAACTGCAAGGGAAGGGCTTAAGAGTTCTTAAAATGTATTAAAAATATGTAATACATATATGTGAAATGCTACCAATGTTATTATTTTTTGAGTCCTTTTTTTTTTTTCCTGAGATAGAGTTTCGCTCTTGTTGCCCAGGCTGGAGTACGCACAGTGGTGCAATCTCAGCTCACTGCAAGCTCCTGAGTTCAGGTGATTCTCCTGCCTCAGCCTCCTGAGTAGCTGGGATTACAGACAGCTGCCCACCACCATGCCCAGCTAATTTTTATATTTTTTAGTAGAGACGGGATTTCACCATGTTGGCCAGGCTGGTCTCGAACTCTTGACCTCAACTATCTGCCCGCCTCGGCTTCCCAAAGTGCTGGGATTACAGGTGTGAGCCGGGCCTGTGTCCTTTAAAAAAGGTGAAATTAGGGCTGGGTACGGTAGCTTATGCCTGCGGGCACTTTACGAGCACGAGGCTAGGGGGTCACCTGAGGTCAGGAGTTTAAGACCAGCTGGCCAACATGGCGAAACTCTGTCTCTACTAAAAATACAATAAATTAACCGGTGACACACACCTGTAATCCCAGCTACGCTGGAGGCTGAGGCTGCAGTGAGCCAAAGCTGCACCACTGCACTCCAGCCTGGACGATAAGAGTGAGACTCTGCCTCAAAAACAAACAAAAAATAGCAATACAAAATAAAATAAAAGGGTGAAATTAACTAGGGAGATCCCAAAATATTTATGGAGCACAATCCTAGCACCCCCGGAGAGTAATTACTAGGATTAAACACAAAGCTGCTCTGCCCAGTGAGTCTGTTTAACACACAGCCTGTGCACGCCAGATCTGAGAAGTCCGAGCTCTGCAATGCTCAGTGTGAAAGCTTTTGAGTGCCGTCATGACACTTACAGAAAATGCTTATTGGAGCATTTTGGATTTTGAATTTTTAACACACAGCCTGTGCACGCCAGATCTGAGAAGTCTGAGCTCTGCAATGCTCAGTGTGAAAGCTTTTGAGTGCCGTCATGACACTTACAGAAAATGCTTATTGGAGCATTTTGGATTTTGAATTTTTAGACTTTGGGTGCTCACGTGGGGTATTTTGCAAATGTTCAAACGGTGAAAAAAAATCTGACATCCATAATCCTTCTGGTCCCAAGCATTTTGGATAAACAATACTAAACCTGTAACTGCAATGTAACTGACTCCTGGCTTTCTCTCCAACCTCACCTCTTTCCATCTCTAGCTCTTGTATTTCATTATTCAGCCATAATAAACTTTTTCCAGTAAATCGTGGAATCGGTCTACTGCAAATACTCTTTTTTTTCCTCACTAAACCACTGCTCACCCCAAAACATGCAGAGGCTTCTCTCCCATCCATACTTCAGATGCCCAGACCTCACCTCCTCAGGCAGGCTTCTCCGGATTCTTAGGCTCAGTTGAGTTCCAAAGCTAACCGTCCCCCTAGCTCCCTATTTTACACGGATCAGACCTCTGGTATCCCTCACTTCAAGTCTGTCTTACCTGCTAGATGTAAGCTCTACAGGAGCTAAGTCTTCTGTCTTGTACATACAGGTTCCAGCGCTCAGTACATTTGTCTAGTGAGATGAAATCATGAGTATGCATTAGTCATTGTGCTGTTGATCTGATTTCACAGCCCTATACAATTACTTTACTAGGAATTTATTTAAGAGTTTAGGCAACTTAATGTAGAAGTTTCAAAAAAGTTGGCTGTTAACGATGCAAGGTGTTATATAGAAAGGAATTCCTAAGGCCAGGCATGGTGGCTCATGCCTGTAACCCCAACGCTTTGGGAGGCCAAGGTGGGTGGATCCCTTGAGCCCAGGGGTTGGAGGCCAGCCTAGGCAAAATGGCAAAACCACATCTCTACAAAAAATAAGTCTAATTAGACTACAGCCACACTTCAGCTCAGCGATGGTTGGGTCTGAATTCCCAAGGGAGGCGGTGGGCGGATGGGCTTGCATGGGTGGTCCCAGCTACTCAGGAGGCCGAGGTGGGAGGATCGGTGGAACCTGGAAGGCAAAGAGCCGAGATCACACCACTGCACTCCAACCTGGGTGACAGAGTGAGATCTTGTCTTAAAAAAAATAAAGGTGCCTCCTAAGAGAGGTGTTTCTTTATGAATTTACCAAGTTTCAAATATGGTCCTTACCTTTCTTTCTTTCTTTTTTTTTTCTGAGAGGGAGTTTTCGCTCTTGCTGCTTAGGCTGGAGTGCAATGGCGCAATCCCGGCTCACCACAAACCTCTGCCTCCCGGTTAAAGCTATTCTCCTACCCCAGCCTCCCGAGTAGCTGGGATTACAGGCATGAGCCACCACGCCCAGCTAATTTTGTATTTTTAGTAGAGATGGGGTTTCCCCGTGTTGGCCAGACTGGTCTCGAACTCCCAACCTCAGGTGATCTCCTTGCCATGGCCTCCCAAAGTGCTGAGATTACAGGCGTGAGCCACCGCTCCGGGGTGGCCCTTACCTTTCTAAGCTAAATTCTGATTTGTCAGATCTCCGAGCATTATGCTATTTCTCATAGCAATATACAAGCTTGGAAGGATGACATAAAATTAACATGGTAATTGACTCTAAGAAAGCTGTTTATATGGCAAGCAAATTTCTGTTAGCCAAACGACTGGTCATGTATCACTCGAGACAGTAATTACGTTCTGAGAAATGTATCTTTAGGTTGCTGTGTCGTCAGAGTCTAGCAGACCTAAATGGCACAGCCCGTTACAGCCGTGAGTATGGCAGGCACTGTAACACAACAGTACTTGTGCATATAAACGTATCTAACCATAGAAAATACCGTACAAATGAAAAATGGAGCTCACAGGACTGGTAGTGGCTCTAGGTGAGTGAGTGCTGAGTGAACGTGAAGGCCTGGGACACTCCTGTACGCAGCTGTGGGCTTTGTAAGCACTGCACACATGGGCGCATTTGAAAACTTATTTAAAAATTTGTCTTTTGGGCCGGACGTGGTGGCTCACGCCTGTAATCCCAGCACTTGGGGAGGCCGAGGTTGCGGAGCCGAGATCGCGCCATTGCACTCCAGCCTGGGTAACAAGAGCGAAACTCCGCCTCAAAAAAAAAAATTGTCTTTTTTGAATAATAAATTAGCTTTACTTACTGTAACATTTTATTTTTATTTTTGAGACTTTGGTCTGGTTGCCCAGGCTGCGCACAATGGGATGATCTCGGCTCACAGCAACCTCAGCCTCCTGAGTAGCTGGGACAACAGGCATGCGCCACCATGCCTGGCTAAGTTTGTATTTTCAGTAGAGACCGGGTTTCTCTATGTTGCCTACGCTGATCTCGAACTCCCAACCTCTGGCGATCCGCCCGCCTCAGCTTCCCAAAGTGGGATTACAGGCGTGAGCCACGGCTCCCTGCCTGTGATCCCAGCACTTTGGGAGGCTGAGGGGGGTGGTGGATCACTCGAGGTCAGGAGTTCGAGACCAGTCTAGCCAACATGGGGAAACCCCTTCTTAAAAAAAAAGTTTGTAAACATTCTCTTTTGTAGTAACACTTAGCTTAAAACATTTTTTCAAACGTACAAAAATATTTTTTCTTTATATTATCATTCTATAAGATTTTGTCTTTGTTTAATCTTTTTTCAGCTTTTAAAAACTTTTACGTTAAAAACTTTAGATACAAACACACACATGAGCCTATGCCTACATAAATTCACGATCATCAAGATAGGATCCCAGCACTTTGGGAGGTATCTGAGGTCAAGAGTTTGAGACCAGCGTGGCCAGTATGGTGAAACTCCGTTTCTACTAAAAATATAAAAATTAGCGGGCCATAGTGGCGCATGCCTGTGATTCCAGTACTTTGGGAGGCCGAGGTGGGCGGATCACATGGGGCAGGAGTTCGAGACCAGCCTGGCCAACGTGGCGAAACCCCATCTCTACTAAAAATACAACAATTAGCCGGGGGTGGGGGTTCCATCCTGTAATCTCAACTACTCAGGAGGCTGAGGCAGGAGAATCGCTTCAACACTGGAGGTGGAGGCTGCAGTGAGTTGAGATCAGGCTACTGCACTCCCCGTCTCAAAAAAAAAGTCACTAGGCTACAGGAATTTTTCAGCTCTTTCACAATCTCGTGGGACACCATGGCATACGGGGGTTGCTCACGCACTGAAACGTCCTTATATGGAACTTGAGTGCACATGGAAAACATAGGGGTAAACAGCGGATGTGGACAAAAGCTTATATAGCTTGCTGTGGGCCTGACAGTAAAGGGTAAATAAAACGTTTCAGATTGAGACAAATGCCAAGAACAAACAAAAAAAACGAGTATGAAAGGGCAAGTAGTGGGGACGACACTCGAGCGTGAATGTCTGGAAAAGGTCCCCAAAGAGGGGGACACTGGAGCCAGATGTGGGCAGGAGGAAAAGTGCCTGGCGCGGGAAGAGACAAGCAAAGGCCGCCGCCGGTTCCAGGCTGCGGGGAAGGAGGCGCGCCAGGCTCCCACCGGTGTGGCCCGCAGGAAGGTGGGGGCTGGGACCAGGCCCGGGGCGGGGCTGGCTGTGCGCCGCGGCACCATTTGCATTCCATTCCAAGACCCAGGGAAGCCATTACAGGGTTTCCAACCCGCAAACACCACGCTTTCTTAGGTTTAAAGAGGGGCCGGGCCGCTGCCCGGAGAATGAATGGATTTGGGAAGAACAGAAAAACCCTATTAGATTTAGGAATCCCGGGAAGGGCTGCTAGTGGTTTGGAGCAGGTGGTGGCAGAGATGAAACGCAGGGAGGGCGGGAAGGAAACAGGAATCCAAAATGAGTTTCGCAGGGCGCGGTGGCTCCCGCCTGTAATCGCAGCACTTTGAGAGGTCGAGGCGGGCGGATCACCTAGGGTCAGGAGTTCGAGACCACCCAGACTAACATAGAGAAACCCCGTCTCTACTAAAATACAACAAATAGTCGGACGTAGTGGTGCACGCCTGTAACCTCAGCTATTCGGAGGCTGATGCAGGAGAATCACTTGAACCTGGGAGGCGGAGGTTGCAGTGGGCCGAGATCGCGCCACTGCACTCCAGCCTGGGAGACAGAGGAGACTCCGTCTTAAAAACAAAACAAAAAACGAGTCTCCTAGGTTTTTTGCTAGAGTAATTTGGGTGGAGGGTATTGCCATTTCCAGAGGTAAGTGGAGAGGAAAAGAAAGCGAACAGACTGGTGTCTTGATCACAATGTAAGCATGTCAATATGAAAGAGGCCTGCGCATATACTGTAAACATATTTAGCGCGGCGCGGTGGCTCACGCCTGTAATCCCAGCACTTTGGGAGGCCGAGGCGGCTGGATCACGAGGTCAGGAGTTCAAGACCAGCCTGGCCAAGATGGTGCAAGTCGTCTCTACTAAAAAAATTTAGCCAGGCGTGGTGGCAGGTGCCTGTAGTCCCAGCGACTCCGGAGGCTGAGGCAGGGAACTGTTTGAACCCGGAGGCGAGGGTTGCAGTGAGCTGAGATCCCGCCACTGCACTCCAGCCTGGGTGACAAGAGCGGGACTCCGTCTTAAAATATGTATATATATTTAAAAATGTATGTATGGATTTTAAAAATGCAACTAGATTTCCTAAGTTGCATTTTTAATTTTGTTTCAAAGCTTCATGCAAGTGTGCAAAATAAAAAAAGCAGCTTAGGAAATCTCCGCCAGACCCTCGCTTTCTGGAGAGTTACGACCTCCCCCGTCCGCCTCTTTTCAAAGTTTGAGGCCAGAGACCCACGGCAGCCACGGGCCACCGCGGGGCGACGCCTAGAAGTCCTCGGGCGAGGCCGGCTCCGCCCTGGCTCCAGGATGCGCGCAGCGCTTCCCGTCCGTGACCTTCCAAGCCTTAGACCAGCGCGTCCTAAGTGGTGAACGACACATCCCCCTTCCCCCACTGCGGAAAAGTCCGTGAAACAAGACTCACCCGGGAGCCCGCCAGGCACGGCCGCTCTCGACGCCACCTGTTCCCAAACGCAGACAAAAGAGCGCAGTGGAAACGCGCGCGGCCCTGCGCCCCTCCCCAGACCCACCTCCCGCCTGACGCGGCCTAATCCGGCTGCACCTACTCAGCCCCGCGGGGTAGGGAGGGCGTGGCCCGCCCCGCCTCGGGAGCCGCCCGGGAGCCCCCCGGGAGCCACCCGGCCCGCGCGCTCCGTCTGCGCCCGGCACCTGGGCGGCGCGCCCACCTTTATCCCGGGGCCCCCGGCACCCGGCCTGCGCCTTCTCCCCTCAGCCCGGGCCCCCGGGCCCCCTGCCCCGCGTTCTCCCCTCAGCCCGGGCCCCCGGGCCCCCCGCCCCCGCCTTCTGCCCTCAGCCCGGCCGCGGGGCGCTGCGCCTAAGCCACGTGGAGCCTCCTGCGCCCGGACGCCCGGCATTAGCACGTGGTGAGTTCTCGATACACGTCTGTGGAACAACCACGTTTACGCTTTCAGGCCGGGCGCGGTGGCTCATGCCTGTAATTCCAGCACTTTGGGAGGCCGAGGTGGGCGGATCACATGGGTCACGAGTTCGAGACCAGCCTGGCCAACGTGGCGAAACCCCGTCTCTACTAAAAATACAACAATTAGCCGGGGTGGGGGTTCGAGCCTGTAGTCCCAACTACTCGGGAGGCTGAGGCAGGAGAATCGCTTGAACCCGGGAGGAGGAGGTTGCAGTGAGCCGAGATAGCGACATTGTACTCCAGCCTGGGTGACAGAGCCAGACTCCGTCTCAATAAAAAACAAGACAAAACATTTCTGCTTCTGCAGGTCGGGGAAGTGAAAATCAATCGGAGGAGGCAGTTTTCACCCCCGGAAATAGAGGTTGACTCGAACTTACACCCCTACACCTTTCCCACCGCGCCCTCCTGCCAGTTGCAGATAAAATATTACTGCGTTTTTTTTTTTTTTCCTGTTTCTGGCCGTTAATGTGACTGTACTGCCAAAGGCAATACAACTCACCTTGAAAACAGCGGTCAGTCCACGCTCACCATTGTCTACAGTGAAATGCAATCGTTTGCATAAGTAACATTAGAACAAAACCCAAATCGATGTTTAAAAACCTCCTCCAGCACTTTGGGAGGCCGACGAGGGTGGCTCAGGAGGTCAGGATATCGAGACCATCCTGACCAACATGGTGAAACTCCGTCTCTACTAAAAATGCAAAAATTTCATCCCAGCTACTCGGGAGGCTGAGGCAGGACGATCGCTTGAACCTGGGAGGAGGAGGTTGCAGTGAGCCGAGATCGAGCCACTGCACTCCAGCGTGGGTGACAGAGGGAGACTCGGTCTCAAAAAAACAGAACAAAACAAAATAACAACAAAAACCTCCCAAACGTTGACTTGAAACTTTTCTGCGTATGTACCTGGGAGCAGTTCTCCATTTTTTTTTTAAGTCTGTCTCTGAATAAGCTTCAATTCTGAGGTTTGGCAATAAGAGATAATTTTCAATGAAGGAAATATTTATTATTCCCTGATCTCCTCCAGTAGGCACAGTAGGGCCCCTCCATTTGAAATCCGATTTTAATAAAGCTTCCTGGGTTCCTTACCTTACAAGGCGGACTTACCAGTCAAACGGCTTCCGGCCTGTCTCTATGTTGTCTTGCTGTGTGTGGTCTCTGAAACTACAGGGGCAAATTCTCAGATCAGGTTTCCAGCAGCCATTTTTTTTCCCTTGGAGATAAAAATGTTAACATTCGGGTTTTCAATAAGAAATACTTCAATAACTGAGGAATGTTGAACAGAGCCTCCTCTCTAAGCCTCTAAGTGGCAATGTCATCGAAAGCCCCCTTTCCTCACTGCATGAAACACACCGCTGAAGCAGAGGATCCTTTCTTTGGGCTACAGAAACCACCCTTCATCACCTCGATCCCCTCCCCTACCACTGATTCGGTCTGGTCACTGGGGTGTGGCTCTGATTGGGAATCAGACAGCATGTTTAGAAAGCTAATGCTACATTTCACCCTGCACCTCTTACATGTCTTATTTTTGCTGCCATTATCCTCCAGCTTTCCTTTCCACAGCCCTGAAGAAGTAAACCAGAATGAATGAACTCATCTGTTGTGACATGAACTCAGCTAAAAGGAAATTTAATTTCTCCTAACAGAGCTGGAGAACCAATTAAACAGTGAAATAAAAGTGGGCTGTCTTCTGAAATTGACCACAAAGAGGGTGGTGCATAGAGACAACCTTTTGGATTGCTGGAATTTGAGTCATAGGGATTCTTCTGCCAATAGCGTCATGGCCATTTAAAAAAATTGTATTTTGACAATTTTATCTGTTCTACAAATCAGTGTTTTCCTTAAAACCCTTAAAATGCAAAAACCATAAATACGCATTAATTCAGTCCACACAGATTTGTGTTTCTCCCCTAGACAGGCGGGCGGAGGTTCTGGGCCCCGGTGGATAAGTATTCTGGCCTCGTGGGGTTTGAATGCGGAATGGACGGGTCAGAACAGCAGGGTAAGAACTAGACTGAGGTGAGTAACTCACTGGTCTGCAGCAAATGTAAGGGGTGCCAACCCCCCGGGTAATCAGTGTTAGTAATATTTTAACATGGCATGTAACCGAATCAGAATTAACGTAAAAATTTGTGGTGAACGAAATAGTTACATGTTGAATAAAGACAGAGCCAGAGGATACCAGCCAAATAATCATGTTTGTAAAAGTCACAATGCAGCTCTGATTAGCACAATGAAGGACAGGTGTGAGGTGCTCTGAGAGCTGGAATTTAGGGAAGTTTCCCCAGATCTGCAGGAATCAGCCTGGAGGTCAGAGCCTCCCTGAGAGGAGAGAGGATAGGTAGGGAAGGCCCTGAGGGGTGAGGGGAGGGGAGTGTGGAGAGGCCCTGCAGGCCCAGATTCTGGGACCCCGTAGGTCTGGGAAGAACTTAGATCTCCAGTCCAGGAGCCCTGGGAATGGAATATTGTAAGAAAACATGCCTTATCTATAAATGCTTGTTAACCTTAAACTTGTAAAACATTTCATTATTAGAGCTTCAGTTTATCTCTATTTGATTTAGCTAATTTATTTTTTTTTTTGAGACGGAGCTTCTCTCTTGTTACCCAGGCTGGAGTGCAATGGCGCGATCTCGGCTCACCGCAACCTCCGCCTGCTGGGTTCAGGCAATTCTCCTGCCTCAGCCTCCTGAGTAGCTGGGATCACAGGCATGTGCCACCATGCCCAGCTAGTTTTTTGTATTTTTAATAGAGACGGGGTTACACCATGTTGACCAGGATGGTCTCGATCTCTTGACCTCGTGATCCACCCGCCTCGGCCTCCCAAAGTGCTGGGATTACAGGCGTGATCCACCGCGCCCGGCTGCTAATATTAATTGAATACACGCACAGTCTCATTTAATCTTGAAGTCAAATTTACAAAATGGTTATTTTTGGTATTATCATAATGTCATTTGCATTTAAAAATAACCCTGAGGCACCAAGAAACTTTACACACTGTTAAGTGTCTAAACTCGGATTAGAACCCAAATGTTGGCTGGGGTTGGTGGCTCCCACCTGTAATCCTAGCACTTTGGGAGGCCCAGGTGGGCGGATTGCCTAAGCTCAGGAGTTGGAGCCCAGCCTGGGCAACATGGTGAAACCCCACCTCTACTAAAATAAATAAAATAAAGTAAATAATTTAAAAAGCCGAGCATGGTGTCGGGCGCTGTACTCCCAGCTACTCAGGAAAGTGAGGCAGGAGAATTGCTTCAACCCAGGAGGTGGAGGTTGCAGTGAGTGGAGATCACGCCACTCTACTCCAGCCTGGGCAACAGAGCTAAACTCCATCTCTAAAAACAGACAAACAAACAGAAAACCAACAACGACAGAAGAACCAAGTATTCTTACTTTGACATGTGTCATTCTGGTCTAGTCTAGCATTTTACATTAGGGTATTTTGCACTCTGTGGTTGTATTTTTCATTTAAAAACTCTCCCATTGTTATTTGCTGTGATGTAAATGCCTTTTAACATACCTGTTTGATCCTGATAGTGCCTTATGAGCTGTGATCCATTTTATGGACGAGGAAATGAGAAGGCAGGAGTGACAAATGCCTTATTCAGAGCCCTATAGGTATTAGTTTACGGAGCAGAGTTTAGAACCGGAATCTGGCTATCCTGACACAAAATGTAAAGGTAAAGCTAATTTTCCAAGTTCAGTCAGTTGTTTAAAGAGCTTGTTGTTAAGTGTATTTTTAGACTTTCTGTGAGTAAAAGAGTAAGCCACCAGTCAGTAATGTATTTTCTACTTGAATTTGATGTCTTAGTATGGTATGATTTTTAAAAGGTGTATTTAACTCTATTTTGAAAAAGCAGTCTAAGGAGAATCTAAAATCTACATGGAAGCTCTTTGTTACTTCACGCTGAGAAGAATGAGACTTCTCATCATACTGTTGTATATTTGCACAGACTTTTGTGCTCTTTACATGAAAGCCACAATCACGTAAATACTGTCTTATTTCATTGTTTGTGAGAATTCAGCAGTGGGTCTAAGTATAGGGCCGAAAGGCTCATTTTTAGACCCCAGCTTCTCCTCAGACTTTAGCAATGATGTCTTAATGCTGTTTTTTTGGCAGTTTCATAAGATTTTTTCTCTTTTTTTTTTTTGAGATGGAGTTTCACTCTGGAGTGCAACGGCACCATCTCGGCTCATTGCAACCGCCACCTCCCAGGTTCAAGTGATTCTCCTGCCTCAGCCTCCCAAGTAGCTGGGATACAGACATGCCACCACACCGATTAATTTTGTATTTTTAGTAGAAACCAGGTTTCTCCATGTTGGTCAGGCTGGTCTTGATCTCACGGCCTCAGGTGATGAGCCACCCGGGCCTCCCAAAGTGCTGGGATTACAGGTGTGAGGCACCGCGCCCGGCCACAGTTTTTTCTTCTTTTTAAGAATGGACTGTTGCTGTGGTTCAC
The DNA here is from genome assembly GCA_028533165.1 of Leontopithecus rosalia. Taxonomy (NCBI): domain Eukaryota; kingdom Metazoa; phylum Chordata; class Mammalia; order Primates; family Cebidae; genus Leontopithecus; species Leontopithecus rosalia. The sequence continues at coordinate 172,963,260 of CM052650.1, read as the reverse complement.
GTTTGTGTCCCTCCAAAAGTCATGGATTGAAACCAACCCGATGTGATGGTGTCAAGAGGTGTGGCCTTTGGTAAGCTGTGCCCTGGTGAATGGAATTGGTGTCCTTGTAAAGGAGGCTGGGGGAAGCCCTTTTACCCTCCACTGCATGAGGTCATACAGAAGGCACCATCTCTGAGTGGGCCCTGGACAGGCACCAAGTCTGCTGGCTCTTTGATCTTGGACTTCTCAGCCTACAGAATTACAAGCCATACATTTCTGTTGTTTAAAAAATAATTGACTAGGTGCAGTGGCTCACACCTGTAATCCCAGCACTTTGAGAAACCAAGGCGGGTGGAACACCTGAGGTCAGGAGTTCGAGACCAGCCTGACCAAAAAGGTGAAGCCCCGTCTTTTCTAAAAATACAAAAAATGGGCTTGGTGGTAGATGCCTGTAGTACCAGCTACTTGGGAGACTGAGGCAGAGAATCGCTTGAACCCTGGAGGTGGAGGTTGCAATGAGCTGAGATTGCACCGTTGCACTCCAGCATGGGCAACAAGAGCGAGACTGTGTCTCAAAAAAATCAATAAACAAAAGTGACTCAAATTAAAGCATTTTGTTATAGCAGCCTGAACAGACCATGACAGCTGTGCTGTAATTTCCCTTTCCCCAAACAGTCCTTGCCTTTATACTAACAAACCTACCAAAACTGGGCTCATCTGGAGGAAATTTCATGAGCTTGCTCTGTCTTGTTTTGGATCATCAGTGAATTTTCCCTCAGAATTTCTGAGTCAACCTCAGATTGCGAGGTCTTTTTTAACTTTTTATTTTGACATATTTTGGATTTATAGAGGAGTTGCAAAGATAGTACAGAGAATTTCCGTACATACTTCACCCAGCTTCCACTAATGTTAACATCCCACACAGCCAACGTACATTTATCAAAATACAGAAATCAACGATGGTTCAGTACTATCACCCGAACGCCTGGCTTTTTGGTCTCTTTTTTTTTTTTTCATTTCTATTTAACTTTTAATTTTTTTTTTAATTTTTAATTTTTTATTTTTTAAATTTTTATTGCATTTTATGTTTTGGGGTACATGTGCAGAACATGCAAGATAGTTGCATAGGTACACACGTGGCAGTGTGTTTTGCTGCCTTCTGCCCCCTCACCCATATTTGGCATTTCTCCCCATGCCATCCCTCCCCCGCTCCCCCCCCCGCTGTCCCTCCCCTATTTCCCCCAATAGACCTCAGTGTGTGGTGCTCCCTTCCCTGTGTCCATGT